>CM039127.1:48843332-48930601 GCA_022036555.1 Microstegium vimineum | reverse complement strand
TTTGTTTTTTTCCTCTCTTTTTTGGGGTTGTTCCCCCCAACCCTTCTGCGTGGGGGAGAGGAACAACCCGAGAGAAAAGGAAGAATAAATAAATTTAAGCGTTGGGTGGGAAAAATTTTGGCGGGTTTTTAAGGAAAGCCCCCTGGGCCGAGGTGTCCCCCCCACTAAAAAGCGCCAACTCAGCCCCGGTAAAAATGCTCGGCGCCGAAAAGTCTTTGGCCCCGGGATGGACCCAATGGAAAATCAAATCCCCGGGGTCCAAAATGAGATTATTTTTTTCCCAGGGGTCCAAACGTAAATATTTTTAAAAAGGGGGGGGCTAAATCCTAAAATTTGGGTGTTCACGGGGGGGGGCGGTTACAGACGCGTGAAATTTTAATTCCCCACCCACCTTCAGGCCCTTATCTTTTTTTACCCCGCTCCCCGGGGGGAAATGGAAAACAAACCCAAAAACAAATATCCTTTTCTTTTTTCCTTTGAAAACGGGAAAAAATGGAAAAACCCCTTCCCCCATTCGCGGAAACCCGCCCCTATTTCCGAACCAAACACCTAAAACCAGAGCAAAATTATTGAGGGTTAAGGTAAAAATCCAAAACCAAAAACCCTTCTCCAAAAATCCAAATTACTGGGTTCCAAAACTCCCGCCAAAACTCGTGTTAATTTTTTGCTCCCGTTTTCTTTCTAAAGAACATAATAATAATAATTTTTTTAAAAAAAAAAAAAAATTTTTTTTATCAAAAAAACTCTTTAAAAACCCAAATTTTGAGGAAATTTAAAGTAAAATCCAAAATCAACCTTTTCCCCTACCAAATTACTCGTTTTCCCAAAATTTTTTGGGGGGGCGATAAAGGTTGTATGTTCTTTTTCATGCTATATGCCTTTCATAAAAATTTGGTATCTGTGTACTAGGAGAGTAGGAGTACATTACACATATTAGCTTGGCCAATTTGGTGAACCTACTCTTTCAAGAAAATATGCTTTCTTTGGCACCCAGCATATTGTTAATAATATGGCAAATTGGTTTTTTTCCTGCTGACGTGCCTCGGAGGGATGACATTTTTGTCTTTTTAATATATTTTTAATGGAAACTACAAAAAAATACTTTGAATCTATAGGATTCTAAATATAACATATTGTCATCTCTCCTGGTTGAGCGACTTTCAAAAATAGTTCTACCTTAAAAATGGCATAACGATTTTGAGCAAAGTCATAATAATATGTGGTAAAACAAAAACATTGGATTTCGTTTTATGGGGAAACTGTTTTATTTTCGTAAACATAAAACATGATTTGTTCTTAAAGTCATTTTATGGGTAAACTATTTCCCAAAGTTGTTCATCCAAGGAACAAAATTCAAAGTTGAGTTCTTATATCTGGCATCATAGATTTTGCACTTTAGGAACATTTTTCTCCTAGAATGCTATATTTGAGTTTCCAATTAAGCTGTTTAGCTCCAAAATGTTCTCCAAAATACAAGAAAAATCATTTTAATTCAACGTTGGAAAGTAGTATTTTTTTCTTGTGAATTCTAAGCATACATACTCAAGTTAGAGCACATGCTCAAGATTGACAATTAAATTTTAAAAAGTTTAAAACAAAACTCAAAACTTCAAAGATTGAACTTGTCTTGAGTGCTTTTAAATTAAATTTCAAAATAAAACCTAATTTTTAGCATGCATTTTATTAATGAATTTTTTATTTTACTGAGCATGTGTATGCTAAGATATTACATGAAAACAATACTAATTTCTAAACCATGGATTTAGATTAATTTTTCTTAGATTTTTGGAAAAACATTTTGGGGCGCCTAAACAACTAATATATAAGCAAAATTAACCATGTTTGATTTTCAGCATGAAAATTTTATTCCTTGGATGAACGAATTTAAGAAATGATTTCCCATACACAATTTTAGGAAGTCATGTTTGTGTTTCCGTAAGCAAAATATTTTTCCTAATACGACTACCCAAAATCGATTTACGACAAATATTTTTTTTAAAAAAAATTTGCTCTACTAGAATATTCAAGATATATTTCTATCATTTCTATAAATTTTTTTTACTAAAACAGATAAAAAGTTTGGGATACAGAAGCTGAACCGAATATGTTGTTTTTGACACCTTTTCTTTTCTTCGGCATCCGCTACGTCAAAATCGAGCTTCCACAATGTTGCCTAAAAGCCCTCCGTGGTGGACATTTATTTTGCCCGCTGCGGAAAATCCCTTGCTTTCCCACCGCGGGTATTTTTTATTTACTATGACGGACATTTTTGTTGGCAGCGGTAAATTGATTTACTGCCGCAGCGGACGTCTTAATGTGCCCGCTGCGGTAAATCAATTTACCGCAGCGGGCATCCTATATGGCCCGCCACAGTTACGGCCGAAGCCCATTAGGCCCAGGGCGAGGCCCAATAACTGCAGCACATACAAAAATAGTACTTAGGGTTTCCACAACATCCCTCTCTCTCTCCCTAGCAGCGGCGCGAGCGCGGGTTGACAGTGGAGCGACAAGATCCGGCGGCAGCGGCGCTGGAGCACTGAATGGGCTCAGTGGGCCCGTGGATGGGCTCCGTGGGCTATCTAGAGTTTTTTTTCCGAATGATTAACCGCAGCAGGCAAAATTGTCCGCCACAGCAAAGCTACGATTTACCGTGACCTTACTATGGTGGCGGACGGCTTTGCCCTCTGCTGGAAAGGAAAAAAGCCCGCTGTAACAAATAGTTTATGTAGTAGTGATCTATTCTCCGCCGGAGCTGTTTGCTGGGCAACAGTATTTTTTGTTTTTATGTAATCATTCGACTTATGCAAAGTTTTGGATATTTTTCAGCACAGTAAAGCACACACGTAAGGCAGTAGGAATAATAGGGTTGATCATATTGTACCACCCAAAGTTAAGGCTAGCCATTTGTAGCTGTTGGATATGTGCCGAATATGTGTACAGTTTTGGTTACGTTGGACTTGAGTTGTATTAGGGGATAGGATAGAGTTGGAGTCGAACTCTGTATCCTAGAGGGCCATAAATATGAGGCAACCCCTGTAGTAACCAAGAGACGACTGGGCGGCTGGTTAGGGTGGCGGCGAGGCCGCGGGATCGCCCGGATGCCGGTGTAGCTGCTGTTTATTATGGGGAGGAGCGCCCGTAGTCATTGCGCCGAGGATTAGGCACATCGCCGAACCTTGTTAAAAAACATCGTGCCTCGGTGTCGTTCTCGTTTGCGTATCTTCTTCTATGGTGGTTATGCTTCCGCGTTTATCGGTTAGTAGATCCGTTTGGGTCTGGAATTAACCGAGCACTCTAACAGTAGCTCTAAAACATGTTACTTTTAGAACAGATTCCCAAACTAAGCATTTCAGGCGGAATCTAGTGACTCAGCAAGCAGTTGCCTTTTTACCTTTTCAAATAATTCTTCTCGGCTACCTCATCCTTTTTTCAGATTAAGACAGGCCGAGTGCTCCTTTTTTTTTCCTGAACCTAACTACGGATTGGACTGTCTGTATATGTTCAGAAAACAGCGCGATGTTTCTTTTTTCTCGACCGTACCATGATGATGTAGTTATTTCATTAAAATGAGATAGAGTTTGTAGGTAATCTCGGAATTGCCACAGCGGAAGCAAGAAGCAAGCATTACATTATAGTAAAGCTATGAAACCACACTGATTGGCGACCATTGGTGACAGACGAAGGCGCCGGAATCTCGCCAGCATGTCCCATATATAGCTTGTACTCATCGACGATGGCTATGCACCAAAGCCTGCACTGTTCTGGAAGCGTGTTCCTGAATGTTTCGAAGGAACTGAACCAGAATATATATATTGCTTGGGAGGAAGTGGAGATGGACAGCGGGTGATGGAGCAGAAACCAGAAAGCTAGGGCGGGTGACACTGGAGATCCGGAAGGGAGTCCACACTCTCCGATCCAGCGAGGTGGTGGACAGTGGACACTGTCCATTGATTGCCAATTTGGGTAACAGGAGTTGTGGATCCGGTTCCTGCAGCACATGCAGACCGCCCTTGGGGCCTCCAGCTCGTTATTCTCAGCTGCATACAGACCCTTAGTGTGGTCAATCATGCATAGGAGGCGAGGAGATCGTACGTGCTTTGAGAGCCTCTCCCATGGTATGCTGACAATGGACAAGTTGGCACATGCATGCGTTGTGCAGTAGAGGGGAAATTAAAGGCAGTGCTGGATTGGCATGACTCTGATCCATGCTTTGACAGATTCAGACGGCAGTCATGAGGAAGACACGATTACGCCCTGCCACCTTCACCGAGAGAGAGGTTTGAGGCCCAGCAGCAAGGCAGCAACGCCGTTCAGAGAGAGGCATGATGAGGATGCCCTAGAAATTTTGACCAGAGGGCAGAACACACTTCTTGAGCAGATTATATATGGACAAGACCTACAGATCGAGCACATATATAATGCGCATATTAGTTTTTGCATACCTCTACGGCTCTACCATCAGTCTCCTCAGCTCATGCCCCCAAACTTCTCATCCACTGGCAGCTCAACCACACATATGCTTGGACAAGGGTAGACATTCTTTTCTTCAGGAGCTAGCACGTACTCTAGCAGGTCCCCCGATCCCAACATTCTCTCTAGAAATGACAGTTAGTGCCGGACTTCAGACTCCTCATATATACTCCGTACCTCGATCAGATGGACAAATGCTCCTTATTTTTCCTCCCATTTTGTTTCCCAGCCAAACCCTATACACTACATGAAAACGACGATTTGCCGAGTGCTAAATTAGTTGCCGAGTGCCACACTCGGTAAAAAAAAAACACTCGGCAAAAATAAACACTCGGCAACTTAATTATTTTTACCGAGTGCCGACTCTCGGTAAAAAAATACACTCGGCACTTTACCACGAGGGCTAACGCTATCCCGCTCCGTTTAAGTTGCCGAGTGCCTGCCGTTTGACACTCGGCAACTATATTTAATTTGCCGAGTGCCAACCTAGGCACTCGGCAACTTAAATTTAGTTGCCAAGTGCAGGCTTTTGGTACTCGACAACTTATTTAATTTTTTTTTTGTTTTTTTGCTCCCAATTTTTTGTGTGTGTTTAGTGAACAGTAAACAACATGTTCAAATTTGGAAGCTTTTCATTGCTTTTTGAGGTTTTTCCTTAGTTTATTTTGTTTTCTTCATTTTTCCCGCTTAATGTTAATTTGAACTGCAGGTGCACGAAAGAAATCTATTATTTCATGCACCTGCAGTTCAAATTAACATTAAGCGGGAAAATTGAAGAAAACAAAATAAACTAAAAAAAACCTCAAAAAACAATGAAAAGCTTGCAAATTTAAACATGTTGTTTACTATAGTTCACTAAACACACATAAAAAATTGGGAGCAAAAAAAAATTTAAATAAGTTGTCGAGTGCCTAACGTGACACTCGGCAACTATTTTTCATTTTTTTTAAAAAACTTTTGCCGAGTGCCCGCATCCTGGCACTCAGCAAATTTTCAACCTTATCCAAAAAAATGGTCGACCGGAGTCTCTCTCCCTCACTCACTCACTCACTCTCTCTCTCTCTCTCTCTCACACACACACACACACTCTCCTGCCGCCGCCGCCGCGCCTCCTACGCCGCCCGCCCCCGCCCCTGCCGCCCTCCCCCGCGCTCGCGCAGCCGCCCTCCCACCCCGCGCGGGCCGGCCTGCCTGCTCGCGCCCCCCGCCGGCCGCCGCGCCCGCCACCGCACCCTCCTGCTCGCCCCCCACTGCAGAGAAGGAAGGGGAAGGGGAGAAGAGAGGAGGACGAAGGACAAGGGAGAAGGAAGGAGAAGGGGAGAAGAGAGGAGGCGGAGGTGAAGGAGAAAAGGAGGTGAAGGATTCGCCGGCCATCGTCGTCGACCCGTGCTTTTGTCGTCCTCGTCGCAAAGGTATATGCCCTCTATTAGTAGTAGTAATAGTAGTAGTAGTTAGTAGTAGTTAGTAGTTAGTAGTTAGTAGTAGCAGTAGTAGTAGTAGTTAGTGGTTAATAGTACTTAGTAGTAGTAGTTAGTAGTAGTTAGAAGGAAGAAGGAGGAGAGTAGTAGTAGTTAGTAAGTACTAGTTACTAACTATGTATGTGGTTGTTGGTGAAGGTGCCTATATATTTTATGTATATGTGGCCACTATTTTGTGCATATGTGGATGTTGGCCTTCGTGCCTATGTTTTTTGCAGGTTTGGTAACCTCCCGTGTAGGGGAGGTGCTGTTGAAATTTTCAATTGATACTGACCAATTGTTTTTCTTGCAGGAGGACCCGTGGGAGGGACTCGGAGACCCCGATCGACTTCGTCGGCGTTGCTGTTCTGCCTGCACCGCATCGCCTCGCCACCGCACCGCCTCGCCACCGCCTCACTATCCTATCTTCACCGACACCTTAGGTATAGCCCCCTCCTCCTTTTCATGCATGTTTTATATGATCACGTAACCAAGTTAGGCGTCTCCCGTTCAAAAGAGATACGGTCGGAGGTATGTAAAATCTTTGCATATCTGTGACCGTATCTGTTTCGGATTGTCCACGTATTTTGGACAACCCGTTGATGCGTAGATGATGTTAGTTTCTATGGTTCGCTCTGGTCTAAGACGGACTTTCGGCATCACCACCCTGTTGTTCTCTGGATGCACACTCTCCCTTTCGGGACATGTATCGGGAGAACAACGGGGAGGTGCTGCCAAAATTCTATGTTGGATCGGAGCGGAGCATGGAAAATGACATCATCTGCGCATCCGCGGGTGTGATTATGACCTATCCTCACCTATTAGACAGTAGGCACGCTGTGTAGATGCATTTTCTGGTTATATTTCTCGCTTACATATGTATATGATAGAGGATGGAGAACCGTGATTGGATCTACACGGGCCATGCTAGTATGAACCCAGAGTGGATGACTAAGACTAATGCTTTCTTGGAGCATTCATTTGGCGAGACTGCTCAAGGGTCCATTCGGATGCCGTGTCCCTGCGTCAAATGTGACAATCGTGTAAGAAAGACAAAGAAGGTTGTGGGGAAAGATATTATCTTGTATGGATTCACGCCAAACTATACCTGCTGGATCTACCATGGTGAAACCAATCATATTAGAGAGGAGGTGGTGAGACCACATCTCGAGGCTTTTGATGGAGATGCCAGGGTCACAGAATGGATGGATGACTTTCAGGAAGCATGGTTCGGTGAAGGATTTGAGGACGAGCCAGAGGAATCCGCAAAGGCGTACTACGAGATGTTGTCTTCGGCACAAAAATCCCTTCACGAACAGACACGAGTTTCGCAACTGGATGCCATGGGACGCCTGATGGCGTTCAAGTCGCAGTGTAGCATGAGTCGAGACAACTTCGATGCTATGTTGGCAATTGTTGGATCTCTGCTTCCGGACGGTCACATTCTGCCGAAGAACTTGTACGAGTCATAGAAACTTCTTCGTGCACTTAAGATGCCGTATGAGCAAATCCATGCTTGTTCTAAGGGGTGCGTCCTATTTAGGAAACTGCACGAGAAAGCAACACACTGTCCAAAGTGCAAATCCTCTAGGTATTTGGTCGACCCTAGTGATGGCAAGAAGTCACAGCTTGGTATCCCCGTGAAGGTCCTACAGTACCTTCCTTTCTTACCGAGGATCCAACGACTGTTCATGACAGAGGAGTCCGCGAAACAGATGACATGGCACAAACATGGCAAAAGATACAACCCGGACAAGATTGTACACCCATCCGATGGCGATGCATGGAAACATTTCGATAACATGCATCCTGGTAAAGCTGAGGAGGCTCGAAATGTACGTGTCGCGCTTGCAACAGATGGGTTCAATCCCTATGGATTGATGGCGACCGCGTATACTTGTTGGCCCGTGTTCGTGATCCCCCTCAACCCAAGAATGTATTCATGTCGCTGATAATTCCTGGACACCCGGGGAGCAATATGGGTGTGTTTATGGAGCCTCTCATTGATGAATTGATGTTTGCTTGGGAAAATGGGGTACTGACATACGACCGAGCTACAAAGAAGAACTTCATATTGCATGTGTGGTACCAGTACTCCCTGCATGACTTCCTGGCATATGGCATATTCTGCGCGTGGTGTGTTCATGGGAAGTTCCCATGCCCATTATGCAAGACAGCTGTAAAGTTCTATCATCTGAAGAAGGGTGGCAAGTTTTCTTCGTTTGACCTACATCGTCAATTCCTCCCTCTTGACCATCCATTCAGATGAGATGTCAAGAACTTCAGGAAAGGGGTTCAAGTCACTGACCCTCCACCTCACATGATGACCGGTGCCGAGGTACGTGCTGAGATAGAGGCTCTCAAAGATGATACAACTACAGGTGGTTTTATCGGATATGGTTTGGAACATCAGTGGACTCATAAATCGGGCTTGACTAGGCTCTCTTATTTCGATGACATTCTTCTTCCACACAACATTGATGTAATGCACACAGAAAAGAATATCGCCGAGTCGCTTTTTGCAACACTCATGGACATAGAGAAGTCAAAGGACAACGTGAAGGCTAGATTGGACCTGGAAACGATTTGCGATAGGACAAAGCAAGTGATGAAGCCTCCTGGGCCCGGTAAGAAATGGAGAAGGACTCCGGTCGATTTCGTCTTGAAAAGGGACCAACGGAAGGAGGTCTTGATGTGGATGTAGACGTTAATGTTCCCGGACGGGTATGCGGCGAATTTGAGTCGGGAAGTGAACTTGTCCACTATGCGGGTCTTAGGGATGAAGAGTCATGACTACCACATATGGATTGAGCGGCTCCTTCCTGCGATGACCCGGGGATACGTGCCCGAGCATGTGTGGCGCGTGCTGGCAGAGTTGAGCTTTTTCTTTTGCCAGCTTTGTGCCAAGGAGTTGTCTCGGGACGTCATTGCTGACTTGGAGAAAGTGGCACCTATGTTGCTCTGCAAGCTAGAGAAGATCTTCCCACCCGGCTACTTTGTGGCGATGCAACATATGATTTTGCACCTACCATATGAGGCACGAATGTGGGGTCCCGTGCAGGCCCGTTGGTGCTATATGATCGAGAGATGTCTAAAAATTCTTTGGAAAAAGTGTACAAATAAAGCCAAAATCGAGGCTTTCGTGGTAGAGGCATTCATTCTGGAAGAGGTGTCAAACTTCACAACAACATACTATAAGGATAGCCTTCCTAGTGTGCACAATCCCCCACCTCGTTACAACGCGGACTAGAGTTCATCGAACCTTAGCCTTTTCAAAGGGCAACTCGGCAAGGCAAGCGCACCGGGCACCAAGACCTTAAGGAATGATGAGTGGCGCATTATCATGCATTATGTGTTGTTGAATCTTGACGAAGTGAAGCCTTATGTGCAGTAAGTTCTCAATGAGCTTGTTACATACGTCGTCACTATCCTCCATGTATCCAACTTCCTTGTCTCTTGTTTTTTCAGGGAATTTCTAAATATATACTGGAGAGGGAGTAGGGCTCCTTCCCCTCAAGAAGAAGATAGCCTTCTCAAACATGGTGTGCCCGATTTCATTTCCTGGTTCAATATGAAGGTACCTGGTTGAATCTTTGACATCTCACTTTGCTCCTACGAGCGACTAATGTAACGATCTATCCGGCCTCACCTTGCAGGCTCGCAAAGATAGAGAAATGAATGCCAAGTTGAAAGGGCTCGCCAAAGGGTGAGCCTATAAGGTCAAGACATTCAACGTTTATGATGTGAATGGCTATTGATTTCACTCAAGAAACTATGAGCAGAGTCGGCCCAAACGGAAAACCACCAATACCGGAGTTCATACGTCCGGCACCGATGAGCGCGACTACTACGACATAGTAGAAGAAATGTACGAGCTCCACTTTGAGTGTCGCAAAGGTCCTAATCCAGTCGTATTCAAAGTCCATTGGTTTGATCCTAATGTCATGAGAACATCCCCTGAGATTGGACTAGTCGAAATTCGACAAGATTCTATCTATCAAGGAGAGGATGTCTATATTGTGGCACAACAGGCCACGCAAGTCTATTACCTCCCATGGGCGTGCCAAAAAAACCCCAATCTTATGGGTTGGTACCTTGTGCAATTGGTATCTCCACACGGTAAATTGCCTATCCCAAACGCAGAGGATTACCACTTTGACCCAAACGCAGAGGAGTTCTATTAATCAGAGGGCCTAGAAGGGAGGTTTGACATAGACATGTTTTCACTGATGGGCATGGAGGTTGACAATGACCATGACACTCCGGGCAATGGAGATGAGGACTAGGGAGAAGAGGTGCAAGATGTGGAAGACTTACAAATGCTTGAGCGATTACAGTTAGGCATTGGCAATGATGACAACGATGTCCTTGAGGAAGATGGAGAAGAGGTGCAATATGATAGTGATGACGACACCTATGATCTAGCAGCTACCGATCATGAAGAATATTTCTAATTCATGTAATACTATATTATTATTATTATTGCAATTATGTTTGGTTCATTTTGCATCTCTTTATAAGTATTTGTAATTAAGTGTGCTCATTGGTTTACTCTTTGAAATTGTAGGCACTCGACAAAATGCCTGGAGGAAGGGCTACACGTCGTTCACTCCAGGAGCTCTATACGACCCCGCCCTCGGAGGCCGCGGCGCTCGTGGCGCCTGAGGTGGAGACCTCGCAGGCGAGGAGAGGCCGCGGCCGCCCCCGCGGCCGGGGCGGTCGCGGCGGCGGCCGTGCGAGGCCCCCTATGCAGTCGCCTCCCACACCGGCGGTGGAGCAGGAGCACTAGGCCATGGACGAGGACGACCAGGCGGCCGTGCTCCACACAGGCAGCGGTGAGGCTCCAGAGCAGGAGGTAGGAGAGGGCTCTACCTCCTCGTCGACAGTCTGGTTGCGTGGGCCCGTGAGGCTCCCGTCGCGCCCGATCCTAGCTCCCCACCGCCCGGCGATTCGACCCGTGGGCGACGAGTAAGTATTATTTCAGTACTGTTTGATATGAAGTATTGAAAATCGAACTATAGACTAACATTTTTTGTTAATGACTCTTGCAACAATTGGGTAGTTATGTCCGGACAGAGGGGCCGTCACATCAATGGCATTCTTGGCCTTCTGATTCGACAGACACTACCCTGGTCTGGTCGAGTACAACGGGGTGACGCCGCCACCCTGGACGTGGGCCCACTTCTACGCCGCTGAGGACAGCGACCACGGATCCGTTGCGGGGCGGATCAAGGCCGAGTTCTGGGTGAGTCTTCATCGCACTAAATTTGTCTAAACTACTAATTGATTGGTCGTTCTTGATATACATGATGTCTGTATGCAGGACTTCTACACGTGCGAGCCAGGGTACGAGGACAAGGCGTCGCAAGTGTAGGACAAGGTCTGCAAGGCTCGACTCTCGCACCTGTACCACGAGACGCGGCTCCAGTGCATTATCAACTACCACGCCGACGTCCTTGGCGAGAAAGTGTCAAAGAGCGACGCCAGGACCATGACGCTCACCAGGGAGCAGTACAAGTCGGTAAGTATGAAACATCAATACTATACCACCCTACATGATTGTTATCTTCTGACGTATCAATAACTTGATGACATGCAGCGATGTCCTGATTGGTGCGCCAGACACCCCCTCTGCTGGGACGGTATTATGGACAGGTGGCTCTCGCCCGAGTGGATGGAGAAGAGTCAGGTCCGTAGAGAGTACCGCCTGCAGATGATTGGGACCCCACACCACCAGGGCAACCAGAGCCTCTCCCAGTACGCTTCGAGCTGGGTAATTTTCTTTGTGTTTTCATCTTTATTTTTTTATTATAACTCTCAATTCTCATTACTTCTAATCATCTTTATGTTTTCCTCGCAGTCTGGATCGCACCAAGGCTAGGAGTGCAACGACTTCATGGCGTTCAGCCTGGCACACAAGGGCAAGGCGACGGACCCCGCGAACACCTACAACCCAGCGCACGGGCCTGAGTTGTACACCAAACCCAGCGCCCACAACAAGGTTACCGAGTACATCTCGGCGGCTCAGAAGCGCCATGGGGAGGCCTTCGATCCGGCCACCGAGCCCCTGGACGCAGAGATCGTGATGAGGTTAGGAGGAGGGAAGAAGCACGGCCGCTACTGGATGACGAACAGCGCGATCGACTCCGCCTCTGTTCCCAACCTTGCGCACATTCGAGCAAGGAGCACGAGCTCGTCCCTCCCCATACGCCCTCGGCAGCTGATCTCGAATCTCGCGGTTAGTACTCGTTCATTGCTTTTACACATCTACCTGGCATTTGCATTGTTTAAACATTGTGGGTGGCCTGTTGCAGGCCAACGTGCGGAGGTTGGAAACGACGCAGGAGGCGGCTGAGGAGCAGAGGCGGTTGGAGAGGGAGGCTGTACAAGCCCAGAGGGCGGCCAAGGAGAAGAGAATGTAGGACATGTTCAGCTTCATGGCCAACCTTAATTCAATTCCAGGTGTGGTCGTGCCAGAGTCGCTTCTCCGTCCAGTTGTGGCTCCTCCTCCTCCACAGCCTTTTGTTTTCGGGACTCCGGTAAGTATGTCTGCTGGTTTATTCCTTTAGCTTGTGCGAAGTTGATGCAGATACTCATGAATTGACTTCTTTGTGCAGCAAGTGTCTATGAGTTCGAACCCGACGGTTCAAGGCGGTGGTCCTTCTCCACAGCAGGGGTGCCCAAGTGACACTCCTCCACAGCCCGGGTTGTCAGATGGATCTTCTTCACGGACCGGCTGGTCAGGATGACCCTAGGTACTTCTTCCTTGTCTATTTTCATGTTGCCCGGACTTGTATTAGACATAGACTTGTGTTCGACTTAGACTTGTGACATATTCATAGCTATGTGATGGATTATGGACTCTATGTGATAGATTTATGGACGACATTTGTGTATGTGATGTATTATGGACTTATAGACGTTTGTGATGGATGTTTGTGATGCTATATGCGTATGATGGATTGTGAATGATGGATGTGATGATATATGTGATTTGAATGGTGGATGTAAAGTATATGTGATTTGAATGGTGAATGTGATATATATATATATATATATATATATATATATATATATATATATATATATATATATCTATTTTGGTCTCTGTATTGTTGGAAAACAAAAAAACAAAAAAAATAGCAAATTTTTTCTATTTGCCGAGTGCCACACTAGGCAACTGTGGGAAACAGAAAGCCTAAAAATGTCAGTTTCCCAGAGTTGCCGAGTGTTGCATTCGACAACTAATTATTAATAAAAAAATAAAAAATTTAGTTACCGAGTGCTAGTTGGCTGGCACTCGGCAACTATTTATTAATTTGCCGAGTGGCAACTAAATTTTGGCAGAAAAAATAAAAAAATTAGGTTGACGGCCCAATTTTTTTTGCCGACTGCTTGACCTGGCACTCGACAACTCGGCAACTAAACTAGTTGCCTACTCGTTGTTTGCCGAGTGCTAGTTGCCGAGTGCCCCTAACACTCGGCAACTCGGCGATTTCCTGTAGTGATAGCGCCCACCGCGCTCGTGGCAGACTGACTCTGGTGAAAGGTGCATCGGCGGTGGCCTGGCGTGATATATATATATATATATATATATATATATATATATATATATATATGAGGCCAAGGGCGAAGCTATGTATAGGCTGGTGGGTGCAAATGCACCACCCAAATTTTCAAAAAACAGTGTTTTTCTCTAAAATTTCACCATATATACACCACCTATAATACAAGTCTATGGACTCACAAAGCAAGTGCACCGTCCTCTAGTTTGCTCTAGCTTCGTCACTGTGTGAGGCTGCTGCTGCGAGCCGTGTGGTCCGAGCGCAAGCTGTGGAGGCAGGGACACCAGACCACAGCACCGTATATATATGATCCGATTCTTAATTGTACAACAAATCATATGATCCGTATGATCTGATGCTTTACACAAGTCATTGCATGTATACGATCGAGCTTTCCATATACCTCTATTTTGCATGTCATGTTCCGTAGCGAGAGAGGTAAGATAATCGTGACATAAAATATGTTATTATTCCTTAGTTATTAATAAGTCCGTCAAATTAACCAAGCATAAACCTAGCGAGAATCACTGTTGTAAGAGAATTGATTTTTCCAATTTGCCATTATATTAGCTATCTCGAGAACATTCTATATTTGAATTTTGAAACCACCATGCTAAGAACAAGTGACAAAATTAATTGTCAAAGTGTCAAACTCAAAGAGAGAATACATATATTGCAGTATGAAATCTTTTGCGTGTCATTTCATTTGAAAAAAAAACAATCAAGGTCTGTCACTAGCTTTATACGTTGCCAAAAAAAAAAAATATTAAGATCCCTCCACAATTGTAAATATCCCATCTCAAATTGCTGTGGTCCTTCCCGCCACTGCACCCGGTTCCTGTTCCTGGGCAGCAGCCAGCAGGCCGGTGGCGGGCGGGCGGGGCGGCAGGTGAACTAAGGAATGAGATCGAGCTGCCCGGAGAGGAAGTGTGGGGCCGTGGGGGCGCACGCCGAGTACGTGGTCGGAGGATTGAGGCGGCGGCGGCGGCGGCGAACTCCGATCCCAAGCGAGCGCGCGGTTGGTGCGTCCGATTCGATTCCGTGCGGTTTCCCTCTGTAGAGGAATAGGATTATATGAGAAGCGAGAGGCTTCTTTCCGTGATCCTCTTCACATGCACGCGAATTCGACCCGATGACTGTGCTCGATCGGGTTGATGGCGAGGCGGCAGGCGGCGAATTCAGATCGAGCTGCGGCGCATATGACGCACGCAACCCCAGGCAGCTCGAGCTTCTCCTCGGCGTTCGTGCCCCATCTCCAATACGGTCATGAACGGCGGCGGCGGCGGCCACGGCAGATTGGACACAGTCACACAGGCGCGTCGTCGGCGGTCGGGTCTGTTGGCGCTGTTGCTGTTGCGTCAACACCTAGGCCGAGGGAGGGAGGAAGGAAGGAAAGAAGCCGGGCCGACGAAGATGGGCTTCGGGCTGAGAAAACAAAAAGGCTGGAGGAGCTTCTGCGCAGCAGTGGATGTACTGGGCTGTAGTACAGCGGAGGCTTGCTGTTGCTGGGCTGTAGCGGCTGAGGAAGGGCTGCGGTGGGCGGTGGCGGCTGCTGGGCCTTAGCACGCCGAAAACAGATGTAGGCCGAATATATAGAGAGAAAGAGGAAGGGAAAGAGTGGAAACCACTTCTCTTCTAGGAGATAGATTTTTAATTTAACAACTTTTCAAGTTGTTTTTAAATTGTTCAAGTTTGAAACACTCACACTTTTTTTTGTAAATGGGATTTGGAAATATAATGTAAAACTATTCCAATTATATTACATTTTTAAACATATTTCAAAAATAATCATGTTAAACTCTTGTCTTAATGATCATTTAAAAAAAACTTTCAATCTCATTTAAATTATACAAAGTCAAAGCATAATATTCAGGAAACATTTTTTGAACTAAAGTTACAAACATGTTTAGAGCTTATTTTGGAATATATTGTTATGTTATTCTTAGGAAAAATTAAACCCTTTTCTAAACTTACTTCAAAACATGAAAGTATTAGAAGCTTTTCAAACTCAAGCATGATCTTTATTTTTCAAAAATAGTTTTTTGAAACAAAATTGTGGAGTTTTATTTTTAAAAATAGAACAAAACATATTCATGGCTTAACAAAGGTTTAGGAATTCATTCTGCACACAGTAAAACTAAGGCATGAATGCAATACACACACTTTCATTAACATGTAAAAAATTTATAACCCACATTTGCATTATCTGAATTTATAGAAAATTTAAAAAGATAGTAAATTTTTAGAATGCAATTTTAAATCATTTATTATCTTTTAAACAATATGGAATGGATAGATAAATTGAATTTTGTTGTACATGGTCTAGTCTATGATGAGCCAAAGTGACCTTCCATTATTTTTTGGGATATTCTCTACAAACTTATGGATAGAGATTAAACATACTTTCATCTAAATTAGTGAAGAATATAGCATATGAGAAATGAACTTGGAAAGAAATGAACTTGGAAACATCTATGCTATTTTTATTTTAAGACATAGGGTTGTGAATTATATACATAGTTTTTTTATTGGGCTAAACTTTTTTTCACACGTGTTGGGAAAACCGTAATCGTAAGAGGTAGTTATGGGTTCATACCAAATATACCCCTAAAGGGTTAAGACTATATAAAAAAATTGTACCTATTTATAATGAATGAGAGAACAAGTTCCACCAATATTCGTTCTCCTATGGATCAGGTATGCTATTGGAAAGAGATATGTGATGATCATCTACATCTTTCTCACGTCTCTCTGCTATGAGAGGGAAGGGAATAGGATCAGGGATCCACAACACCATTGTTTTTCTTAACAACATGTACCGAGAGGTCAATGTAGGTTCATTAACTTTCCCTCGAGGTGGTCAGAGTTCGAGTCTTAAGGGACTCACTCTTTGGTTTTAGCCATAGTAAGCGAGGAGAAAAACAACTCTCTCGTCCGCCCCATATCTAAAGCACAGTCTATAGCTAGCTCATCTTACAAAACTATGATGCCGTTGTGTAAGAGTGGGATAGGAGTTTAGTGTTTTCTAGGTAAGCTCGAGAAAATCTTCTTTTTTTTAAATTCGTTATAACATGACCTATCTAGGGGCTGTTTGGTTCCCTGGTTTCAGCCAGACTGGGCTCGCGGCGTGTGAGATACCTACGTTTGGGTCGCTGGACGACCACCAAGGACTGGCCAATGGCATGCAAGATGCCCTATTGAACCTAGCCCCCAGGAAACATATTTTAATATCGTTTATCATGGGCCTGGCTCGCGTGGCCGTGAGCGTGCATGCAGATTGGCTCATCTGAGAAAGAGGGAGGGTGCAACAAATAGGCAACCGATCTAGGCGCATTTGAACATGGTGACCAAACAAACATGGCTTACATGGCCACAACCTAGCCTAGTTCTCTGGATGCAATGCAGGCCAGCTGAGAAGCAAACCAAACAAGCCCACAAATCTTAGTTTTTCTTAACAGTATGTACCCACCCACGTTGCCCTCTAGGCACATCGCCCCCTCCCTGACTCGCAGTGAATCATGTATCCTCATGTTTCTTCCTCTCGTACCCTCCCATGAATCTGTCACTCTGAACCACTACCTTGGCATCTCCTCCCATCCTTCGTTTCCTTCCCATGGCTCGACATGGTAATGAGCAACGACCATGCCTTCACCATCACCTCCAACTCGACTGCCCTCGCACACGACGACCTGCAGCGGTTTGCCTCCTCCGATTTAGCCAGTTTTGATTTCATTGAAAATTATGATCTAATGGTTCCAGATTTAGTGAATTTTGTCAGGCAATTATGATATGTACATTCTTGGCTCAGTACATTATGATCTGAATTTTAGGAGAAGAGATTTGGTAGTCTAAAACTTTTCCTATTGGGTTTCAATGAAGAGTGTTTATTGTTTTTGTTTTGGACGATCAGCTGATATTTCTCTAATCTTAGTGAGAAAATTACAATTATAGGACACCAAAAAATGCACTTCACCATTATAGGATCACAAACATCGACTTCGTTAAAACGACCCTATAAACGTTAGCTTCTTGTTATACATGATATTTGTATTTTAATCACTTTTCTCATCTACTAAATACATGTATTTGTTACCTAAAGTGACCCTTTTTCCCTCGAGCCTTTGTTGATGGTAAATATGAGCTAATTTGTCACTGTCAAAGTACCGTCAACATCCTCATATTTAAAGGAAAACAAGCATAACCTGAACATATTGTGCCAAATAACTAGTTCCACATGTCCCTTGACTATTTGATGCAGGTAATGACAAATGGGGACTTTTGGGAGCTAGTGGGCCCACTTAGGGGGTCGGCCGACCACCCTGTGGGGCCACCAGACCTCCCAAGCCCCCATGATCCAAGAATCATCCTCTAGAGCACTCTCTACCCCTTGGATCCAAGTGTGTTTCCTCCCAACGGTTCAGATTTGCATCACAAGGATTCATGGGCCCACATCAAGGATAACAACAAGATAAACACCTTAGAACAAACACCCAATGAAGATGACAGGTGAGACCAGCATATAGGAGACAGAGGTGGGCTAGAGACCCCTTAGGGTGGTCGGCCGACCTGCCACTGGGGCCCACCAGGCCACCCACATGCTCCTGAGCAGTGGGGACACCTTCTGGAGGAAGTGGCAAGGCCCACCTGCCATAGGGCGGTCGGCCGACCGTGCCAAGGTGTCCAAAAGGTGCTCCAAGCCCCCACCGCCTTCCTGCATGCCGCCATGCATTCACTTGATCTCCACCATTGATCTAAGTCAGTTACAATGACGGTTTGATCCTACTGTGGCTGATGGAGGTGACGCGGATCGCTGACATGGCACTAGACTCTACCTCTAGCTATAAATAGACCCTTAGAGCTCCCTTCTCATTCATGCCTCATTGGAGAAATACTACTCTCTAGTCTCTTAGCGGAGCTCTTCAGTAGTGTTATGCTAGTTGGAAGAGAGTGAGGAATTCTTCTGGAGAAAGCCCTGGATCTATCGGGAATCTTCTTCGGAGTTCTTCCTCAGCGGATGCGAGTCTCCTGTAAGTTTAGCACTTGTAAGTGACTTCTTCTGAGTTCTTTATAGTATTCAGTATTCTAAATCTGGTTTAGCTGTTATACAACTTTTCACGCTTGATCATCGCTTTGCTCTGAGTAAAGTGCTTTAATCTTAGGCCAAGGTTAAAGTAGTAAGATTAGTGTAGATGTGGTGTCTAAGCTTAATCTTACCTTTGTAAACCGCTTATCGCGCGGATTGTTTGTGGATGCTAGTAGAAGGTGACAACTCTATCTAGCCTTTGTATTCGACCACGCGTGTCAGATAAGTTCTTAAAAGGTAGGGCTTCAATACAACTTGACGGTGCGGTCCGGTTAGAGTTTTTCCCTCTTTCTGATCTATCCCGTCGCCTCCTGCAAGAGAAGGGTTGATAAAGCCAGTATAACCAGCTATACCTTGTTAGATATCTTTGCTATATCGAACCTCTCAACCCAATTATCATAATCTCCCTTGATCCATCATAGGACATATCCATAATCCTAGTTAACTCACTTCTCGTTCCCTGAGGAAAATACGATACCTGAAATACTCCCGGTGAAGGCTACACTTGACTACCGTACGCTTGCGGTCTTTTACCCGTTTGCCACTTTGGTGTCAACAACCTTCTAAAGCCTGGGCCAAAATTATCCTTGTTTTTTTACAAGTAAACTGATCCTGTTAGATTGTAAATGTGCCTTGGCCCATGAGCCTGCTATCTCCGGCTCCCCATTGTGCATATATGTACACAACAACATTAGTTCTTGAGTAATATGTCACGTATTTCCCAATTCCTAATATGTTATCATGGTATCACAGACGGTTTGCTTCTACGACTGCGCTTTCATAAATCCTAGTTGCCGCTGACTTCGTCACTGGCTCCCTCAAATCCTAAGCTGCCACTGACGTATCACTAGCCATCCCATTGCCCGCTAGTACTTTCGCCGAGAAGCTTTCTGCCATCGATCCTGTCATAGCGCCCAGCGACGACGCTACTGCCAAAGCTGCTAAAGCCTAGCGCCATGCGGAAGAGGCTCACCGTGCATCAACACCACCCTTCACACGCAGGAGATTCATGTCCTCAACATCAAGGTCCTTGTTCCTATGACCCTAGAGAAGCCGATGAACAACTACAATTGTTGGCGCTCCTCTTCCTCATCATCCTTGTCAAGTACAACCTAAAGGATCATGTCCTCTCTGATGACTCCTACGCCAATTGACCGACCTCGATGACTATGGATTGTTGCGCCCTCACCTAGATCTATGACATTGTGTCCAATGACCTGTAGCAGTCGTTGATTATTGGGAATCTTGCTGCTCACAATGCATGGCCATTCCTCAAGGACGAATTCCTTGGGTAGTGTAAGTCTCGCGCCTTACTGTTGGAGGATGAATTTGTCACCTTTCTATTATCACCGCCTCGAGACGATGGCCACCTCCCTCACCGAGTTTGACGATCCGATAGGCGATCGACAACTCGTCCTCACACTCTTTCGCGGAATCAATGACAAAAATGGTGTCTAACATGAAGATGTAATGGTCCTTCTCCACGTTTGACAAGGCATGCATGTTGCTATTACACGAGAAGATCGACCTCAACAATGTCGCGGGTGAGGGCACTCCCACCACGCCACTAGCATTTATTGCGACATCATTGCAGCCACACCGCGCCCTCTTGCACTGCCCCCTACTAGTTCTGGTGCTCCCTCTGGATCGCTGTAACACCCCAACCTAGAGCTTAATAGGATTAATAGGATACTCATACCAACAAGTTGCAACTTCTTTTCCGGAAGCTAATCTCTTAAAAACTCCAAGGTTAAGCGTGCTCGGCCTGAAGCGATGGGTGATCGACCGGGAAGTTGTTCTCGGGGCGCATGAGTGAGGACAAAGTGCGCCGAAAATACTAGTGTTAGTCTGTGAGGGTAGTCTATGTCCTAGGAAAGCTATCAGGTGTTAACGGGCCTAGTCTCGAGGAGACATGACGTTACAAATGGTATCAAAGTCAACCCTTGCGGTTTCACGGGCGCGTGTGTTAGTTGCGCAGGCATGGTGTGCATGGCTGGTGTGGATCCAGAGTGGTCACACAACATGACACATGTGCTGGCACTGGACACACGGACGTGGCCAAGAGGGGACGTTCCTGGCCTAGGGTTGACCGACGAGGACGTCAGTCTTCTAAGGGGGTGAGGATGTAACACCTTGGCCTAGAGCTTAATATGATTAATAGGATACTCATACCAACAAGTTGCAACTTCTTTTCTGGAAGTCCATCTCTTAAAAACTCCAAGGTTAAGCGTGCTTGGCCTGGAGCAATGGGTGACCGACTGGGAAGTTATTCCCGGGGGCGCATGAGTGAGGACAAAGTATACCGAAAAGACTAGTGTTGGTCGGTGAGGGCAGTCTATGAGCCTGTTTGGCTTATTGGTTTTATGGCTCATAATCCAACTTATGCTGATTTTGGTGCTTTTGTTGTGAGAGAAAAATATTGTACAATGGCTGATAAGTTTGGCTTATAAGTTAAGCGAACAAGCTCTATGTCCTAGGAAAGCTATCAGGTGTTAACGGGCCTGACCTCGAGGAGACAGGACGTTACAATCACACAACTTTTGTCGTCGTGGATGTGGCATCAAGTCTGGTGCGAGTTCTGGTCTAGGTAGCCCTCACACTGGAGGCATTCCCTCTAGCGCATAGACTGGCCTTGACATAGTCTAGGCCAATCCTTGGTCGGGCACTGTGCAGTTGTGGCCTCATAGCTATGGTGGCCTCCCTGACCACATATTGCGCCCTCCGTCCATGTCCTATGACCACCCGCAGCCGGCTGAAAGGTCCTAGATGGCTACGGGGGGGGGGGGGGGTGAATAGCCTAATAAAAAAAATCTACAAACCACTAGAGCAAAGGTTAGACTAACACTAAAGCAAAGCTTTTTGCTCTAGCTCTACTAGGGGTGCAAAGCCACCTATCCAAGCAATTCTAGTTAGTTAAGTGCCTAACAAACAATAGCAAGATCCTAAGGCACTCAACACAAGCTAGCAAGACCAACTAACAAAGAAGCTAACTATCAAGCTAACTAGACAAAATATGGAAGAATGTAAATACAAGATAGGAGGTGATTGTTATACCGATGCCTTGTAATGTATGGATGTCGATATGAAGAACCAATCGCAATGAATACCAAAGAGTAGGCGGGAGACAAGTTTACACAAGGTTTTTCTCCCAAGGTTCACTTGGTTGCCACCAAGCTAATCCCCGTTGTGTAGACTATTCAAATGGTGATTCGGTGGCTAATAGGCAATCACAAGCCTAGCCCACTACTCGGGCGCCACAAGAATCCACCCAAATGAGAGTAACTCAATGACACGAGAAATTCACTAGAGTTAGCCTTTGGTGCTCCACCGAGGTGGGTACAAGCCCTCTCACAATCGTCTAAGCCGGCCACAAATAATCACCAACTCGCGCCGAAGCTTCCTTAATCGCCCAAGCCGTCTAGGTGTTGGCAAACACCAAGAATAACAAGAAATCCCGCGACGATGATGATGACCAAGTGCCACTAAGATGCAATGCAATGATCAATGCAGTTGGTTCACTCAAACTCTCACAAGAATGCAATCAAAGCAAAGAGAGATAAGTTGGGGGCTATCTCAAGCAACCACAATGAGTGAGAATGAATGAGAGGTGACAGAGAGAGCCCTAGGAGCCGTCTAAAATACATATATAGCCTTCACCAAAGAACTAGCTGTTTTGCCCCTTGATCACCACTGTCTGCGCCACTCCAGACGCTACCTGCACGGGGGGTCCGGACCCTCCCCCTTTTGAATCTATTCGTTGGCGCCTTCACCAGCGCTTGCCACGTAGCTCTGGACGCTCTGCACAGTGCCAGTCTGGACAAATGCGCTGAGCGTCCGGACTCTATGCAGAGCCGATCCAGAGAGCTCCCATGGTTTGGATGGTCGTCCGGAGTCCTGCGTCCGGACAACACATAACGTCCGTAGCCTCTGCAGAGAGCATCCAGAGAGCTCCATAAATCTGGACGCTTGTCCGTAGTCACCATCCGGACAAAAATCATTGTCCAGACTTCCTGTGTGCCAAGGCCGAGAGGGAGGGTTTTCTTCCAGACGCGTCTGCGTTGGTCCGGACCGAGCAAACCGAGTGTCCGGACCTGCGTCCGGACCTCCTTTCTTGTCCAATCTGAGCTGCCTCTTCTTCTCCAAGACTTCATATGCTAATATCATGTGTTCCAACCCTTGTGCTCACATGTTAGCCTTTAGATTGAATTATCTTGGATTTTACTTTGATTCTTTGTGTCACTTAGGTTTATTTTAGATATCCAATGCAAACCTAGTGGCACATGATAACCGCAATCGACACGAGTTTTCCCTTCTTGATAGTACGGCTATCTATCCTAAAGGTGATCATACTCTCTATAGTGTCTTGATCACTAAACCAAAAATGGCCCTATGATATACCTTTGCCTTGAGCTCATTTTTGTTTTTCTCTTTCTTCTTTTCCTTAGTCCATGAAGCACTTGATTCATCAATCACCATAATCATGTACATTGCTCCATCTCATGTGTTGGATCACCCTATCTTGATCATACACTTAGCAAATAGGGTTAGTCCATAGGTTTCATCAATTAACCAAAACCAAACTTGGGCTTTCATCGGCGTTCAACATGGTGTTGTACCCGAGGCACTATTGCTTGGTGTTGTCCCATGGTTTCACGTACGAGGGAGGGGCTCCCATGCTAGCCCCATCTTTGTCGTCTTCATCTTGGACATCGACACTACCAACATCATGGTCTCCTATGTCTATGAAGGGAGATAGGGATGCTATGCTAGCCAGAAAATAAAATTTTCGACCCATAAACCAAGAACTACTGGATCACAGGATTACCACTAGATGCATAGGTGTAAAGGAAGCATCTTGATGTAGTCATGTGTGTCGTAGTAGTGCTATGTAGCTTCTCACATCTATCCTTCACATGCGGTTCGTCGTTATGCTCCAGATGTAGCACCTTTGAGGTATCCCACACGTATAGGGAGGAAGCATTTCACCTCCGGACTGCGAGGTCCACAAGGAGCAACAAGCACGGGCATGGGGGGTGATGGCACAACTATCAAAAGGTTTGGGATTGACCTAGACCCGCGTCCACCCCTTGCTTAAATAGGCATCCTAATGAGCTCCCATGTTGGAGGCCCATTAGTAACCCTAAGCATTGTCTAATTCGGGTCCAACCCGAATTAGGCTACCAGCCCCTTAAGTGTTTGACCCTATAGGTTCACGCACACATAGACATGACCTGAGTACTCCTACTCAGTCATTAGTTGATAGCGGCCTCTAGCAAGGCCTGTCAACTCCTATGTGTACGCAAAGATCATATTAGACGAACCACCACAAAACCACATACATGTTATTTCCTTGTCTCATGATATTTGGTCCAACTCGTAGGTTAACACTTAACCCAAGCACGACCATACATTTCTTGATCCAATCATTCGAGTGGTCCAGTGATACCTCTCTCACATAAAGAGGGGGAAATTCCATCTTGATTGTCTATGTCTCATAGCATGTTTCCTAACAAACCTGAAACCACCTTTATAACTACCTTGTTATCTAGAGTAGTGTTTGATAGTCCCTGAGTAGGTCATTTCACATCCTGAATACATATGACAACCTCATGTCTAAGGACATAATATACATTATGTGTATAGAGACTATAACAACATCTCACGTTGGATCAGTCCAGCCCCATGTCATACATATGCCCACATTATTAGTTTGACATCTCTATGTTTATGACTTGTGAAACATAGTCATCAACTAATGTGTTGATCTAATATTCATATGCATCCTCACACGAACTCCGATCAAGGACAACTTTAGAATAACCATACAAGTATTTCATAAACAATTCACATAATTGCTAATCGATACATGTTACCTTTAATGGATATTCAATGAATTTATAATATGTCATGGATACAAGGCAACACAATAATATCTATGATTACCTCTAGGGCATACTTCCAATAGTCTAGTGATTCTTGGGAGCAGGTGCCGCTCATCAACAACTTCAACACAATGTCCCTAATGCTCCTAGCCTTGTTGGGGGTATGCTGACTCTGATGATGGTTCCCAAATGACTGCCCATTCTAGTATTCTCTCTTCTCCTTGGCCTCCCTCCTTGTTTGATCCTTCATCAATCATTGTTGGTAATGGAACCCTGCTGCCCATTAATTCTACTAGTTCATTCTCTTTTCCTACACCACGTGGTCCTCTTGATCTAAATGATGTTTTAGTTTCACCTAACATTATTAAGAACTTAATTTACAGACATTGGTTCGCCACTACTGTTCCATAGAGTTTGATCCTTTGGCCTTTCTATAAAGGACCTTCAAACATGGAGCATGATCACCAGGTGCAATAGGACGTGTGACCTCTACCTATTCTTTCCATCCACTAGCAGCATACTCACACTTGCTCCCTACCGCCTCCACCACCACTCCTATGGCATCGTCATATTGGTTCTGAAGCTCATGCAATAAACCCAAACATGATCACATATGCCATGCTTGCTAGTTGATTCACCATATTCATCATTCTTTTGGGTCTTCCACCTCTTGAGCAACCAATACATTTGATTTAATACATTGTGACCTTTGGACATCCCTTATTGCTAGTGTATCGGGTTTACAAATATTATCTTGTTATTATTAATGATTGTTCCTATTATGCTTGGACATTCCTGCTTCACCTTAAATCTGTGAAATTTTTCCACAATTTCCCACTTTTTCCTTATGTACGCATGTAGTTTGGCACTCCTATCAAGGACATCTAGTGTGACAATGGCTGTGAGTTTGATCACTCGGCTCGCACGTTCTTTCTGTTGCAAGGTGCCATACTTTGTATGTCATGATACACTTCCCAACAAAATGGTAAAGTCAAGCACACTCTTTGAACCATTAACAATATTGCGTGCTTCCTTCGTTTTCAAGGTAGCCTTCCTCCCACCACCTTCTCAATCGTCATCCCACTACAACCCTCGGTGGCCTTACACCATTTTTTGCTCTTTACAATACCCATCCATCCTATGCCCATTTTCGTGTCTTTTGATGTGCCTGTTCCCTAAACTTGTCCTCCACAACTCCACACAAATTATCACCTCATTCATCCATGTGTGTGTATGCCTTGGTTATTCTTCTGATCACAAGGGGTACTGATGTCTTGATCTCCATTCCAATAGGATCATCGTTTCTCTCCATGTGGTGTTTGATGAGTCTCTATTTCCTTTTCGAGATGTCCACGTCTCCCTCGGATCCCACCACTTTGAATTTTTTGAACGATGGTTTCCCATTGGGCCTAGTGTTATGGTTGCAGACACTTCTCCAGATCGCCTTAGGTGCTCGCACCTAGTGTTTCAGCATTAGCACTGGGAGCTTTGTCGCCTGTGCCCGGTGCCCACTCGCCCATGCCCAGTAGGCTTACTCCTAGCAATGCAGCTAGCATGCCTGGCTTGGGCACCATGGACAGTGCGTCTTCACTATCGTCACCAACCATCATCGAGCCTACCTATGGCCTAGGTGGCAAGCGTCTAGCTCTTCTGCTCCTGGGGACACATAGTTCGCTGTCAGTAGAGCTAGTCGCACCATCGCTGCATGGCCTCAGTCCATCATGCATATGGCCAATGACCACAACCTGAGGACTTGAGGCAAGTCTTTCATTCAAGGCTTGTTTGTATGCTGCTTGCTAGGTAGCTCCACAGCGAGGCAACACTCCTAGGCGTTCGATTTCAATTGCCTGGGGCTAGGATAGCTTGACTAGTAGGCACACCTAGGCTAGGGGGCATCTAAACAACCCTCAGCCCATGGATCAGTTGGATCTTCATACAGTGATGCTCACTCCCATGCCAACACCCTTCCATGCCTCCTTGGCAGATCCCCACTGACTGGCAGCGATGCAGGCCAAATTTGATGCACTCTTAGCCAATGAAACTTGGAACTTGGTTCTACGTTCACAATGTGAACATCGTCACCAGTAAATGTGTCTATCATCACAAGTTTTTGTCTAATGGCTCTCTTGGTTGCTATAAGGAAGCGCTCTAGGATTGGCTATGAGGAGACTTTTAGTCCAATCGTCAAGCTAGCTATAGTCTGAGTCATTCTTACACTAGCTCCGTCCTGTTCTTGGCCAATTCATTAGTTGGATGTCAAGAATGCTTTCCTTCATGGGACGATGATGGAGACCGTCTATTGTGAGCAGCCATCTAGATTTATTGACTCCTCCCACCCTATTTCAGGCTCCTTGTGCATGGCACAGTCGCTTGGCCATTCACATCACCTCTTTTGGTTTTGTGGAAGCCAAGGCTGGCACCTCTCTCTTTATATATCGTCGTGGTGATGAGACAATTGTTTTTTGCTTCTCTATGTGATGATATTATTCTCACTGCATCATCACATAGTTTTCTTCAACATGTCATCGCTGCTCTATAGCGGGGATTCTCTATGATAGATATGGGACCTCTTCATCACTTCCTGGGTATCTCGGTTGACCATCGAGATGATGAATTTTGGACCGTGTAGGAATGCATAAATGCATGCCTTGTAGCACACTTGTTGATACTCGTGCCAAGATGTCTGCTAATGGTGTCCTGGTGACTCATCCAATACATTTTTGAAGTATTGTTGGCACTCTTCAATACTCACCTTTATGCGTCCTAACATTGCTTATGCCATCCTACAGGTTTGTCTTCATATGCATGATCTGAGAGAGCCTCATCTCACCACCATGAAGCACATTCTGTGCTATATTCAGTGAATCTTGAACCTTGGTTTTCTCTTGATCGCACCTCGCCTATTGATCTCATGTATATTCCAATGCTGATTGGGTTGGCTACCCCAAATCTTACCGTTCCAATGCTGATTGGGTTGGCTACCTCTTACTACCACATCTTTATGGGAGACAACTTGATGTCCTGGTCTTCTAAGCATCAGGCGATAGTCTCTAGATCTAGCGCAGAGTCTGAGTACCATGATTTTGCCAATGGAGTAAGGAGGCATGCTGGCTGTGCCAACTCGACAGTCTCTAGATCCACCACAAAGGCCAAGTGTCACATTGTTGCCAATGGACTTGTGGAGGCATCTGGCCGCACCAATTCTTCCAAGAGCTCCATTGCCTCTACGACGAGCCATTATTGTGTGTTGTGACAATGTAAGTGCAATTTATGTGTCCACTAACCCCGTTCAGCACTAGCAGAACAAGTGTGTGGAGATTGATTTACAATTTGTTCGTGATCGCATCACCCTTAGAGAAGTTTGAGTTCTCCATGTCCCTATGACATTCCATGATGTCGATATCTTCACCAAGGGGTTGCCAACGTCTTTCTTTGTGGACTTCAGGTCTAGTCTTAATGTTCGTGGTGCTCCTAGTTCCGACTGTGGGGGAGTGTTAGATTGTAAATGTGATTTGGTGCATGGGCCTCCCGTATTTGGCTCCACACCATGCCTATATGTACATAACATTGGTTTCTGAGTAATATATCATGTATTCCAGAATTCCTATTACAATATCCATCCCAAGTACCACCACACCCCTTGCCATTAATGTGACACCCTTGTCAAGCTTGCATTAGGATTATCATTAGCCACTAAGCATAAGCATTTCATTGCATTCATGTTTATGCCATCATTTCATGTGTGTATGCTTTATTCTTCACACTAGAATTGAATAGGTGTTTTGTGCTCTAAATCTTGATCAACCTGTTTAGCTATGTTTGCTATGCTTAGAGTAAAGAATGGTTTATTTTCATGATTAATTACCTTGCCTAATTAAGCTTAGTTTAATTGTTAAGAATAAAAGTAATTCTTTTCTTAAAATGACCTAGTTAGTTTTTCATCTAGAAGCCTGTAAAATAATGGGTTTTCAGAAAATATGACCTACATGAAAAATGAAGAGAATATTATTCTAAAAAACTTTGGTTTAAGTTTCAAAACTTAGTTTGGAGTTTTTGAAACTGATTTGAAATAAATTCAGTTTGAATCAATTAAAAGAAAATAGAAAAAGGAATCAGAAACTGAAACGGGGCGAGTTAACCCTTTCGGCCCGCTTGGCCTTGCCCGCGGCCCAGCTCGCGCTCGCCCGTTGGCCCGCTCGTGCACTCGCGCCGTGCACGTGCGACGCACGCGCACCGCACGGCCGCGCTCCCGCGCCCGACAACGGCTGCGCCGTACGCCGGCAGCCGCTCCGCGTGGCGCGTTGCCTCTGCCCGTACGCCGTTGACCACCTCTCGCCTCACGCCGCTCGCTGACACCCTACGCCGACCAAACCGCAGCACACGCCACCGCCTCTGCGATGCAGAGCGCAGCGCTGCGCCGCGCCTGCACCTCGCCGTCGCATCGCCGCTGCTCCGGCAGTGCCGACCAGACCACACCCTGTCCCGCTCGCCATCAAAGCGCGAAGCCGCGCTAACACTGTTCACCTTGGGCCGAATGCAGAAATGCTTTTCCTTTTTCCTATTTTCAGTAATTTGGTTAATGCTTGTTCAATTAATATCTAGAGTTTGGTAAATCCTAAAATGGTGAACTAAATTGTCTTAGTCTCTATAAATGTAGCTCTTCCTGTTAAAAATATAAAAGTAATTTTTGGAGAATGTCTTCAGTACTAATGTTTAAATAATCCTTTTATGCATTTATCAAAGTTAAATATGTTCCTGCATGATATGATCAGATAAAAATATGAGGTTTTTATGCTAGCTCTGTTATCCTGTGTAGAAGCTAGGAAAAATATGAGTTGCCATGTTTCTGTGTAGAATTTATTTACTGTCTATTATAATGTGTTTCTGCTATTTTCTTAGATTAGTTCCTTTGGTAAATCTATGCATGTATAATTCATGAAACTTTTTGTGTAATCTCTATGTACCATGATCTATCTAGGAAAAATATAAAATGTGGTATGTTATATGGCAGAAAAGATAGTGTTCTTTCCTAGGGTTTTCTTTGGAAAAATCATATAGAAAATAATCTAATAATTCTGATCATGGAATTTTCTTGATAAATATGTTTCGGAGTAAGGAACCTGTTAAAAATAAGATATAGTATGTTTCACTCTGTTAGCCAGTAGGTCTAGTTCAAAGTGCTTTTTCTGCATTTAAATTCATCTTTTTGTATATGCTAGTTGGTAGCTTTGCTTTAAGTGAAATTTCTGCAGTAGTGTACTTTAAGCATGCTCTATCCCCTGTAATTTTTGTAGATTTTTATGAGCAGTTTATAATAGGCTTGCTGTGTAAAGTGGAACTAGAATGAATATTAGGTTAACTCTAAAATCAATCTTTTAGTGTTTTAAATCTTGTTCAAGCATCATACCTGCACCATCAAGTTTACTTATATGCATTTCAACCATTTAGGATCAGTAGAAGAACACCTGGTGCCACTTCCAGAAACAGAAGCTCAATAGGTGCAGGAGCTGAACGAGGAGTTCCCAGAGCCAGAACTTAACTTGCCTGAGTGCCCTGACCACCAGCCCTCCACCTTCACTCAAGGCAAGCCCCAGAGCATCTTTAAGCCTCCCAGTATTTACAATTAATCTACTTGAGTATTTTATACTGTGATGCATTAGGTGATAGGAGTTGATTGAATCCCAATTGATGCATTACCTTCCTTGATATTTGATTTACCTACCTTGTTACCCTGTTAATAAGAAGTAAAAGCAACCGCTTAGCCTGCTTAGAATAAATGGCTATATTTGTTTATAGTATTATCCCATGGGGGTAATACCAATCACGGTTGGCTATATTTTGCTATCGTGGGAAAGAACCAATGGTAGTAATGAAATGCGGTCAACTGGAAGGCAAGGGCACCAAGTGGTTTAGACTTGGAGGCAGTCCGTCCGTTGGATCATATAGGTTTGTATACAATGGTGACCCTCTTACATCTTTGAATGCGCCCTTTCACATAGGGGCCATTGTGAGTATTGACCCCGAAGCCGAGTAAACACTGTCCGGGCCGACTCTTAGCCTACTTTTGGCACCCTCTAGTTTGGAGATACGACCTGCCCCGTGGTGGCCAACTGATTTCTCCAATTGGGTGGATTACACTGACATCGCGGCGGTACTACCTAGACTTTGTTGAGCGGCAACCCAATGCATGGACCCGATGGGGAAAGTGTGGGCGTGTGTTAAAGGTAATCTTGCCAGCTGGTTGTATATCGATTCGAGTCGCCGCCTCCCACCGGATAGTGGGGGATTATGCTGAGCTTCACCACGATACAACTCCATGTGACATCGTAATGGTTCTACTAAAATATGGACAAATGAACTGGATATGGTTTTATTATATTGTTTTCTTAGATCAAGTGTGTGCTCTAGTTCAGGTGCAAAACCTAGAGATAAATAATAGGATGGAAAATGGCTGCTCTCTAATCTTTAAGTTTCTTATTGTTCGCGTTTCCGCAAAAGCAAAGTTTATCCAGATCCACATATCTAGCCATGCATATCCTTGGAGTCTTTATTTTCAGTTAGACGGGTAAGTCTAGCTGAGTACATTCCCGTACTCAGGGTTTATCCCGTTTGTTGCAGATGGCCAAGTATACTTTGGCTATTGTAAGCATTGTCTCTATCCTGTCGAAGGAGAAGAGGAGTAGGCTTTGGGCAAGGTCTTCTGCGAGCTCATCTTTTGCTGTTGTCGGACATGATCTCGCTGGCACCCCTACCTCTTAATGGTACTAGTGTGGAGTAAAACTTTGGGTTCAAGTTTCAAAACAATGTTTCTTTTGGCCACGTGTGTTGCGGCGTGAGTACTACTTTATTTGGAACAAAGTGTTGTAATAACTTTATTTCGTACTTCCAGTATTTTCGTTTAATTTGTTGGCTCGTTCGAATGTGCATACCTGAGTTTGCGCGATCTGGGTTGGATATACGATTGTTAGAAATCCTTCGAGATTTTCGGATTGCCAGGATTATATGGGCTCAAGTGCTTAAAGTGGCAGTTAAATCGGCTGCTTTGCTACTTGATCTCTTATAATTTGGACGGTTCTGCCACAGTTGGTATCAGAGCCGAGTTCAGGTATCCTCATTCGTTTGCGCAACTTTTAAACAAAACGGGTATTTCAAAACTATTTTTATAAACTAAGTTTGAAAACTTAGGGTGCCAGAGTCTAGTCCTTAGCCCTATACTAGGAATCGGGTGGCTTAGGATCCCTAACTTGGTTCCGGGTTTTTCTCATGCTGGATTTTTAAAAAGTGCCGGGGTATTATTCTTTGGAAGAATATACAAGTTTCGAAAATTGCATTGAAAACTATTTGTGATATGTGAGAGTAGACCTTCCAACCGTTGGTCTAGGGAAGTGATATGGTTACTTAAGGATGTGCAAGCTTTACGCAAACATATCTGAGAAGTATGAAATGCTAGGTGGGTTTTCCGAGCTTGGTGCATAAGGTTTTGGTATCTAACTGATATGTACCTCGTGCGTATCAGGAAGTGCTCGGTGATTTTTTTGCATTGGGTTTTGTTCTTTTGGGCTGAAATGAATCTTCTACAGGTACACTAACTATGTATCCATGTAGAACGAATAACTGCGTAATGAGAGATCGTCTTGCCACCAACTAGAATGTTAGGACTTATGAGTCATTCTAGTTGAGTGAGAACGTAATTACGATCATGCATCATGTTTATATTCTTGTACCATGTCATACCTCCCCTTAAATTGTAAATTGTTCCTTTTCGATAAAAAATTACCAACTTAATATCTGTCTCACAAGAGTTCGAAAACCCCTTTTTCTACAGATGCCTCGCACCCGTCTGACCGCCAGGAAGGCAACCGGAGGAGCAGGCGTTCCTCGTTACCCTTTGGAAAGGAAGATGACCAAGGGAAAGTTCTTGACGTACTTCGGGCTGCCGACTATCCTTTGGCGGGTTTTGCACGCCATTGGGTATCCTGAGGGTAGGGAGCCCAAGTACTCTTGGCAGAAGCAGCAGTATGGTCAAGATTCTCTTGTCCATGTTCAGGTCAAGGTAAAGACTTTGGAAGGCAGGCCAGACTGGTTAGGCTGGACAATCATCACCAAGGGAGCTTGTGCTAAGGATGGTGCCAACAGGGCAACATACTTGGTGCTGAAGGATATCATCGCTCGCTTTCCCGCGGACCTTGCAACAGCTTGGCCTGGAGTGTTTCCCCGTGGACAGGCTTTTCCTGTGGATTGGACATAGGCTGAGGGGACAACACTGGCTGGAGATGAGGAGGAGCTTTTCTACTGTGAGACTCCAGCCATGGGTGCCACTAGCGCGCTGCTTGGCACTTGTGAGAGTTTGGAGCGCAGTCTTGCGGATGTGGGCGGATCCACAACGCCACTCTTGAGAGCAAGCGCTAGTTGCAGCAGGAGTTTGAGACAGCCATCGCAAACCTTCAGGCAAAATTGGCTCAGATGACTCTGGAGCGTGACCAGGCCCGGACTCGGGTGGAGGAGATCACTGCTCGCGTGGTTAGTGAGCAGTTACTCCTCGATGCCACCAACTCCAAGAATGAAGCTTGGAACAAGTCAGAAGGCTTGCAGGAGAGAGTTGCAGAGTTAGAGGGTCACCTCAACGAGCAGCAGGAGTACATCAACAACCTGCATGAAGCTTTCCACGCTCTTCACCACCAGCAGGCAGCAGTAGCCGAAGCAGCCGAAGCACCTACACCTGAGGAGCCGGAGCCACAGGACAGAGTGATCCTTGGTCCCGAGCCACCGGAGGAGGACCTGGCTCCAAACGAGGCCTTCGCCGACAAGCCCTACCTCGACGACACCGACGGGGAGTACTACTACTCCGACGGCTACTGAGCGCTAGATTAGGAGTTTGATCTTTCGCGCTGAGAGCTTTGTATCATGTTGTTTAAGACTATGTTTAATTTGGATCTTCGTGATGTGTAAGCCGAATTTGGATTTAAGTCCAAACGTTGTTCTGGCAAAGGATATGGAATGTTATTTGTATGCTTATAACGAGTAATTAATTCTGTGATGTTATGTGCAAAGATGAGTAATTATATCTGGTTGTGAGCTTAATATTACATTTTGTACAGCACGGTATTTATTCATTATTCAATATAACATCACTTAATTGTTGCTTGTTAATGGGATATACAGATGCCGGCTAACACTCGTCGCAACACTCGTGGTGACGGAGAGGCAACCAGGGAGGACCTTCCACCACCTCCGATCACACCAGAAGCGTTCTTTGGTTAGTGCTCGCGCTCATTCTGCTTACCAGAGGCCTTTCACCGCACCTCTGCAGCAGAACAAGGATAAAGCCGGAGGATCCAGAGCTGGAGGGCAGAAGACGCCCCATGTGGTGGGACCATGCTACAATTGTGGTCAAACTGGTCACCTGTCTGGTTTCTGCACGAAGCCAAGGAAGCAGTTCAATCAGCAGAAGCCTCGCACAGGGAATGTCCACCACACCACTTTGGAGGAAGTGCCAGAGGGAGAACCCGTCATAGCTGGTACGTTCTTTGTTAATCAATGTCCTGCAGTTATCTTGTTTGATTCTGGAGCATCGCATTCATTCATTAGTGGGAACTTCGTGCTGCGGAGTCAGCAGAAGGTGGTAGAATTGGAAAAGGAGTATCAGATTAGTGCAGCTGGAGCTGTACTATATACTCGTAAAATGGTAAAGGATGTAGAAATTACAATGGGGACAACATCGGTTAATGTCAGCCTCATTGTAATACTTGAGCTAGGTCTGGATGTCATTCTTGGAATGGAATGGATAAAAGCTTGGAGAGTGCATCTAGACATAGCCCAGCGTGCAATATCTATCACTAACCCCCGAGATGGAGCCACTTTTGGAATTTTCTTACCTAAAAATCCAAATCAGTTGGGAGTCATGTTTGCCATCACTGCAGAGTTGTTGGATAAGATTCCTATAGTTTGTGAGTTTTCATATGTGTTTCCTGACGATCTTTCGGGATTGCCCCCGGACAGAGATGTCGAGTTTGCTATAGAGTTGGCTCCCGGAACGACACCTATATCCAGGAGACCATATAGGATGCCACCCAACGAGTTAGCAGAACTTAAGAAACAACTCCTGGAGTTGTTGGAAAAGGGTTTGATCCGTCCGAGTTGTTCACCTTGGGGATGTCCCGCCATCTTTGTGAAAAAGAAGGATAAGACCTTAAGAATGTGCGTGGACTATCACCCTCTCAATGCGGTTACCATCAAGAACAAATATCCGTTGTCGCGGATTGATTTGTTGTTTGATCAGTTGTCCAAAGCTAAAGTGTTCTCCAAGATAGACTTACGGTCTGGTTACCATCATATTAAGATCAGAAAAGAGGATGTACCCAAGACCGCTTTCTCCACGAGATACAGTCTCTTTGAATATCTAGTGATGTCCTTTGGGTTGACAAATGTGCCTGCGCATTTTATGTACTTGATGAACTCGGTGTTCATGCAAGAGTTGGACAAGTTTGTAGTGGTTTTCATCGATGACATCCTGGTATATTCGGAAAATGAGAAGGACCACGCAGAACACCTGAGAATAGTGCTGAAATGGTTAAGGGAGCATAAGCTTTATGCTAAGTTTAGCAAGTGTGAGTTTTGGTTGACCAAAGTGCCTTTTCTGGGTCATATCTTGTTAGCAGAGGGTATCTCAGTGGACCCCTCAAAGGTGCAAGAAGTCATGAATTGGAAAGCACCCGTTAACGTGCATGAGGTTCGCAGCTTTTTAGGATTGGCCGGATACTACCGTCGTTTTATCCCGGACTTTTCTAAGATAGCTAAACCCATGACAAGGTTAATGCAGAAAAACAAGAAGTTTGAATGGAGCCTAGAATGTGAAACAACGTTCCGTACCTTGCGGACACTGTTAACGACTGCACCAGTCTTAGCACAACCAAATCTGGAGGAACCTTTTGATATGTTTTGTGATGCGTCTACCATTAGTTTGGGGTGTGTGTTGATGCAAAATGGAAGAGTCATTGCTTATTCCTCACGAAAACTTCGACCTCATGAGGAGAATTACCCGACACATGACTTGGAGCTACCAGCAGTCGTGCATGCTCTGAAAATATGGAGACATTACCTAATGGGTAATTTGTGCCATGTCTTCACTGATCATAAAAGTTTGAAGTACTTGTTTACCCCGTCTGAATTGAATATGAGGCAGAGAAGATGGTTGGAGTTAATCAAGGATTATAACTTGGAAGTGCATTACCATCCTGGAAAATAAAATGTTGTAGCAGATGCTTTGAGCTGCAAATCTCATTGCAACTTGTTGCAACCCCTGTTAGAAGATGGATTTGATCTAATGCATCCTTTAGTGCTAAATAATATTGTTATCCAGTGTACCTTGGATAGTGATATTATTGAGGGACAGAAATCAGACAAAGAACTTATGCAAACCAAACAAAGGCTAGAAACCAGTGAATCTCTGAATTTCAAAGTGGATGAGAAAGGAGTCCTTTGGTTCAATCAACGTTTGGTAGTTCCTAAAGACCAGGTTCTGCGAGATAAAATTCTCAGTGAAGCACATAACTCAAAGCTATAGATTCACCCTGGCAGTAGTAAGATGTACCATGACCTCAGGACAATGTATTGGTGGTCTAAGATGAAGTTGGATATTGCTAAGTATGTCGCGAAGTGTGATACATGTTGTCGCATTAAGGCCATACACATGAAACCTGCCGGTTTGCTACAACCACTATCTATACCTGAGTGGAAGTGGGAAGATATTAGTATGGACTTCATCACAGGGTTACCTACCACTCAGAAAGGAAATGACTGAATATGGGTTATCGTTGATCGCTTAACCAAGGTAGCTCACTTTGTACCAGTCAAGGTTACCTACCGACTACATCAGTATGCAGAGCTATATGTTCAGAATATTCGGAGACTGCATGGTATTCCCAGAACCATCATATCAGATAGAGGATCTCAGTTCATTGCTTGTTTTTGGGAGCAGTTGCATAAAGAATTGGGGACAAAGTTGATTCGAAGCTCAGCTTATCACCCTCAAACAGATGGACAAACGGAACGAGTGAATCAAGTGTTGGAAGACATGTTGAGAGCATGTGTTGTGTCAGCAAAAGGGTCATGGGAGAAATGGTTACCTTTGGCAGAGTTCTCATACAACAACAGTTACCAGGAAAGTATTAAGATGGCACCGTTCGATGCCTTGTATGGACGAAAGTGTACAACCCCTGTCAATTAGATTGAAACAGGAGACAAGGGATTCTATGGTACGGATTATGTGAAGGAGGCAGAAGAGATAGTTCGCACCGTTCAACAGCATATCCGGGCAGCTCAGTCTCGACAGAAAGGATATGCCGATCAAAGGATGGAGACCTTTGGAGTTTCAAGTTGGTGACTATGTGTACCTTAAGGTATCACCTATGAAAGGCGTCCGCTGTTTTGGAATTAAAAAGAAGTTAGCACCCCGATATATCGGACCATATCGGATTGTTGCTAAGAAAGGGAAGGTAGCATACCCAGTACAGTTACCTCCAGAGATGAGTGCTATATATCTTTCCAGTGTTTCATGTATCTCAGTTTAAGAAGTGCCTTCGAGTTCCGGAAGAAGAAGCTATCCCGAGTTTCGACATCGTGGTCAGGTCAGACCTGGAGTATAATGAAGAACCGAAGGAAGTTTTGGATACCAAAACAAGAGTCACCCGAAATAGAGAAGTGAAAACTTTCAAGATTCTTTGGAGTCATCATGGTCCCAATGATGCAACCTGGGAAACAGAGGATTTGCTACGCACAAACTATCCCGCCTTTTATAATAAATGGTACAAAACTCAAATCTCGGGATGAGATTTCTTTAAGGGGGGAAGGGTCGTGACACCCTGTGTCAAGCTTGCATTAGGATCATCATTAGCCACTAAGAATAAGCATTTCATTGCATTCATGTTTATGCCATCATTTCATGTGTGTATGCTTTATCCTTCACACTAGAATTGAATAGGTGTTTTGTGCTCTAAATCTTGATCAACCTGTTTAGCTATGTTTTCTATGCTTAGAGTAAAGAATGGTTTGTTTTCATGATTAATTACCCTACCTAATTAAGCTTAGTTTAATTGTTAAGAATAAAAGTAATTCTTTTCTTAAAATGACCTAGTTAGTTTTTCATCTAGAACCCTGTAAAATAATGGTTTTCAAAAATTATGACCTCCATGAAAAATGTAGAGAATATTATTCTAAACAACTTTGGTTTAAGTTTCAAAACTTAGTATGGAGTTTTTGAAACTATTTTGAAATAAATTCAGTTTGAATCAATTAAAAGAAAATGGAAAAAGGAATCAGAAACTAAAACGGGCCGAGTTAACACTTTCGGCCCGCTTGGCCTTGCCCGCGGCCCAGCTCGCGCTCGTCCGCCAGCCCGCTCGTGCGCTCGCGCCGCGCACGCGCTTTGCACGCGCTCGCACGCGCAACGTACGCCCACGCTCCCGCGCCCGACAACGGCTGCGCCGTACGCCGGCAGCCGCGCCGCGTGGCGCGTTGCCTCTGCCCGTACGCCGTCGACCGCCTCTCGCCTCGCGCCGCTCGGTGACACCCTGCGCCGACCAAACCACAGCACACGCCACCGCATCTGCCGCGCAGAGCGCCGCACTGCGTCGCGCCTGCACCTTGCCATCACATCGCCGCTGCTCCAGTAGTGCCGACCAGACCACGCCCTGTCCCGCTCGCCATCTAAGCGCGAAGCTGTGCTAACGGCGCTAGGGCCGAGTTTGCACCTCGCGCAGCCGCTATCACCTCTGCTCCGCGCGCCTGACGCTCTGCCACGCTGCCGCCGAGCCGTCGTGTCGTCTTTACGCCGCCGCAGCGCCTGCTTCCAGCCAGCTGCTCGCCCCGTCACAGTCGCAATCGAGCGCGCATCCACCCTAACAGCGCTAGGACCAAGTCGCGCTCTGCCCCGTGCGCTGCCATCTCTGCCCCGCGCGCCGCAGACACGCCATGCCACTGTCACCCGCCGCACCGTCGCGTCCCGGCCCCCACCGGCCACGCCGGTCAGCCATGACCGCGCCCAAGAGTGCGCCTACACCCCTCGACCTCACGCACTCGCAAACACGCACGCTCATTCACTTGCTCGCCCTCTCTGCTCCGCACTCGCCGCGCCGAGCACACCGAGCACCGCAACACCCCCATTTCAAATTCACCACCACCAGAGCTCCTTTGTTTGATCCATCTCGCACACTCACTCGCCTTCGCCTCGCACATGCCCTGCTCGCCTCAGTTTAGCCAGCTGAGCTCCACCGTTGTTAGGACGCCGCCACCGTTCCTCGGCTCGCAGTCGCCACCGCAACGACCAAACTGCGTTCACTCCTCTCCCGACTACCTCCATCGCCTCCATCTCCAGGGCAGCATCAGCAGAGGTAGTAGAGGTGAGAACCCCCTTCCGCTAGCTCTCTCTCACCCTGGGTCGACACAGCGTCGTTGCCCGTGCGCCATTGCCGCCGCCGCGGAGCTCGCACGTGGCCGGAGCTCCTCCGGCTCCACCAACACTTGCGCTGCACTCACCACACCACCGTGGTGCTCACGCAACCGCTAGCCTAGCCTAACACCGCCGGTAACGGCTTGACCACGTAACGTCGTCGCGCTGCTCCGCCACTGCATGTCGCCGGCCACTTTCACGACCGCACCTGTTCAACCAACACCCCCAGTTGATGTGCGTTGTCACCCCGAGCATGCCAAGCCTAGCCTCCCCGCCGACAAGCTCGCTGCCGGCGAGAAAACGGCGGTCAGCGCCGGTGCTCTGCCCTGGCTCGCTGCCAGGTGGACCTTGCGTTGACTGCGGGCCCCGCTTGTTAGTTCGCTCTCCCGCACGCACTGGGCCGAGCCCAACACTGTTCACCTTGGGCCGAATGCAGAAATGATTTTCCTTTTTCCTATTTTTAGTAATTTGGTTAATGCTTGTTCAATTAATATCTAGAGTTTGGTAAATCCTAAAATGGTGAACTAAATTGTGTTAGTCTCTATAAATGTAGCTCTTCCTGTTAAAAATATAAAATTACTTTTTGGAGAATGTCTTCAGTACTAATGTTTAAATAATCTTTTTCTGCATTTATCAAAGTTAAATGGGTTCCTGCATGATATGATCAGATAAAAATGTGAGGTTTTTATGCTAGCTCTGTTATCCTGTGTAGAAGCTAGGAAAAATATGAGTTGCCATGTTTATGTGTAGAATTTATTTACTATCTATTATAATGTGTTTCTGTTGTTTTCTTAGATTAATTCCTGTGGTAAATGTGTGCATGTATAAATCATGAAACTTTTTGTGTAGTCTCTGTGTACCATGATCTATCTAGAAAAAATATAAAATGTGGTATGTTATATGGCAGAAAAGATATCTGGGTTGGATATACGATTGTTAGAAATCCTTCGAGATTTCTGGACTACCGGGATTATATGGGCTCAAGTGCTTAAAGTGGCAGTTAAATCGGCTGCTTTGGTACTTGATCTCTTATAATTTGGACAGTTCTGCCACAATTAACTTTAATGACCAGTCGCTGGATGCACTATGAATGGGCACTACAATAACATATACTGATGTGAACTTGAGGAAATTCAACCTAATTTCACACAAAGTGCAACTGCTGCTAAGTTTTTATTGCAATAACTATGAGTTGAAAATTTGGAAATAGTGGATGAAATATTTAATGTAGTGTAGTACCAAGTAGTATTGTTCCTTTTTCATTTGTGTGTGTCTAGGGGGGCAGGTTAGTAGACAATTTTTTCTTTTGTTTAATAGAACGACTTGCTGGTAACTTTTTTTACAGAATCTAATGAAGTTGTCTATCTATCTATCTATCTATCTATCTATCTATCTATCTATCTATCTATCTATCTGTCTGTCTGTCTATCTATCTGTTTGTTTGTCTGTCTATCTCTCTCTCTATCTGTCTGTCTATCTATCTACATGTCTGTCTATCTGTCTATGTGTCTATGTGTCTGTCTATCTATCTATGTATCTATCTATCTATCTATCTATCTATCTATCTATCAAACCTTTTAGATGGTAACACCCTCAATGTTGGCAAGACAAATAATTTAAAATATGTAAAATGTGAGATTGCATATATTGGAACAAATAAATAAATAAATCTATGAAAATGTGAGATTGCATGTGCTAGAACAAATAAATAAATAAAACTATAGAATTATGGTATTGCTTATATTCTACGGAGATTAAAAAACAAGTTTTTTGGACTTCCTATAACTATGTAGCCTTGCACTATTGTTTATTAGATCTGGTCTGTACTTGGCCGCTGGCCTATGTCATGACTCACCCAAAAAACCATATATAGTGACTCATAATTTAGTGGTGAGAGCTATTTATTAGGAAATATATTAGAGAATGTTAGACAGTTTAAAGAAATAAAGTATTGTGTTTATAATTTAGTTTTGAGTGTCAAGCTCATTATAAAATAAAATATAGCTTTTATTTTTTATTCAAAGGGTATAAAATAAAACATAGCTTTTAACTTTTATAGAAAGGGTAAAAAATAAAAATATATGTAACACTCCTATACTCATTTTTCATTAATATTGATAGCCTTTTTCTCTCTGGTTGTAATGCACGGGCATATTACTAATTCATATATAAAAGCATGACCTACGACTCACTGACATGAAAATGGTATTTACCTTTTGTGTACCGGCAAATTTTAGCAAGTATTATAGCTAATTTGCAACATCTCCACTATTTTCATATGCACTCTTGTATTTTGCTGACAAAAACCATTTTTCATTATAAGCCTTTGACGGTAAGATGGTATGTTATCATGGTTGTACCGTGCTACCATTGGCATAAAGATAGTATGTACCTTTTGGAAAAAAAAAATAACTATCCCACATATGTTTAGTGGTGAGGCGAGGTTGTGTAGTGTTGAGCTGCTTCACCGTTGTAGCCGAGCGGGTCATCATGCTCTGCTCCAGCAGCTCCTAGTGGTGATGGCTCCACATGTTTGGCCTCTTCCTCCCTTCTTGGTTTCCTCTAGTGCCTTGATTGGTGAGTCATGGCAGAGGTGTCTAGGGTTCACGGGCGCCTGGGGTAGGGGTCTTATAACCGCTGCCACCTAATGCAACAATGCTAGACGATGCAGGGAGTTTGGGAGGTACATGTAGGGTGATATGAGGGATATCACTATTATGGATTGAGTTATCACTGTCATGATCAACACGGATAATTAGTTGTAGAGCGGAAGGGTGAGTTATGTCGTTGTTTCATAAATACATGACAAATTGGGAGACACACTGGCGGAGACAAACCACTATCACCGATGGCCCACTGTTAAATCTAGTGGTTATATTGGACTTCTTTTTCTCTGGCATATTACATAAAGATCTTGCTGAGATAGTGAATATTGTTGCCGGACCTAAATGAACACTAGTGATCCAACGATCAACATTGAACGTGACTATTGAATAATTTCCCAACTACTAACATTGTTTCATCACCACTTCTATCGGGAACCCGCATACCTCATCTTCCCTAATTCAATTGTTACGTGTGTGATATGATGCATAGATTACAGATCTTAATTGCTCCTTTCTGCTTCTCCATCTTCAAGGTTGGCCTATTCAACCTAGGTCTAGATGCACCTCTTGGGAATTCCACACTCTTCCTCACTCCTTTGACCCTTTAGAATAGATACAAACAAACCTCTTGAACCAACCATCTTTATTTCTTCATCACCATGGTGCTCATTCTCCAACTCATTCGTTGGTAGCAGTGGCACTGGGAGAAATCCTTCATGATTGGATACTACCGACATCTAGGCATAGTGGGGACTGCTCGATTTAGGTGCTAGTGGAAGTGTTGCAATTAAGGGGATCACTTTTTGGGGCAAGCTAGAGGTGTTGATTATACTTTGGTAATCAAAGCATCTGTGGTTTGGCATTGCTAGGCTTCACTAGGGCTGCTAGGATGATGGTTACATTACCATCGAAGCAACAATAAGCATGTGTGTTGTATTTTTATGATGGTCATAGTTGGATCTTCCTTTATATCCATTTTCATGTAGCTTATTGTTAATGTTTGAATTTGGTGTATCATTTTGCTATTACTAAAGTTTCTCTTTTATCATACAATTTGTGCTCTTTGATTTTTTTTCTTTTGAAGTGTAGTGTGGTAATACTCCAAAAGGTTTTTGTTGTTGTTTTCTTTTGGGGTATTACATAGCTCATTAGAATATTATTGCAACAAACTCTAAAGAGAATGACTTAATTTAGTGCTTAAATGGCCAATAGGTAGCAATGCCGACTTCTAGTGTTGCTAGTTCTTCCTGACAATGTCTATTCAAGGAAGACCAATAAAAATGGATGACTTGCTCTTAAAATGGATGTGCCTTATTCCTTTATGTTCTAAAAAAATTATGTACTTAGAAGCAATTAACCAAATATCCTCTAGTTGTTACATTGCAATACCACACTACAAAAGAACATTGAAAATAGATATTTGAATCTATGCAATGCCCAAAATATGTAAAGTTGATTATAAAATTACTTATTGAAACACAAAGATGCTTTCACAAACTATATGAAAACATGGAGGTTTGTTTAGAAACTCACTAGAGAAATATCATATGTAAGCTCAATTATCTCATCTTGCTTGTTCTTGAATCTTGATTTAGCCATATGTCAAACCCAATAGGTTCACAATTCAATCAAAATAGGCATATACCATCCAAAATTTAGCGTATGTGGTGAGCTATCGATGGTGTCATCCCTTAAGGGGGTGAGGTGAATGTAACACCCTAGCCTAGTGGGAGCATGTACAGTTGACCCATGTGGCCCATGTGTGGTTATAGTTGGTTGGATTAGCACCATGTTGGAAGTTTGTGAGGGTGATGACTAGCTTATAATCCTTGTCATTCGAAACTAGCACATCTTGGTTAACCCTTTTACATGAAGAAAGGACAAAAGTGTAAGAGAGGTACCATGCGTATACAACCCCATTCCATGCGCAATGCTAGGGTGTAAGAAGCTTTTCAATGTGGGGTGTTACAAAAAGAAAATGTCCAAGAAAGACAATACATAACTATATATATAGTCATTGTAATGTTTATGGTATACCAAACAAAAGACATAAGGCAAAAAAAGTATAACTAACACATACAAACAGATACATTAATATAGAGATAACATATTGATAGTATATCGTTACATTGTTATGGTAATGAAACTATTTGTAGCCCATATATAATGGTATTAATGACACTGAACACCATAAAATGTCATCAACCAACTAGATTTTACATGCATCATTGGATATTGATCCATAGATAAAACTAGTGAATATTGTCCATGCACATCCACTGATTGTGAAGAAAGCCTCCTATTTGATGGCCATTAATGGTTGTCTGCCCCCATCCACCTCCATCATAGGAGCTACAGAAGAACTTACTGTTGTCTGCTGACCCATAATCCATGTAGCTACCTGGTTGTCACTTGCCTGGCTAGCATATGCAAGGTTGTTAAAGGCAACATGTTTTCCATCAAATCCATTGTAGTTTGTGTTGTAAGCACCACTAGTGAAGGTGAGTCTCTCCCACCTAGAAGAGTTGTTCTGCATCCATGGCTGTGTGTCATAGAGGCCAACATCATTGATGCTAAAGCGTTGTTTTCTAGTGGTGCACTTCTGCCTACGAAAATACTTTTGTGCATGGCTAGAGATCTGCACCGGAGTCCTTGTGGGGACGAAGTATTTGGAGATGTTCTTCCATTTACCACGACCACAGACTTCTAGTCCACGGAGGAAATTCCTATAGTAAGAATAATAATTAGATAATAATAGATGCCATATCCATGGTATGAAATTAAAAAGGCCACATGGTTACTACTAAAGATAACACTCAATATGTGATAGAAGTTTCCAAATTAGTGCAAAAATGACTGACCTATGCTCATTTGTAGTCCAAAACCTAACTGCTTGTCTCCTTTTCTTAGGAACAACATTCGGCATATGTTGTTGTCCCTCTACATGCCTCATGGCCTCCATCTCATCCATTAGATAACCTTGCAACATGTCCATGTTGTCCATGGGTGGAGCCTCCGTTGGCATCCCAAAGTTACCATTGACAAAGGCACTACTTGCCACAACATGTTGGTTGTTTCTCTGTGTCTTTGTCATCTCAAGTACTAGGTCAACATATAAATTAGTTACCTGATGCTTCTCCTTCCATGGGAACATTGCTTGGAGATCATCCACAAAGTCACTGTGGCTCTTGTTTGTGTCATTTGTGTATGTGTTGTTGGTGATTCGACTAGTGATGATTGACTTTGCCATATTGATCTCAGAGGCACTCCACACACTATTGAAGTTGGGATCCATGAGGTTTGAGGGTTGAGTACTACACAAGAGGTTATTGTCTGAACCACGATGTTTTGATGGAGTGGATGTCACGAACAAGGCAAGATATTTATAGACCTTATGGAAAATCTTTTAGCCCCGGTTTCAATTGATTGTACATCTATATTTAGTCAAACAATTATTTTTTAAACCATAATATATATATATATATATATATGATATCTAGTCATGTGTATCCATATCTTGGGGATGCTATAATTTTATACTTGTAGTCTGATGCTCAGATTAAAGATTGAGATATCAATGATTGAGATATCGATGACCAAAGACAAATGCGTCCACATATCCACTGACTCATAGTAATGTAATTATCATTTTAACTAGTTAAAGAGAGTCTGTTCCATAATAAAACATCATTTGACACAACTAAATACTAAAAGGGCAAATTAGTTTGGTTGGTCAATTGTTCATTTTAGGACTAGTGATGATATTCTAACATAGGGGTATGTTAAGTCCAAGGTTAAGGGCATGACAGTCCAACTAACCCCCCTGTTCACTCTTTGAATTAACCAAGGGCTTGAGGGTTACACCATTGGGTGCACTAGCATGCATCCTCTAGAAAAGAAGGTATGACTCGGTAGCCAGGAGACAACCCTCCCCCAAGAGAGTTCTCGATATTAGAAGGGTTATCCAAGAAAGACAAAGCCATTGTTGTGGCCATCTTTGCTAGGGGCTCAGGGGCTCGGCCAAGATGTAGGGATTCCTAGCCTAAGGTGATCCCTGATAGGGCCACAACCCACGTAGTTGTCCCAACTCTAGTTAAGGGTGAATAGTTGCCCAAGGCCAAGCTAGAAGTCATCCAGGGAATCTATTTGGTACTTAGAGCTAAAGGCATAAAAGATCTACAGTGCAATACCATTCCTTAGTTGCGAGGCACTATCGAACACTCCCTCAATAGAGTCACTCTTGTGGTGTGATGTGCTAGGACAAGGAAATCCTCGAAGCCCACGAAGTGGGGGGCTCTAGGCCCTCTTGGGAGCCCATTAGGGCAGAGGGAGAAGCCTGGTGTGGAAAAGAAGACAAGAGAAGGTTCACTTTGGGAAGGCACTACTGTGTCAAAGAGGACCTAGCGATCAATACTAGGGTGCAACAGGTGAGTCAGGTAGTGCTTGTACTTGTGTCGGCCCTACCTACAAGACAAAGGAGGATTGGTGGTGCTAGGAAGAAGAAGACCAAATCCCAAGGCGAGAAGCCCTAGGTAGATAACCATTTTCTTTCTACCCTCATGGCCTCCCTAGTATATAAGGAGGGGCAAGAGATCCACTAGAAGGGATCAGATCGTCAAAAATAGATAGGGACACTAAATTCAGAAGAAACCCTAGATCAACATAGCATTATCCCCTACACCTCTCTTTGTCAATTCCTCCTTCGTAAGAACTCTTGTTTGATCAAACCTAACATGAAGAACACCAAGCTGATAGACATAGGGCACCCAAGGGACTGATGTCCCATTACTATGAACCTTCCTCGAGACACTCTCAAGGGTTAGCCCAAAGTATGAGTCTAATGAGGCTGTCAGTAATTTCCTAGAGCAAGAGTGCTTTTTCCTCTAATGAAATTGACATCACAGCTCTAGACCTGAGTCTGACTAGCCATGCTACCTACCTCTAGGAGATAGCCAAGCACCTTAACACTTGGCAGGATGACCTAGAGGCCAAGCGAGCTGAGCTCAAAAGGATGAAAGAGAAGATAAAGTGCCAGCATGCCGTCTAGCACAAGGTCAATAACGATACAAAGGCTTATAGCCTGCTACGCCTTCCATGGGTGATGTAAAACATATTAGCCATCGCTTGCCACTTGGGCAACATTTTAGACATGTTGGACTCAAAGACTAATGAGAAGATCCGAGAGGCTCAGTACTTCCTTAGGATTGTCCTCAAGTAGTAGGCAGAGAGATTGATGTCCCATCGCCACAACACCACCTTGAGGCCATCTTAGGCGACACTGATACCATATGGGGACTGCTCTAACATGCACGCTCCCCATGGCAGTGGTGGTAGTGATAGCTCCATGTTGGCATTTCTTAGCATCATTACTAGAAACTAGCAATGCTACTAAGTAAAACCTAGATAGTTCCTTACAATATTAGATTGGTATCCACAAGCACATGGGTCTATCATTGTAGCATGTCACCAAGGGTATTCAGGGTATCGTTATTTATATTTTTGCAAAGGAAAGATTTAGAATTGATCAAGATCACTGTATGTATATGAACTCAATAACATACTTGCAAGTGAACCAATTGCTAAGATAGGGGTAAATTATGACATGATAAAGTAAAGGAAATAAGAAAAGAATAAAATCTAAGTAGAGCAGGCATGATCTATTATAGTCATACAAAGATTAAGTAATGTTCATACAAGTTATATAATTAGTATTAGCACTAATAATAAAGTGGTTCAGGAGGCCATAGAGTACTGGTTTGCAAACAATCTCATGTGACAATTTAGATTCCTACATCCTCTTGTACATGGGGGATTACAAAGGACAGACAATGCTGTCACACCTGCCGTCTACCCCTCAACCATGGAAAAGGTCATACAGACATCAATCTATCCATACCCCCAAGCACCACACTGATGTATGAACACAATAATTAAACCTACTTGTGGACTCCAACTCTATGAGTTGATAAGTATCAGGCATGAGCACACCTGAAGGCACGATGAACTACCACCTCACCTTATCTCTAATTCTAATCATATTAATTATATGAATGATGAGGCCTAGGATCATATATGCTAATCTCATAATATGTAAACTATAGACTAGTTAATATGCTAAGATCATAACCCTAAAGACTATACTCTAGCTCATAAGTAAGACTATAATAATAAATAAGGAACAAGACTTTGGAAGAACTCATATTGATATTCATACTAGGAATCTCTTCCAAGGAGTCAAGCCCTCCAAGGTAGCTTTGCCTTGTTCTAAGTGACTACTAAAAGATAAAGTACAAGGTAAAAAAGGTAGATATGAGGTATTGCTTCTAATGTGTTGTATTGTTTAGAGGAGGGTCTCTCCCTATCTATTTATATACACTAGAGGTTAATTCGAGGAGGGATACCTAAGAGGATCTACATGCAACCGCCTCTAGTCACCATCATTGGACCACCAATGAAAGTTGGGGGCAATTGGGCTCAGTAAGGGTGTGGGCGCCATTGACCTTGTCTGGTGGGCTCTTGGTTGGACCTAAATGACTTTTTGGATGGTCTGATTCCTGAATGTGTTGGATAGGTTGGGCCTTCTTGTTGCTTTGTGCAATTTAGAGTTTACGCCTTGTTGGAAAGCGCCTTTTGGTATGGTTTCCCATGTATTCATGTATAAGTCTGGTAAAACATAAATCTCCAAATACATGTGGAACTATATCAATAGTAAATGCATATGTGCATAAGATTGCTTATTTCTCCTATTTTATGTCTTATTTGGTAGGTAAGAATAGTAGTTAATAACCATCAACACTCCACGAATAGGCCGGGTCGGCCAAGGATGTGAGGAGCCAACCACAGTACAAGCAGTGAGACAAGCTCAACTCACATCGAGTATTGGTGCATGACCGGATTGGATAAGACGAGGACATGCAGGACACCCTTGAGTCTAGGTTGCCCTGGGCACGAAATACCGAAAACCGAACCGAATTTACCGAGAACCGAACCGAATTTACCAAAACCGAAAAAATTGATTCCAGGTTCGGTTCCCAGTTCCCAGGTACCAAATTTACCGAGGTATTTTCAGTTCTATACCTCGGTAAACCGAAAGAACCGATCTGTACCGAATTAATACAATGACAGCCCGACAAAGGCCCATCTAAAGAAACCCTAGGACTCATTCCCAATTTCCCATTCTACCCTCGGCCTCTCACTCACACCCGCCCCCGACTCGGCCACTTCCTGAGCGCCGCCCCTGACTCGGCAACTCCCTGAGCAACGCTCGACTCGCAGGCGTGCTGCGAGCAGCCGCATGCCACCCGCACCCGCACCTTCCTCCTTCCTCGCCGTCACCGACGCCCGATGGTTGTGACACCCTGTGTCAAGCTTGCATTAGGATCATCATTAACCACCAAGCACAAACATTGCATTGCATCCATGTTTGCATATACTATCATTTCATGTGTGTGTGTATATGTTTTGAAACTAGAATTTAATAGATGTTTTGTGCTTAATCTTGTGATCAACCTATTTAGTTAAACCTTGCTTTTCTTAGAGTAAAGTATGGTTGCTTTATATTTGTTTTACCCTGCTTATCGAAGGTGAGTTTACCTGCTAAAAGAAATAAAGTAATTCTTTTCTTATTAGCTTAAATAAGTTTTTAATCTTTAAACTCTTGAACTAATGGTTTTCAGAATTTATGATCTACAAGAAAAAGGTAGAGGATAATATTCTGAACAACTTTGGTTTAAGTGTCAAAACTTAGTTTGGAGTTTTTGAGTCTGTTTTGAAGCAAGTTTAGTTTGAATCAAATAAAAGAAAAAGGGAAAAAGGAAATCAGAATCGAGACCGGTCGGGTACTGCTTTCGGTCCGCTCTGCCTCGACCACCGCTCGATAAAAAGGGACGGACCGAGGGTCGATCGAACGACCCCGGGCCAGAGGCTCGATCAGGCAGTCAATCGACCCCCCCCCCCCCCCGCTTCGACTTCGACCCCTCGATATGACGGACAGAGGCTCGATCGAACGACCCCGGGCCAGAGGCTCGATCAGCCAGTCAATCGACCCCCCTCGACATCGATCCCCCTCTCCCGCGCGCTCGCCGCACGCACGTGCCGCGCACGCCCGCGCGCACTCACCCGACCACGGCTGAACCGTACGTCGGCGTCGTCTGCCGCGTGGCCGACGATGCCTGACCGCGGAAGTGGAACACGCCATCGCCGCCGCTGCGGTCCTGCACCGACATCGCTGTTCCCGCCCGCTCTGTCGCCATCGCGTCCGCACTCGCGCCCGTGCTAACGGCGCTAGGACCAAGCTGCACCGTTTTCCTGCCACTGACACCCTTGCTTCGCCGCCGCAGACCTGCCAGCCGCACTGCCGCGCGCCGCGCCATCGTTTCACAGTAACGCCGCCGCAGTGCCGCGTCTGATCAGCGCCCCGCCGCGTCTCTTTCGCAATCAAACGCGAATCCGCGCTAACGACGCGTCGACCAAGTCTTGCTCTGCTCCTCGCACACCGCAAACACGCCAGCGCCGCTGCCACCACCACACATCGCATCACAGCCTCCACTAGCCGCGCCGGTCGGCCATGACCAAGCAAAGAGGAGCGCCTATACCTCCTCCACTTCACACACTCGTTTGCACTCATCCGCACTCGCTCACTCGCTCGCGTTTCTCTGTCTTCTTCGCGCCGAGAGCTCCGAGCATCGCCAGCGCCCCCTTCTCAAATCCACCACCACCCGAGCTTCTCTGCTCGATTCATCTCGCACTAGCGTTCGCCTTCGCCCCGCACACACGCTGCTCGCCTCTTGTTCACCAGCAAAGCACTCTAGTCGCCGGAACGCTTCCGCCGTTCCCTGGTGTCGAGTCGCCGCCGCACCGACCGAGCAGTGTTCATCCCTCACCATCTCGTCTCCGATGCCTCCATCTTCGTGAAAGCTTCACCAGAGTTAACCAAGGTGAGAACGTCTTTCCCTAGCTCCAGTTCGACCTTTATCAGCACCGCACCGTTGGCCGTGCGCCATTGCCGCCGCCGTGGAGCTTGCACGTGGCCAGAGTTCCACAGAGCCCCTCCGGCTCAACTAACCCTCGAGCCGCACCCACCCCATCACCACGATGCTTACGCACCCCAGTGCCGAGCCAGGCATCGCCGTCCTCTGTTTCCTGCTCGACGGTAGCTGGACCTCGAGTAATCGAGGGTCTCGTCTGGCAGCCGCCCCGCAAGCCTCTGCGTGTCTCGAGCCAGTTTCCGAAATGATTTCCTACTCTCGTTTTCAGTATATGCTCATGTTGTTTAATGTATATCTAGAGTTTGGTAAATCCTGAAATGATAAAATCATTTTTGTTAGACTCTATATATGTTCTGTCTGTTGTTTTTATAAAAATGATTTTTGGAGAATGTCTTCAGTGCTAATGTTTAATTAGTTGTTTTTTGCATATATTAAAGATATTTGTGTTTCCTGCTGTTTTCTTAGATTAATTCCTATGATAGATATGTGCATGTATAAATCATGGAACTTTCCTGATAAATATGTCTTTAAGTATAGTTTCTGCTGAAAACAAGTTATAGCATGTTTTACCCTGTTAGCTAGTAGATCTAGCCCTAAGTAGCTCTGTGGTAATTTAATTGGTTATATGCTTAGAATCTCTTTAGTGTGTTAAACCTTGTTCAAGCATCATCCCTGCACCATTCAGTTATTTATGCATTGCAATCATTTAGGATCCGTGGAGGAACCCAAGGAGCCAACAAAGACAGAAGTCCAGGAGGTACAGGAGCTAAACGAGGAGTACCACGAGCTCGACACTAACCCTCCCCGAGTGCCCTGACCACCAGCCCTCCACCTTCACTCAAGGCAAGCCCCGGAGCATCCTTAAGCCTCCCAATATTTACAATTAATCTACTTGAGTATTTTATATTGTGATGCATTAGGTGACAGGAGTTGTTTGAATCCCAATTGATGCATTACCTTCCTTGATTACTGTTTTACCTACCTTGTTACCATGTAAATAAACGTAAAAGCAACCGCTTAGCCTGCTTAGAGTAAATGGTTACCTCTATAATTATGTTTCGTGTTATCCCATGGGGGTAATACTATCACGGTTGGCTATATTTGCTATCGTGGAAAGAACCAATGGTAGTAATGAATGCGGTCAACTGGAAGGCAAGTGCACCAAGTGGTTTAGACTTGGGGGCAGTCCGTCCGTTGGATCGTATAGGTTTGTACACGATGGTGGCCCTCTTACATCTTTGAATGCGCCCTTTCACATAGGGGCCGTTGCGAGTATCGACCCCGAAGCCGAGTAAACACTGTCCGGGCCGACGCTCAATCTGCTGTGAGCACCCTCTAGTTTGTAGATACGATCTGCCCCGTGGTGGCCAACTGATTTCTACAATTGGGTGGACCAATGCGAGGCCGCGACGTTACTACCTGGACTTTGTTGAGCGGTAACCCAATGCATGGACCCGACGGGGAAAGTGTGGGCGTGTGTCAAAGGTAATCTTACCAACTGGTGTATATCGATTCGAATTGCCGCCCCCCACTGGATATGGGGGATTTTGTTGATCTTCACCACGGTACAACTCCATGTGACATCGTAATGGTTCTACTAAAATATTGACGAAGGAACTGGATATATGTTATTATATTGTTTGAGTAGTTCAAGTGAGTGCCCTAGTACAGGTGCAAACCTAGAGATAATAATAATAGGATGGAAAATGGCTGTTCTCTAATCTTTAGTTTCTTCTTGTTCGCTTTTTCCGCAAAATCAAGTTTACCTAGATCCACATAAATAGCCTTGCATACCCTTGGAGTCTTTATTTTCAGTTAGACGGGTAAGTCTAGCTGAGTACATTCCCGTACTCAGGGTTTATCCCGTTTGTTGCAGATGGCCAAGTATACTTCGGCTATTGTAAGCACTGCCTCTATCCTTTCGAAGGAGAAGAGGAGTAGGGCTTGGGCAACGTCTTCTACGAGCTCATCTTTTGCTGTTATCGGACATGGCATCATGGGCACCCCTACCTTTTAAAACTTTGGGTTCAAAGTTCCAAACAGTGTTTTATTTTGGCCACAGGTGTTGTGGCGTAAGTACTACTTTTATTTGGAACAAAGTGTTGTAATAACTTATTTTGTACTTCAAGTATTTTTGGTTTATTTGTGGCTCGTTCGAATGTGCATACCTGAGTTTGCGCGATCCTTGATTGTTAGAAATCCTTCGAGATTTCCGGACTACCGGGATTATATGGGCTCAAGTGTTCTAAGTGGCAGTTAAGTCAGCTACTTTGGTACTTGATCTCTTATAATCTGGACGGTTCCGTCACATAGTAGTAAGATGTATCACGACCTGAGGACAAGGTATTGGTGGTCTAAAATGAAGTTGGATATCGCAGGATATGTCGCAAAGTGTGATACGTGTTGTCGCATCAAGGCAGTACATATGAAACCTGCCGGTTTGTTACAACCTCTTTCTATACCTGAATGGAAGTGGGAAGACATCAGTATGGATTTTATCACAGGGTTGCCTACCACTCAGAAAGGAAATGAATCTATATGGGTTATCGTTGATCGCTTGACAAAAGTCGCTCACTTCATATCAGTCAAAGTTACACATCGACCACATCAGTATGCCGAGCTTTATGTTCAGAATATCTTAAGGTTGCATGGTATTCCTAAGACCATCATATCCGACAGAGGATCGCAGTTTATCGCTCGTTTTTGGGAGCAGTTACATAAAGAGTTGGGGACAAAGTTGATTCGAAGTTCCGCTTATCACCCTCAAACAGATGGACAAACGGAACGAGTGAATCAAGTGTTGGAAGACATGTTGAGAGCATGTGTTGTGTCAGCAGAAGGATCATGGGAGAAATGGTTACCTTTGGCGGAGTTTTCTTATAACAACAGTTACCAAGAGAGCATTAATATGGCACCGTTCGATGCCTTATATGGACGCAAGTGTAGAACCCCTGTCAATTGGATTGAATCAGGAGATAAGGGATTCTATGGTACGGACTATGTGAAAGAGGCAGAAGAAATAGTCCGCACTGTTCAACAACATATCAAGGCAGCTCAATCTCGACAGAAAGGGTATGCAGATCAAAGGAGGAAACCTTTGGAGTTTCAAGTTGGTGACTATGTGTACCTTAAGGTATCACCAATGAGAGGCGTCCGTCGCTTTGGAATTAAGAAGAAGTTAGCACCCCGATATGTTGGACCTTATCAGATCATCGCCAGGAAAGGCAAAGTGGCTTACCAAGTACAGTTACCCCTAGAGATGAGTACCATCTTTCCAGTGTTCCATGTATCTCAGTTCAAGAAGTGTCTTCGAGTTCCAGAAGAAGAATCTGTTCCAAGTTCAGACATCGTAATCAGCTCAGACTTGGAATACTTTGAGAAACCAGAAAAGATCTTGGATACAAAGACAAGAGTCACCAGGAATCGGGAAGTGAAGACTTTCAAAGTTCTTTGGAGTCCTCACGGACCCAATGATGCAACCTAGGAGACCGAGGCCTACCTAATCGCAAACTACCTTCTTTGGCTACTTGTAATCCTCCGGTGCCGCCAAGTGCTGTCACGCCCATCGGCATCGGCAATACTTTCCCGATCAGCAATCGGCAGCATCTCTTTGTCGGCAATCGACAATGAGCCTTATCGGCAATCGGCAACCATCTTTCATCGGCAATCGGCAACGAGCCCTTATCGGCAGTCGGCAACCATCCTCCATCGGCAATCGGCAAGCCAACGGCGATGACTTTTCATCGGCAATCAGTTTCAGCAAGACTTCACCAATTAACTTGTCGGCAAAGCTCATCAGCTTCCATCGGCAACGCACTTGGTCTCCCCGCAACACTTTTTCATCGGCAACAACTCCGATGCCGATGGAGAATGGCCATTGACCAGTCAAGCCTCAGCCCACTTGACACGTGTCAAAAAACGGTGTCAACACATGCCCCCCATTTTTGGAGCGTATAACTTTACGTGCCGAAATTCTCTCCACTGTAGCCGTTGCTATAGCCGTTACCCCCAAGATAGGTGTACGGTTTCCTCGATCCCTGCGTGTGGAACTGCAATTTAATGATAAAATCCCTCGATTGTAGCACAAATAGTTACAGACCACCTCGATCACCGCGCATATCTACCGCGGGCCTCTCCACATTCCTGCAGAGTGTGAAACAGAACCCCAAAATACCCCTGAACAGGCTTATAAAAGTTACCGGGATCCACACCGTCCTTTTTACCCGAGCCCATTTTTACTTTCACCTTCCTGCCTTCGTCTTCAACCTCCGGCCGCTCTGAAGAACACAGGCTAGAGCAACAGTACTCCTTCACAATCCAAGGACGAACCAAGCATCCCTCTGACTCCAAATGGCGATCCAAGTCGACATCCCGAAGGTAAAACTCATTCTCCATTCAATCCAACCTCTCTGCATGGTTCTTTTCCCCGCAAAAACCTAGTTTTATCCCCATTCTTCTTTCTGATTCGTCCCTTCTTCTTCGAACCCTAGGAGCTGTACAACAAAGTAATCATCCCCCTCGCTGGTTCCAATCTTAGCTGCCTAGGACCAATGGGCAATCCAGACCCCACCTCCATCATCAATGCAGAAACCAACCGGGTACCGTTCAGATCTGAGCGTTTTGATCTAGGACTCTGGAAGGACACATTTCGTTCATGGCCCAAGCCTACTAAGGGATGGAAAAACTGGTACCTGAGAATAGTTAGATCACAGCAAGTGTACTAGCAGGAGCGTAACTTAGATCAGTGTGTTAGGCTCTCAATTGCCGATATGGAGAAGAACGAAAACTTGATGATGGCAGCCTCATACTTCTGGTCCGACAGCATGAACGCTTTCCTCTTCAGGCATGGACCGGCTACCCCAACCCTTGCCGATGTCTATATGCTGACCGGCTTGGACATCACCTCTGCCGATACGCTTAGCCTTTTCAACAGGAAAGCTGAGCATAAGGTGAACACCCGGAACATTGGCGGCTGGACGGGCTATATCAAAGAGAACCAGAAGATCGGATCGGTAACTCAACGGGAGCACGCCATATTTTTAAACATGTGGTTGGAAAAATTCATTTTCTGCGGCAAAACCATCGGTCCAACCACCATGCACCTCCCAGCGGCTGAACTACTTGCCGATGGAACGAGGCTCCCTCTAGGCAGGTATCTTCTTGGATCAGTTTACCGATTGCTGCATCAAGTATCCAATAAGCTACTGCTAGGAGAGCCCATCGGCAATCTCGGAGGTCCTTGGTGGTTTATCAATCTATGGCTGCACGCACACATGCACAAGGCTCTCCAGTTTGACTTATTTGCCCAACAATTCCCGAGGGACATATCGGAGGATTACCGATATGATGATGATGAATCGACAACTCGCCCTCCGCTTAACTTTGGAGAGGCTATCATAGTGCTGCCAGGTACCGATGCCGATGCAGAGCACTTTGGCTACTACTTCTAGAAATTCTACAACGGGCTTCCCTCTTCAGAACGGACTTGGTGGCCGTATCTTGATGAACACAACCAGTTCCCGTTGCTGTTCAACTTGACCGATGTGAGCCTGCCCGAAAACCAAGCAATCATGAGGGCCAGCATTACTCCCCGAGCCATTCCAGTAAATATCTTTGGATCTGGGAAGAATGCCCCACCATCCTATGAGTTCTACTATCCATCGACAGCAGCGAGACAACTGGCATTTGGCCAACTGCCGATCAAGCTCTGCTACTCTAAGGTAGTAAGATCCAGGTAGGCAATCTCCAGTAATTTGGACTGGAATAAAGTCATCAGCCTTCCTGCCGATGCTGATCTGTCAGACCTCGACTTATCTTCCTGGTCGTCAACCTCCTTCATCACCAACGAATTCAAGTCTTGGTGGCAAGAGTGGAAGTGTCAGCTACTCGCCAAGTCTTCGCACTATTATCGGCACTTGATCGACGCCGATTACATCATCCCCGACGACGCAGTAAGTCTGCTATCCAATGTACTTTCATTACATTATTTGTCATTAGTATCAACACCTAACTCCTTTGCACCCATGCGCCTGACAGGCCGATGATCCGGTTCCTACAATTAGTAATAGTGGTCGGCCCTTTAATCCTCAGATAATGGGCCCCATATCGATCATCGGCACCAGAGCTCCGACGCTGGCTGCCTTCACGCCTCAACAGGTACCTGCGCCGACACCCACAAAAACCCAGGCTACATCGGCTGCTGCCGTTGCCCTGACACGGGTTTATGCAGTAAACTCGCTTTTACCCGTACCGATTACATACTGTTTTATCGGCAACATTTATCTTGCATAACTTGCTTTGTATTTTCAGGCGCTATGGTCATCGGCATCTGCTTCCAGCAGGCAAACACCTTCTAGCCCGGTTGCCGATGCCCCCCGGTCTTCAAAGCGGGTCGGCTCCTCTGCCGCTGCACCGACGAAGAAGAGGCGCTTGAGGTTGGCTTCTCCTCCACCATCGGCTCCAACTGCGCCATCAACCGCCGATGTGCAAACAGCAGGACCGCCTCTGGTTCCAGTCACACCACCCACCGGCGGGTCGTTGACAGAGCCTCCATCGGCTTCCGCGCCTGATCACCGATGGATGACGTCCCCGACCAGGAGACAGCAGCTGCTGCAACAACCGAAGCGGCTTCGGCATCGGTATCGACGGGGCTCAATGAAGAAGCAGCACCCGCCGTAGCAGCGGAGGTAGTATCAGCATCGGCACCGTCAGCCGATGGAAGGGCGACATCGCCACCACGTGAACCGGCCGCCAAATCGGAAGCAGCGCCGATAATAACACCACCGGCGGTGCCGACTCCTTCTCCGGCTCAATCATCGGCATCTGCGGTCGTCGTCCACGATAAAGCTGGACCATCCAGCATACCAAGTCCCAGGCAGGAGATTCGCTTTAAGACGGTAAGTTAATCACCCTAAAGTTTTCAGTATAATTTTCCGATTGGCAAACTCTAACTCCTGTTTTCAGGCCCAGGATTCTCCAGACAGTCTCTTCTCCTACAGCTTGAACCCTCAGGACGAGGATGAACGCCCAAGCCGCATTCGAGCAGACAGTCTGTTCTCCTTCGCAGTCGACGTCCCCGATGATGAGGAAGAGGAAAGCTCCGTCCCAGCTCTATCGGCAGAAATCAAGTCCAGACTTCAAGAACTGCTCTCCCTGCTGCTGCAAGACACATCTCAACTCGTCCAGGACTCATCGGCGGCAAGGATTATATTCAAGGATATCCAAAGCCATCTTTCCGCCGATGCAGCAGAAGCCCTTCTCCAGGCAACCTTCCTTGACATCAAACAGATCCAGTACCAGAGGCTTAGTCGTCGCATTGCCGATAGAGCTGCCCAAGCCAAGAGCGAGGAAGAGAAGCTCAAATTCAAACACCTTGCCGATGAGAAGCACAGAAGCATTGGTCAAGCAAAAGTCTCCATCGGCAACCTTGACCAAGAAATCTCCCAACTGTCGGCAAGGAAGGAGGAGCTACTGGCGGAGCTGCAAAAGGTTGAGGGGATCTGACGGCTGCCAACCAGCAAAAGACACAACTATCCGATTCCATCGGGGTCTTGCGGTGAGAAAGAGACCATAATGCCCGACAAGCCATCCTATGGAAGAAGAAAATCAAGCCGGTTGAGGGCTCTGCCGATGCCGATGCCAAGGAGATGGATGAAATAGAGCAAATTCGCCTGCGTGCGATATCAGTTATCCACTCCTTACTGTAATGTCTGTTGTATCGCCAAGGATGTAACCTGATACTTGATCTCGACTTGTAATATAATACCAGTTTGTTTTTTCCGATGTTTTTATAATTTTTCTTTTCATCGGCATTCGACTGAGCACTATGCATCTACCCATATGCTAGGGTAATATCTTTTTAAGTATTTGCCGTTGATCGCCCTAGAAAACGCCACTCCTTCGAGAGTTTCCAAAATGTACGCATTACCAGGAGCAGACTGTTTTATCCGATAAGGACCTTCCCAATTAGGGGACCACTTCCCAAATTTAGAGCTCTTAGTCCCAATCGGTAAAATCAACTTCCAAACCAAATCGCCATCGGCAAATTCCTTTACCTTTACTTTCTTATCATACCATCGGGCAACCCTCTTCTTGTTCTCTTCAATACTAATTAATGCTCTCAACCGATGACCTGTCAAATCTTCTAACTCATCTTTCATCAGAGTAATATAATCATCGGTCGTCAATTGATCCTGAAAAGATAATCGCCTAGAACCAGTTTTAATTTCCCAAGGTAGGACAGCATCATGTCCATAAACCAACTGATACGGTGAGACCTTGGTTGCACCATGACAAGCCATCCGATATGACCACAAAGCTTCGTTTAATACCACATGCCACCTTCTAGGGTTTTCCTCAATCTTGCGTTTTATAAGCTTAATGACTCCCTTATTAGTCGCTTCAGCTTGACCATTAGCCTGAGCATAATAAGGAGAAGAATTCAACACCTTGAAACCCATGCTAACAGCAAAGTCATCAAACTCTCCTGATGTGAACATGGTCCCTTGATCGGTAGTGATAGTCTGAGGAATACCGAATCGGTAAACGATGTGCTGCTTAACGAAATCTACCATGTTTGCCGATGTCACCTTCTTCAAGGGGATTGCTTCGACCCACTTGGTAAAGTAATCGGTAGCAACAAGTATGAATTTGTGCCCCTTGCTCGATGGCAGATAAATTTGGCCGATGAGATCAATAAACCATCCTCTGAACGACCAAGGCTTGATTATAGGATTCATTGCCGATGCAGGTGCCCTTTGCACATTACCAAACTTCTGACAGTCCTGGCACCCTTTGAAATAATTGAAGCAATCTTCAAGGATTGTTGGCCAATAATATCCATTCCGCCTAATCATCCACTTCATCTTGAAGGCCGATTGATGCGCTCCACACACACCTTCATGGATCTCACCCATCAACTCTTTCGATTCTTCTTTGCCAAGACATCTAAGTAAAACCCCATCAATTGTCCGATAATACAACTCATTATCAAGGAGCACATACTTAGTAGCTTGGAACCTTAGACGCCTTTCAACTTTCTTGGATGGATCCCTCAAGTAATCGGCAATCTCCTTTTTCCAGTCATCGGCAACTGTTACCGATGTCGTGACTTGAATCGGCTGATATCCCGAGGCGTTCTGTGCTAACCGATTAGCTTCTTCATTATGCAACCTTGGAATGTGTTCAAGGCGGTATTCTTTGAATTCCTTTAACAACTGCAAACACCGCTCATGAACAGCAATCAAAACTTCACTTCGGCACTCATACGTCCCGATCAATTGGTTAATCACCAACATAGAATCGCCGAAGATTTCAACAGCATCGGCACGCACTTCCCTGAGTAACTCCAACCCCTTAAGTAAAGCCTGGTATTCAGCCTGATTGTTTGTTGAAGTAGCAACAATCGGCAACGAAATCTCGTACCTCTGTCCTCGGGGTGAAATCAAGAGAATACCGATACCTGCTCCATGCTTGCATGTAGATCCATCGAAGAATAGAGCCTAAGGAGCAATCTCAACAAAGCTCACCATATTGCAGTGCTGAGTGACAAAATCGGCCATTACCTGACCTTTAATAGCCTTTGCCGATTCATACCTTAGGTCAAACTCTGATAGTGCCAGAATCCACTTACCGATTCGTCCACTTAAAATCGGCATTGACAGCATGTACTTGACCACATCATCTTTGCAGACAACAGTGCATTCGGCCGACAGTAAATAGTGTCTTAATTTAATGCAAGAGAAGTATAAACATAAGTACAATCTTTCTATGGCCGAATATCTGGTTTCAGCATCCACCAATCTTCTGCTCAAGTAATATATTACACGTTCCTTCCCTTCAAACTCTTGAATTAAGGTTGATCCGATAACACCGTCATCGGCAGACAAATATAACATGAAAGGCTTCCCGTGTTGAGGTGGAACCAAGACTGGAGGATTCACCAAGTATTTCTTAATCTACTCTAAAGCTGACTGTTGCTCTTCTTTCCATGTAAACTCTTGATCGGCTTTCAATTTCAACAGAGGACTAAAAGACTTAATCTTACCAGACAGATTGGATATAAATCTTCTAATGAAATTAATCTTGCCGATCAGAGACTGCAACTCAGTCTTATTGGTGGGAGCAACCACCTTGTTAATTGCATCAATAGACTTTCTGCCGATTTCAATGCCTCTCTGATGCACCATGAAACCCAGAAACTGCCCTGCCGACACACCAAATGCGCACTTATTAGGATTCATCTTCAACCCATGCAACCTCGTGCACTCTAATATCTTCCGCAAATCGGCAAGATGCTTCTTGAAGTCTCCAGACTTAACCACCACATCATCAATGTAGATTTCAACTATTGTGCCGATATACTTATGAAAGATAAAATTCATTACCCTCTGATAAGTAGCACCGGCATTCTTCAAGCCAAAAGTCATGACTACCCACTCGAATAAGCCAACGTGACCTGGACATCGGAAAGCAGTCTTGGATATGTCTTCTTCAGCCATGAATATTTGATTATACCCAGCATTACCATCCATGAAGCTAATAATCTGATGTCCAGCAGCAGCGTCGATCAGTAGATCGGCAACGGGCATCGGGTAGCCATCCATCGGCGTAGCCTTGTTCAGATTCCTGAAATCAATGCAAACACGAAGCTTTCCATTCTTTTTATACACAGGAACCACGTTAGAGATCCAATCGGCATATCGGCATTGCCGAATAAATCCAGCTTCGATTAACTTGGTAATCTCAGCCTTAATATCGGGTAAAATAGTAGGATTGCATCGGCGTGCCGGCTGCCGATGTGGCTGGAAACCAGACTTGATGGGTAACCGATGTTCAACTATCGATCGGTCCAAACCAGGCATCTCTGTATAATCCCAAGCAAAACAATCTTTATTCTCTTTCAATAAATCAGTTAACTGCTGCTTACATTGGGAATCTAACTTAGCACTAATAAAAGTAGGCCTAGCTTTACTACCATCGCCGATGTCGATCTCTAGCAAGTCATCGGCAGACGTAAAGCCCTGCCCCAATTTTCCGTCATCGGCGAACTGATCCATTAAGACTCCCCCTCAGGACCGACTGCTTGGATCGGTTTGATGCGGTAATCGGCAACTTTGAGGAACTCTTTATCCCAGGCTTTGCCAGATATACACCTAGTCTGCTCATAAGTGTCCAACTCTGCCGATGCAACAGTGGATGGGGCTTCACCGTGGACGACTTCAATTCTGTCCCCGATCCACTGTACCAGGCTCTGATGCATAGTAGAAGGGATACAACAATTAGCATGGATCCAATCCCTTCCGAGGAGCAAGTTGTACGTTCCTTTGCCGCTGATTACAAAGAACGTTGTCGACAAAGTCTTACTGCCGATGGTTAAGTCAACGCATACGGCTCCCATGGCGGTTGACACGTTGCCTTCGAAGTCCTTGAGCTTCATGTCGATTTCGACCAAGTCCTGATCACCCTTGCCAAGCTTTCTGAACACGACATAGGGCATTATATTGATCGACGCGCCACCATCCACTAGCATCTTGGTCATCGGCTGACCATCCACTTTGCCCTTAACAAACAGGGCCCTTAAATGTTGCCTCTCATCTTCGGCAGGCTTTTCGAAGATGGCCGTCATCGGATCTAGCACCAACTGCGCCATATCGGCAACCTCTTCATTGTCGCTGACGGGCGCCATGAACTCCATCGGCAACATGACAACCATGTTTATATCTGCCGATGGGTCCCTGTCCTTACGCTTCGGCCTCCATTGCTTCTCCCCCGAGGGTTCTACACTGTCATGCAGGTCGTCACGGCGCTGGCGCTGAATCCTCCTCTTCTAGGTCTTAGTCAAACCCTTAGGGCACCACGGAGGGAGCTTGGTCTTCCAGACAGGCTGGTGCTGTTTTCCCCCGCTTACATCGGCATTTCTTCCGATGTTGGGATCTCTGGAGAATATCTCTTCGTCGGGCACTCTAGCATTGGCCATCTCCTCCAGCTCCCTCTGGTCAACACGCCTGCCAAGCCGATCATGGGCACTGAGCTTGCCCCCCAGTCGGTCATGTGCCGATCTATTCTCTCTGAGCGGCCTGGCGTACCTGGGTGCCTGATCATCAAAACAAGGTCGCTTACCTGACCGATCGGCTGTGTAGTACCCATTGCATTCTGGACAGTTATCGGCAGTGGGCAGCTTGATGCCTTCTTCCCAGCAATGAACGAAGAAGGGACACTTCCAGTGGTCCTTATGTCGAAGCCATTCCCGATGTTCCTCTTCTTCTTGCCGATACTATTCTTCACGTGATTGCCGATGATATCGCCTTGGCTGTTTGTGAGTAATCACCACTCCAGGAGCCCTATTGGCGCTGTTACCCGCATCGGCAACCTCCTTACCCTTTCTGTCATCGGCAAACCTCCTTGCGTCGTGCTTAGGCACTTGGTAGTCAGGGTCTACCGATGAGTTCCTTCTGGCAGCTTCCGATGTCAGCACTCTAGTCTTTTCACTGATCTCCACCATGTTGTTTGGGAACGGGTGCTGATCTATCTTCATCGGTTTCTGGACTTTAGAGTTTTCAAACTTGATACGCCCAGATTCGATCTCCGACTTCAACTACTGCCTGAATACTTTGCAGTCATTGGTACTGTGTGAGGTTGCATTATGCCACTTGCAGTACCTAATCTTCTTGAGCTCTTCGGCCGATGGAATCACTTGATTGGGCGCCAACTTGATTCGCCCCTCTTGCAGCAATAGGTCAAACATCCTATCGGCCTTGGTGATGTCAAAGGTGAACCTCTCAGTTTCTTTTTGGCCGAACGGACAAGGCACAGGCTTCTTATCCTTCACCCATTCGGCCACATCGACATTCAGCTCTTCATTCGATCCGGAATCTTCTTCTTTCCCGATGAAGGTCACCTTCTTGTTCCACGTCTTCCTAGGCTCAAAGGCTTTGATATCCTAATCGGCAATCCTCTGCACCAGATGACTTAGGCTCTCAAACTCTTGGGACGCGTACTTGTCCTTGATGTGCAGCAGTAACCCTTGGAAGGCCAAATCTGCCAATTGCCGATCATCTAGAACCAGACTGTAGCACTTGTTCTTTACGTCCCGCAGCCTCTGCACAAAGCTCTCCACCGATTCGTCGTTACGTTGCCTCATCTTGACCAAATCGGTAAGCTTCTTCTCATGTATGCCAGCGAAGAAGTACTTGTGAAATTGCCTCCCCACATCGGCCCATGTAATTATAGGGTTCGGAGGCAACGATATGAACCATGTGAATGCCGATCCAGACAATGATGAAGAGAACAATCTCACCCTTAATTCCTCCCTGCTGGCAGCTTCTCCGCACTGGATAATGAAGCGGTTGATGTGTTCCATTGGTGACGTGTCGTCTTGGCCGAAGAACTTGGTAAAATCAGGCACCTTGTACCGATTTGGAAGAGGAATCAAGTCATATGCGGGAGGATACGGAGTCCGATAAGAGTATGTGTTGACCTTGGGTTTGATGCCGAATTGCTCTTTCATGACTTCGGCAATCTTACCGACCCAGTATGCATCCTGCTCTTGCCGACTCATTGGCTGATTGTCGACTGGTGGAGTCGGCTGACGCACCTCTTGAAGATGTGAAGTAGTCGCGGGCGCAGCACCATCCGTCTGCACACTATGCATCGGTTGACTTACCGACGGATAGTTCGGCATACTTGGCGGAGTTGGTTGAACCGTCACATTCATCGGTTGCTGTACCGATGGTCCGCTCTGAGTGTAAACTGGGCCTCCATAATAATACATCGGCGCGCCAGGCTGCTGAGCTGGTGGCTAGTTGACCCATCCAGGATTGTAAAGCATCGGCATATGACTTGCCGATGGCTGATAGCTGACCGGAGCATGCGGCTCTTGAATTCTAGAGCAATCGATCACCAGATTACCTTGGGGAATCGGCGCTCCAGCTTGAGAATTTGCCGCCAGAGATTGACTGTCGGTGGTTATAATATGTTGCATCGACACAGAGCTTGCCGATGGTGGCATCAGAGGTACCTTGGGGATCACTTGGAGATCATCTGATGGCACTTGTATGGTCGGAGAAGGCGCAGAGTTGTGCGTCATATGAGCCATCGGCTATGACTGTGTTGCCGATGCCGTAGAATTCCTCCAGACTGAGCTATCTCCCTGCACCAGATTAGAACCAGCATATAGATTTGGAGGCATACCGTATCCCCACCAGTTAGAAGGAGCTGGTCCCGAAGTTGCCGACGCGGCTGGACCTGGGTTGAGCTTGGTGATGTCGCCAGTGTTCGGCCTTGGTGATGTAGCCACATCGGCAGACGGTTCCACAAGGGTGAAAGACGCCATCGGGGCTGCCGATGGGCTTGTAGACGCCAATCCAGGCTGATGATACGCTGGACCGACATATCGCGGTGCGTGTCCTTCTTTGAATGTTTGCGCGACGACATTGTAGACAGTGTTGGACAGCACGCTGGAGTGGTTGATCAATGCTTGATTTACAGAAGTATTAACCATCTTCTGTAGCTTACCAGGGTTGGCGTCCTATGTGACCTGCCGCAGCAACGATGGATCTTGCTTCTGAATTGCTTCGCCGCTCCTGCTGAGGCTGAAGGACTTGAGATACAGCTGCTTGTATTCCTCCATAGCCCGCTCCATGGCCTGCTTCTGATCATCTTTCAGATCGGCCTTAGACACTTCAATGACATTCCTCTAGTTGACATCGGCGTGATCAGCCATGCCGAATGTGTAGATCTGTATAATCTGTCCCACCGAGCGTGCCAAAAGAGGTGTTGACACAAAAAGCATCAGATCTATGAACACCTCGGGTTATTACCCAAAGCTCGATGTCGAGGGCGTGCCAGTCGATTTGACCAATCAATCGACAAGGATGATAACTAGAACAAACTGAACGAGACGACAGCGATGCGCCCGGACGTCAAGGCTCAGATTGATCAGGGGTAACTAGAGCAGAGCTAGACGAGGCAAACAGCGATGCGCCCGGATTGCCAAAGCCTAGAGGTACTCCCACGCGGAACTAGCAAGAATCTGACGGAGATCAAGTTGATGCAGCCCATCGAAAGCTTGAAAGGACTCGTTGAAAACTATAGCTAATGCAGTAGAAAGGTAAATTGCGATAGAGTAGAATAAGATAAAATTGGTTTGTTTTGAATTGGATTGTATATATTCCATAGCCCTCGGGCACATATTTATACTCCCGCATGGAGAGTTGTACAAAGACACGACACATATCCTTCCTAAAACAAACTCCTACTTTAAAGGAAACTGACTCGCGCAGGAGCCGGATAACAATATTTATTTCCTAAACAAACACACCTATTTTAAAGGAAAATAAACGACTCATGCAAGAGTCGGACTCAAACTACTATAATAATGCTAGTACAAAACACCAGTTTCCTTACTCTCCTCCTCGATGAAAACTTTCCATCGACAGATCCCTTCAATCCGCACCTTCCTTCTTTGGCTACTTGTAATCCTCCGCTGCCGCCAAGTGCTGTCACGCCCATCGGCATCGGCAATACTTTCCCGATCAGCAATCGGCAGCATCTCTTCGTAGGCAATCGGCAATGAGCCTTATCGGCAATCGGCAACCATCTTTCATCGGCAATCGGCAACGAGCCCTTATCGGCAGTCGGCAACCATCCTCCATCGGCAATCGGCAAGCCAACGGCGATGACTTTTCATCGGCAATCAGTTTCAGCAAGACTTCACCAATTAACTTGTCGGCAAAGCTCATCAGCTTCCATCGGCAACACACTTGGTCTTCCCGCAGCACTTTTTCATCGGCAACAACTCCCGATGCCGATGGAGAACGGCCATTGACCAGTCAAGCCTCAGCCCACTTGACACGTGTCAAAAAAAGGTGTCAACACGGCGCTAGGACCAAGCTGCACCGTTTTCCTGCCACCGACACCCTTGCTTCGCCGCCGCAGACCTGCCAGCCGCACTGCCGCGCGCCGCGCCATCGTTTCACAGTAACGCCGCCGCAGTGCCGCATCTGATCAGCGCCCCGCCGCGTCTCTTTCGCAATCAAACGCGAATCCGCGCTAACGGCGCGTCGACCAAGTCTTGCTCTGCTCCTCGCACACCACAAACACGCCAGCGCCGCTGCCACCACCACACATCGCATCACAGCCTCCACTAGCTGCGCCGGTCCGCCATGACCAAGCAAAGAGGAGCGCCTATACCTCCTCCACTTCACACACTCGTTTGCACTCATCCGCACTCGCTCACTCGCTCGCGTTTCTCTGCCTTCTTCGCGCCGAGAGCTCCAAGCATCGCCAGCGCCCCCTTCTCAAATCCACCACCACCCGAGCTTCTCTGCTCGATTCATCTCGCACTAGCTTTCGCCTTCGCCCCGTACACACGCTGCTCGCCTCTTGTTCACCAGCAAAGCACTCTAGTCGCCAGAACGCTTCCGCCGTTCCCTGGTCTCGAGTCGCCGCCGCACCGACCGAGCAGTGTTCATCCCTCACCATCTCGTCTCCGACGCCTCCATCTTCGTGAAAGCTTCACCAGAGTTAACCAAGGTGAGAACGCCTTTCCCTAGCTCCAGTTCGACCTTTATCAGCACCGCACCGTTGGCCGTGCGCCATTGCCGCCGCCGCGGAGCTTGCACGTGGCCAGAGTTCCACAGAGCCCCTCCGGCTCAACTAACCCTCGAGCCGCACCCACCCCATCATCACGATGCTTACGCACCCTAGTGCCGAGCCAGGCATCGCCGTCCTCTGTTTCCTGCTCGACGGTAGCTGGACCTCGAGTAATCGAGGGTCCCGTCTGGCAGCCGCCCCGCAAGCCTCTGCGTGTCTCGAGCCAGTTTCGGAAATGATTTCCTACTCTCGTTTTCAGTATATGCTCATGCTGTTTAATGTATATCTAGAGTTTGGTAAATCCTAAAATGATAAAATCATTTTTGTTAGACTCTATATATGTTCTGTCTGTTGTTTTTATAAAAATGATTTTTGGAGAATGTCTTCAGTGCTAATGTTTAATTAGTTGTTTTTTGCATATATTAAAGATATTTGTGTTTCCTGTTGTTTTCTTAGATTAATTCCTATGATAGATATGTGCATGTATAAATCATGGAACTTTCCTGATAAATATGTCTTTAAGTATAATTTCTGCTGAAAACAAGTTATAGCATGTTTTACCCTGTTAGCTAGTAGCTCTAGCCCTAAGTAGCTCTGTGGTAATTTAATTGGTTATATGCTTAGAATCTCTTTAGTGTGTTAAACCTTGTTCAAGCATCATCCCTGCACCATTCAGTTATTTATTTATGCATTGCAATCATTTAGGATCCGTGGAGGAACCCCAGGAGCCAACAGAGACAGAAGTCCAGGAGGTACAGGAGGTAAACGAGGAGTACCACGAGCTCGACACTAACCTCCCCGAGTGCCCTGACCACCAGCCCTCCACCTTCACTCAAGGAAAGCCCCGGAGCATCCTTAAGCCTCCCAATATTTACAATTAATCTACTTGAGTATTTTATATTGTGATGCATTAGGTGACAGGAGTTGTTTGAATCCCAATTGATGCATTACCTTCCTTGATTACTGTTTTACCTACCTTGTTACCCTGTAAATAAACGTAAAAGCAACCGCTTAGCCTGCTTAGAGTAAATGGTTACCTCTATAATTATGTTTCGTGTTATCCCATGGGGGTAATACTATCACGGTTGGCTATATTTGCTATCGTGGAAAGAACCAATGGTAGTAATGAATGCGGTCAACTGGAAGGCAAGTGCACCAAGTGGTTTTAGACTTGGGGGCAGTCCGTCCGTTGGATCGTATAGGTTTGTACACGATGGTGGCCCTCTTACATCTTTGAATGCGCCCTTTCACATAGGGGCCGTTGCGAGTATCGACCCCAAAGCCGAGTAAACACTGTCCGGGCCGGCGCTCAATCTGCTGTGAGCACCCTCTAGTTTGTAGATACGATCTCCCCCGTGGTGGCCAACTGATTTCTACAATTGGGTGGACCAATGCGAGGCCGCGACGTTACTACCTGGACTTTGTTGAGCGGTAACCCAATGCATGGACCCGACGGGGAAAGTGTGGGCGTGTGTCAAAGGTAATCTTACCAGCTGGTGTATATCGATTCGAATTGCCGCCCCCCACTGGATATGGGGGATTTTGTTGATCTTCACCACGGTACAACTCCATGTGACATCGTAATGGTTCTACTAAAATATTGACGAAGGAACTGGATATATGTTATTATATTGTTTGAGTAGTTCAAGTGAGTGCCCTAGTACAGGTGCAAACCTAGAGATAATAATAATAGGATGGAAAATGGTTGTTCTCTAATCTTTAGTTTCTTCTTGTTCGCTTTTTCCGCAAAATCAAGTTTACCCAGATCCACATAAATAGCCTTGCATACCCTTGGAGTCTTTATTTTCAGTTAGACGGGTAAGTCTAGCTGAGTACATTCCCGTACTCAGAGTTTATCCCGTTTGTTGCAGATGGCCAAGTATACTTCGGCTATTGTAAGCACTGCCTCTATCCTTTCGAAGGAGAAGAGGAGTAGGGCTTGGGCAACGTCTTCTACGAGCTCATCTTTTGCTGTTATCGGACATGGCATCATGGGCACCCCTACCTTTTAAAACTTTGGGTTCAAAGTTCCAAACAGTGTTTTATTTTGGCCACAGGTGTTGTGGCGTAAGTACTACTTTTATTTGGAACAAAGTGTTGTAATAACTTATTTTGTACTTCAAGTATTTTTGGTTTATTTGTGGCTCGTTCGAATGTGCATACCTGAGTTTGCGCGATCCTTGATTGTTAGAAATCCTTCGAGATTTCCGGACTACCGGGATTATATGGGCTCAAGTGTTTTAAGTGGCAGTTAAGTCAGCTACTTTGGTACTTGATCTCTTATAATCTGGACGATTCCGTCACAATGGTCCCCCGTCACCCGCACCGCATCGCGTGCCCGCTCCCCAAGCCCGAAGCCCGGTGCCCCAACTCCCAGACCGCGCAGGCGCACCTTCATCCTTCGTTGTCGTCGTCGACGGTCCGCCAGCACCGAGCCGCGTGCCTGCTCATCAGCCTCGTCCTCGGTGGCTCATCTGCTCGGCCTCGCCCGCCCCGCGCCATCTTCATCTCCCACGCGGCTGTACTGCGTTCGGTAAATACCAAAACTGAACCGAATTTACCGATACCAAAATTCATCGGTACTGAGGATTCTGAGGAACCGAACAGTGCCGAGTTCATTAGGAACCGAACTAGTGTGGGTACCGAGGAACCAAACCGATCGGTTCGGTAGTACTGAATGCCCAGGGTGAAGTCTAGGTGACATGCTTGAGCCAAGTTGTCATCCATAGGCCTCAGCCATTGTGTGGAAAGCCTGAGATAGGACCACTTTGGTCCCATCGTGTTTGGGACAATGATACGGGAAGCCCGCTACCCCAAGTGCTTCTACCCGCCAACCCACTTAGGTAAGTACGATAAGGAGACTAACCCAAACTACTGGCTCGAGAGCTACTAGCTTGCAATGAGGGCTAGAGGAGTGGATGATGATTTCATGGTCTAGTCCCTCTTGCTACTCCTCTCAAGCTTGGTGAGGGCCTAGCTCAAGCAGTTGATGTCACATGCATCTACAACTAGGCTGACCTTTCTAGATCATTTGCAAGGTACCTATATCTAAATCAAGAACTCTTATGATTTTCATAACAACATGCAGAAGTTAGGACATGCTCTCTTTGAGTACATTCAACACTTCTCCAAGAAGCACAATGAACTGCACAATGTCACTATGTTGACACAAAAAGCGTCAGGATCTGCAAACACCTCGGGCTTATACCCGAATTCGATATCCAATGGTGTGCCAGTCGATTTGACCAGTTAATCGACATGGACGATAAATAGAACAAGATCTGAACAAGACAACGACGATGCGCCCAGATGTCAAGGCTCAAACCTAATCAAGATAACTAGAGTAGAGCTGAACGAGACGACAGTGATGCGCCCGGACGTCAAGGCTCAGATTTCTCAAACGCGGAACTTGCAAGGGTTGACAGAGCTCGATGAGATGCAGCCCGTCGAAACTTGAAAGAACTCGTAGATAACTAAACCTAATGCGGTAAAGGTAAATTACTAGTAAAGTAAAAAAGTAATTGATTTGTATTGATATGCTTGGATATATCGTTTGCAGCACCCCTGGATACCTATTTATACTCCGGCAGAGGGAGTTGTAGATAGATACGACTCGTACCTTTCCTAAATAAAACATAACTCCTATTTTAAAGGAAATAACTGACTCGCGTAGGAGCCAGACTCAAACAATAATATTTTCCTAAACAAACTCTTCTATTTTAAAGGAAATAAATGACTCATGCAAGAGTCGGACTCAAACTTCTATAACAATACTGGTATAAGATCACCAGTTTCCTTATGTCTTCTCTCCGATGAAACTTTCCATCGACACATCCTTCCGATCCGCAATTTCCTTTTAGTGCCATCGGCAACTGTATGCTCTCGCTAGCCATGTCATCCTTCGTCGGCAACATCCCTGCATGCTTTATCATTAGCGCCCTAGTTTTATTCTCATCGGCAACCTTGACCGATGACCTTCCAATGCCGATAGAAAACGGCTACCGATCAGAGTGAGTCTTAACCCTTTTGACACACGCTGACTTCTTCTAACCTGCAATCTTCTTCTTGCCTCCATCGGCAGTTCTCTGCTGACACCACCCACTTCATCCTGCTTCCATCGCCATCATCATTCATCAACAGATTTCAATCTTCATCAGCAAAACTTCCCTATCGGCAACGTTCTTGTTTCTATCGGCATCATCCCCTTGCCTTCATCAACAGTGTCTTCCTGCCTCCATTGGCAACGAATCCGTCTTCATCAGCAACATTCTTGCCTTTATCGGCAATCTGACCGGTAATATCCCGATGCCGATAAGGAACGACAACTAGCCTTTTTGCCGATCGACACAATCCTTAGATCATATTGACACGTGCCAAAAAAATAGTGTCAACACATGCCCCCCAATTTCGGAGTATAAAATATTTTATGCACCGAAATTTCCTTAACTGTAACCCATCATCGGTAATTGGTAATAGGGTCCTTCCGTTGGCTTTCTTTCAGCGCCATCAAATTCATCGGCAGCGCTGCTCTCAGTACACAAACTCTTCACTCAGCCTACCGATGCCCCCCAAGTGTAACAGTTGAAATGCCAGGGCTCACCAAGTGCTGCTCCCAAGCCAAAATGCCCAAGGCCATCGACTCTAGTTATACTATCGGCAACATATTGACATCTGCCGATAGACTCTCATCTTTGAGCTTTGGCCTTCATCGCTTGTCTGAAGATTTCCCTCTAGAAGGGTTTCCACCGTGATACAAGTCTTCTTGGCGCTCGCGCTGCGTCCTCCTTCTTTGAGTCTTTGTAAGACCCTTGGGGCACCATTGAGGAAGCCTGGTTTTCCAAACAGGCTGGTATTGTTTCTCACTGCTTGTATCTGCACTACCTCTTATGTTTGGATCCCTGGAGCAAATTTCTTCATCGGGCATTCTGGCATTGGTCACCTCCTCAAGCTCCTCCTGATCAACACGTCTGTCAAGCCTGTCATGTGCACTGAGCTTGCCCCCCAGCCGATCATGTGTTGATCTCTTTTCTCTGATCGGCCTAGCATACTTGGGTTCCCGATCGTTAAAGCAAGGCTTATTTTCTGACCGATCAGCAGGGTAGTACCCATTGCACTCAGGGCAATTATCGACAGTGGGTAGCTTGATGCCTTCTTCCCAGGAATGAACAAAGAAGGGACACCTCCAATGATCTTTATGCCGAAGCCACTCTTGGTGCCTTCCTTCCTCTTGCCACCGATATCGCTCCTCTCGTGACTGTTGATACTCTTGTCGTGGCCGCCTATGCGTGATCACGATGCCATAAGACCTCCCGACATTACTACTTTCATCGGCAACTCTTTTACCTTTTCTATCATCGGCAAACTTCCTCCCTGTTACTTCTTGCGCAGCTATCTGATGTTCAGGGTCTACCGATGCGCTTTTCTTGGCATCTTCCGATGTCAACACCTTAGTCTTTCCACTGATTTACACCATGTTATTTGGAAACGGGTGATGATCGATCTTCATCGGCTTCCGGGCTTTAGAATTTTCAAATTTAATTCGCCCAGATTCAATTTCTAATTGCAACTGCTGCCTAAAGACTTTGCAATCATTGGTACTGTGCGAAGTCGCATTATGCCACTTGCAATACCTAATCCTTCTGAGCTGTTCGGACCGATGGAATTACTTGGTTAGGCGCCAGCTTAATCCTCCCTTCTTGAAGCAATAGGTCAAACATCCTAAAGGCCTTGGTGATATCAAAGGTGAATCTATTAGCTTCTTTCTAGTCGAACGGACAAGACATTGACTTTTTATTCTCTACCCATTCAACTAAACCGATACTTGCTTTTTCGTCTGAATATGTCTTCTTAGTTAAAGACACCTCTTCATCCCAATTCTCTCTAGGTTTGAAAACCTCGGTGTCTTGATTGGCAACCCTTTGCATAAGATGGCTCAAGCTTTCGAACTCTTGAGACGCATACTTATCTTTGATATGCGGCAGCAACCCTTGGAAAGCCAAATTTGCCAATTGCTGATCATCAAGTACCAAGCTATAGCACTTGTTCTTCACGTCTCGCAGTCTTTGCACGAAGCTTTCTACCGATTCATCATTACGCTGTCTCAATTTGACCAAATCGGTAATCTTCTTTTTATATGCACCAGCAAAAAAGTATTTGTGAAACTGTTTTCCTAGATCGGCCCAAGTGATCACAGAATTTGGAGGTAGTGAAATAAACCATGTAAATGTCGATCCGGATAACGATGATGAGAACAATCTTACCCTTAGTTCATCCCTGCTGGCTGCCCACATTGGATAATAAATCGGTTAATGTGCTCCATTGTTGACATATCACCTTGACTAGAAAACTTGGTGAAATCTGGCACTTTGTACCGATTTGGGAAGGGGATTAAATCATAAGCTGGGGTATGGATTCCAATAAGAATATGTATCAACCTTAGGCTTGATACTGAATTGCTCTTTGGCCACTTCGGCAATCTTATCGGCCCAGTACGCAACTTGATCCTGCCGATGTACCGGCTGGATGTTGACCTTCTCATCTCTTCGTGGTAAATAGGTTGAACCGGTTGGTGTAGAGGCAACATCAATTCGCTGAACATCATGCATCGGTTTATTTGCCGATGGATCACCTTGAACACCCACTGGAATATATTGCGGGAATAGAGGGTTTACCGGCTGGGACGCCGTTGCATCATTATATAATCCTGAAGGTAAGTAGTGGTGTTGGACCCCTGCCACTTGACATCCAGGTTGCGTCACCTGTTGTTGAACATTATGCATCGGCTGAGTTGCCGATGGGCAATTTTGAACATCCACTGGTGTTGACACAAAAAGCGTCAGATCTATGAACACCTCGGGCTATTACCCAAAGCTCGGTATTCCGGAGGTGTGCCAGTCGATTTGACCAATCAATCGACAAGGATGATAACTAGAACAAACTGAACGAGACGACAACGATGCGCCCAGACGTCAAGGCTCAGATTGATCAAGGATAACTAGAGCAGAGCTGAACGAGGCAAACAGCGATGCGCCCGGATTGCCAAAGCTCAGAGGTACTCCCACGCGGAACTAGCAAGGATTTGACAGAGATCAGGGTGATGCAGCCCGTCGAAAGCTTGAAGAACTCGTTGATAGCTATAACTAATGCATAAAAAAGGGTAAATTGCGATAAAAGGTAGAATAAGATAAAATTGGTTTGTTTTTGAATTGGATTGTTTTCTCCATGGCCCTCGGGCACATATTTATACTCCCGCATGGAGAGTTGTACAAAGACACGACACATATCCTTTCTAAAATAAACTCCTACTTCTAAGGAAACTGACTCGCGCAGGAGCCGGATAACAATATTTATTTCCTAAACAAACACACCTATTTTAAAGGAAAATAAACGACCCATGCAAGAGTCGGACTCAAACTACTATAATAATACTGGCACAAGACACCAGTTTCCTTATACTTCTTTTCGATGGAAACTTTCCATCGGCAGACCCCTTCAATCCGCAGCTTCCTTCTTTGGCCACTTGTAATCCTCCGCTGCCGCTAAGTGCTAAGTCACGCCCATCGGCATCGGCAATACTTTCCCGATCGGCAATCGGCAGCATCTCTTCGTCGGCAATCGGCAATGAGCCCTTATCGGCAATCGGCAACCATCTTCCATCGGCAATCGGCAACGAGCCCTTATCGGCAATCGGCAACCATCCTCCATCGGCAATCGGCAAGCCATCGGCGATGACTTTTCATCGGCAATCAGTTTCAGCAAGACTTCACCAATTAACTTGTCGGCAAAGCTCATCAGCTTCCATCGGCAACGCACTTAGTCTTCCCGCAGCACTCTCCCATCGGCAATATCGGCTCAAAACTTTCCCGATGTCGATGGAGAACGGCGACTGACCAGTCAAGCCTCAGTCCATTTGACACGTGTCGAAAAATGGTGTCAACACATGCCCCCTAGTTTCGGAGCGTATAATGCTTTACGTGCCGAAATTCTCTCCACTGTAGCCGTTGTTGTAGCCGTTACCTCCGAGATAGATGTACGGTTTCCTCGATCCCCGCGTGTGGAACCGCAATTTAATAATAAAATCCCTCGATTGTAGCACAAACAGTTGCAAACCACCTGGATCACCGCGCGTATCTACCGCGGGCCTCTCCACATTCCTGCACAGTGTGAAATAGAACCCCAAAATACCCCTGAACAGGATTATAAAAGTTACCGGGATCCACACTGCCTTTTTACCCGAGCCCATTTTCACTTTCACCTTCCTGCCTTCGTCTTCAACCTCCAGCCGCGCTGAAGAACACAAGCTCGAGCAATAGTGTTCCTTCGTAATCAAGAACGAACTGCAATCATTCCTTCGACTTCCAAATGGCGATCCAAGTCGACATCCCAAAGGTAAGACTCATCCTCCGCCTAATCCGACCCCTCTGTATGGTTCTATTCCTCGCAAAAAACCTGGATTTATCCCCATTCTTTTTCTGATTCGTCCCTTCTTCTTCGAACCCTAGGAGCTGTACAACAAGGTAGTCGTCCCACTCGCTAATTCCAACCTGAGCTGCTTAGGCCCCATGGGCAATCCAGACCCCACATTCATCATTAATGCAGAAACCAACCGGATTCCGTTCAGATCTGAACGTTTTGACCTAGGACTGTGGAAGGACACATTCCGCTCATGGCCCAAGCACACTAAAGGATGGAAGAACTGGTACTTGAGAGTAGCCAGATCACAGCAAGTGTACTGGCAGGAGCGTAACTTGGATCAGTGTATTAGGCTCTCAATTGCCGATACAGAGAAGAACGAAAACTTGATGATGGCAGCTTCATACTTCTGGTCCGACAGCATGAACGCTTTCCTCTTCAGGCATGGACCAGCTACCCCAACCCTTGCCGATGTCTACATGCTGACCGGCTTGGACATCACCTCTGCCGATACGCTTAGTCTCTTCAACAGAAAATTTGAGTACAAGGTGAACACCTGGAGCATCGGCGGCTGGACAGGTTATATTCAGGAACACCAGAAAATCAGATCGGTAACCCAACGGGAGCACGCCATCTTCTTAAACATGTGGTTGGAAAAGTTTGTCTTCTGTGGCAAAACCATCGGCCCGACCACCATGCACCTCCCAGTGGCTGAATTACTTGTCGATGGAACGAGGCTCCCTTTAGGCAGGTATCTTCTTGGATCAGTTTACCGATTGCTGCATCAAGTGTCCCATAAGCTACTGCTAGGAGAGCCCATCGGCAATTTCGGAGGCCCCTGGTGGTTTGTCAATCTATGGCTGAACGCACATATGCACAAGGCCCTCCAGTTTGATTTATTCGCCCAACAATTCCCGAGGGACATATCGGAAGATTACCAATACGATGATGATGAATCAGCAACTCGCCCTCCGCTTAACTTTGGAGAGGCTATCATAGTGTTGCCAGGTACCGATGCCGATGCAGAGCACTTCAGCTATTATTTCCAAAAGTTCTACAACGGACTCCCCTCCTCAGAACGGACCTGGTGGCCATATCTTGATGAACACAACCAGTTTCCGCTGCTGTTCAACTTGACCGATGTGAGCCTGCCCGAGAACCAAGCAATCATGAGGGCCAGCATTACTCCCCGAGCTATTCCAGTAAATATCTTCGATCTGGGAAGAATGCCCCACCATCCTACGAGTTCTACTATCCATCGGCGGCAGCGAGACAACTGGCATTTGGCCAACTACCGATCAAACTCTGGTACTCTAAGGTAGTGAGACCTAGGCAGGCAATCTCCAGTAATCTAGACTGGAATAAAGTCATCAGCCTTCCTGCCGATGCCGATCTGTTAGACTTTGACTTGTCCTCCTGGTCGCCAACCTCCTTCATCACCAACGAGTTCAAGTCTTGGTGGCAAGAGTGGAAGTGCCAGCTACTCGCCAAGTCTTCACACTATTATCAGCACTTGATTGACGCCGATTACATCATCCCCGATGACGCAGTAAGTCTGCTATCTGATGTACTTACTTTATTTTTGTCATCGGTATCAGCACTTAACTCTTTTGCGCCTGATAGGCCGATGATCCGGTTCCCACAATGAGTAACAGTGGTAGGCCCTTTAATCTTCGGATAATGGGCCCCATATCGATCATCGGCACCAAAGCTCCGATGCTGGCCGCCTTCACGCCTCAATAGGTACCTGCGCCGACACCCACAAAACCCAGGCTACATCGGCTGCTGCCGTTGCCCTGACACGGGTTTATGCAGTAAACTCGCTTTTACCCGTACCGATTACATGTTGTTTTATCGGCAACATTTATCTTGTATAACTTGCTTTGTATTTTCAGGCACTATGGTCCTCGGCATCTGCTTCCAGCAGGCAAACACCTTCCAGTCCGGCTGCCGATGCCCCCCGGTCTTCGTCCAAGCGGGTCGGCTCCCCTGCTGCTGCGCCGACGAAAAAGAGGCGCCTGAGGCTGGCTTCTCCTCCACCATCGGCTCCAACTGAGCCATCAGCTGCCGATGCGCTGCCAGCAGGACTGCCTCCGGTCCCAATCGCTCTAACTGTCGGTGGGTCATCGGCAGAACCTCCATCGGCTTCTGCGCCTGATCAACCGATCGATGCTGTCCCTAGCCAGGAGATAGCAGCTGCTGCGACAACCGAAGCGGCATCGGCATTGGTACCGGCTGGGCTCAATGAAGAAACAACACCCGCCGTAGCAACGGAGATAGCATCAACATCGGCACCATCAGCCGATGAGAGGGCAGCATCGCCACCACGTGAACCAGCCGCCACGTCGGAAGCGGCGCCGATAATAGCACCACCAGTACCGATGGCACCGACTACCTCTCCGACCCAATCATCGGCATCTGCGGCCGTCGTCCATGACGAAGCTAGACCATCCAGCATACCAAGTTCCAGGCAGGAGATCCGCTTCAAGGCGGTAAGTTAATCATCCCAAAGCTTACAGTACAATCTTTCGATCGGCAAACTCTAGCCTCTGTTTTCAGGCTCAAGATTCTCTAGACAGCCTCTTCTCTTATAGCTTGAACCTTCAGACCGAAGATGAACGTCAAGGCCGCATTCAAGCAGACAGCTTATTTTCCTTTGCCGTCGACGTCCCCGATGACGATGAAGAGGAGAGCTTCGTCCCAACCTTGTCGGCAGAGGTCAAATCTAAGCTAGAAGAGTTGCTTTCCTTACTGCTACAAGACACAGCTCAACTCATCCAAGATTCATCGGCAGCAAGGGTTGCATTCAAGGACATTCGAAGCCATCTCTCCGCCGACGTAGCAGAAGTCCTTCTCCAGGCAGTCTCTATCGACATCAAACAGATCCAGTACCAGAGGCTTGCCCGTCGTATCGCCGATAGGGCTGCTCAAGCCAAGAGCGAAGAAGAGAAGCTCAAATTCAAACACATTGCCGATGAGAAGCACAAAGGCATCGGCCAAGCAGAAGTCTCCATCGACAACCTTGATCAAGAAATTTCCCGACTGTCGGCAAAGAAGGAGGAGCTGCTTGCGGAGTTACAGAAGGTTGAGGGGGATCTGACTGCAGCCAACCAGCAGAGAACCCAACTATCCGACTCCATCAAGGTCCTGCGGCAAGAAAGGGACCAGAATGCACGACAGGCTATACTATGGAAGAATAAAATCAAGCCGGTCGAGGGCTCTGCCGATGCCGACGGCAAGGAGATGGACGACATAGAGCAAATTCGCCTGCGTGCGATATCAGTTATCCACTCCTTGCTGTAATGTCTGTTGTATCGACAAAAATTGTAACCTAATACTTGATTTTGACTTGTAATATAATGCCAGTTTGTTTTTACCGATGTTTTATATTTTTTCTTTCATCGGCATTCGACTGAGCATTATGCATCTACCCATATGCTAGGGTAATACCTCTTTAAGTATTTGCCGTTGATTGCTCTAGAAAACGCAACTCCTTCGAGAGTTTCCAAAATGTACGCATTACCAGGAGCAGACTGTTTTATCCGATAAGAACCTTCCCAATTAGGGAACCATTTTCCGAATTTAGAACTCTTAGTCCCAATCGGTAAAATCAACTTCCAAACCAGATCGCCATCGGCAAACTCCTTTACCTTTACTTTTTTGTCATACCATCGGGCAACCCTCTTCTTGTTCTCCTCAATACTAATTAATGCCCTCAACCGATGACCTGCCAAATCTTCTAACTCATCTTTCATCAGAGTAATATAATCATCGGTCGTCAATTGATCCTGAAAAGATAATCGCCTAGAACCAGTTTTAATTTCCCAAGGTAGGACAACATCATGTCCATAAACCAACTGATACGGCGAGACCTTGGTTGCACCATGACAAGCCATCCGATATGACCACAAAGCTTCGTTTAACACCACATGCCACCTTCTAGGGTTTTCCTCAATCTTGCGTTTTATAAGCTTAATGACTCCCTTATTAGTCGCTTCAGCTTGACCATTAGCCTGAGCATAATAAGGAGAATAATTCAACACCTTGAAACCCATGCTAACAGCAAAGTCATCAAACTCTCCCGATGTGAACATAGTCCCTTGATCGGTAGTGATAGTCTGAGGAATACCGAATCGGTAAACGATGTGCTCCTTAACGAAATCTACCATGTTTGCCGATGTCACCTTCTTCAAGGGGATTGCTTCGACCCACTTGGTAAAGTAATCGGTAGCAACAAGTATGAATTTGTGCCCCTTACTCGATGGCGGGTAAATTTGGCCGATGAGATCAATAGCCCATCCTCTGAACGGCCAAGGCTTGATTATAGGATTCATTGCCGATGCAGGTGCCCTTTGCACATTACCAAACTTCTGACAGTCCTGGCACCCATTGAAATAATTGAAGCAATCTTCAAGGATTGTTGGCCAATAATATCCATTCCGCATAATCATCCACTTCATCTTGAATGCCGATTGATGCGCTCCACATACACCTTCATGGATCTCACCCATCAACTCTTTTGATTCCTCTTTGCCAAGACATCTAAGTAAAACTCCATCAATTGTCCGATAATACAACGCATTATCAAGGAGCACATACTTAGTAGCTTGGAACCTTAGACGCCTTTCAACTTTCCTGGATGGATCCCTCAAGTAATCAGCAATCTCCTTTTTCCAGTCATCGGCAACTGTTACCGATGTCGTGACTTGAATCGGCTGATATCCCGAGGCATTCTGTGCTAACCGATTGGCCTCTTCATTATGCAACCTTAGAATGTGTTCAAGGCGGTATTCTTTGAACTCCTTTAACAACTGCAAACACCGCTCATGAACAACAATCAAAACTTCACTTCGACACTCATACGTCCCGATCAATTGGTTAATCACCAACATAGAATCGCCGAAGATTTCAACAGCATTGGCACGCACTTCCCTTAGTAACTCCAACCGCTTAAGTAAAGCCTGGTATTCAGCCTGATTGTTTGTTGAAGTAGCAACAATCGGCAACGAAATCTCGTATCTCTGTCCTCGAGGTGAAATCAAGAGAATACCGATACCTGCTCCATCCTTGCATGTAGACCCATCAAAGAATAAAGTCCAAGGAGAAATCTCAACAAAGCTCACCATATTGCAGTGCTGAGTAACAAAATCGGCCATCACCTGACCCTTAACAGCCTTAGCCGATTCATACCTTAGGTCAAATTCTGACAGTGCCAAAATCCACTTACCGATTCGTCCATTCAAAATCGGCATTGACAGCATATACTTGACCACATCATCTTTGCAGACAACAGTGCATTCGGCCGACAGCAAATAATGCCTGAATTTAATGCAAGAGAAATACAAACATAAGCACAATCTTTCTATGGCCGAATACCTGATTTCAGCATCCACCAATCTTCTGCTCAAGTAATATATTACGCGTTCCTTCCCTTCAAACTCTTGAATCAAGGCTGATCCGATAACACCGTCATCGGCAGACAAATATAACCTGAAAGGCTTCCCGTGTTGAGGTGGGACCAAGACTAGAGGATTCACCAAATATTTCCTTATCTCCTCTAAGGCTGACTGTTGCTCTTCTTTCCATGTAAACTCTTGATCGGCTTTCAACTTTAACAGAGGACTAAAAGATTTAATCTTACCAGACAGATTGGATATAAATCTTCTAATGAAATTAATCTTGCCGATCAGAGACTGCAACTCAGTCTTGTTGGTAGGAGCAACCACCTTGTTAATTGCATCAATAGACTTTCTGCTGATTTCAATGCCTCTCTGATGCACCATGAAACCCAGAAACTAACCTGCCGATACGCCAAATGCACACTTGTTAGGATTCATCTTTAACCCATGCTCCCTGGTACACTCCAATATTTTCCGCAAATCGGCAAGATGCTTTCTAAAGACTCCAGACTTAACCATCACGTCATCAATGTAGATTTCAACTATTGTGCCGATATACTTATGAAAGATAAAATTCATTGCCCTCTGATAAGTAGCACCGGCATTTTTCAGCCAAAAGTCATGACCACCCACTCAAACAAGCCAACGTGACCTGGACATCGGAAAGCAGTCTTGGATATGTCTTCTTCAGCCATGAAATTTGATTATACCCAGCATTACCATCCATGAAGCTAATAATCCGATGTCCAGCAGCAGCGTCGATCAGCAGGTCGGCAACAGGCATCGGGTAGCCATCCATCGACGTAGCCTTGTTAAGGTTCCTGAAATCAATGCACACACGAAGTTTTCCATTCTTTTTATACACAGGAACCACATTAGAAATCCAATCGGCATATCTGCATTGCCGAATAAATCCAGCTTCGATCAACTTGGTAATCTCAGCCTTAATATCGGGTAAGATAGTAGGATTGCATCGGTGTGCCGGCTGCCGATGTGGCTGGAAACCAGACTTGATGGGTAACCGATGTTCAACTATCGATCGGTCTAAACCAGGCATCTCTGTATAATCCCAAGCGAAACAATCTTTATTCTCTTTCAATAAATCGAATAACTGCTGCTTACATTGGGAATCTAACTTAGCACTAATAAAAGTAGGCCTAGGCTTACTACCATCGCCGATGTCGATCTCAAGCAAGTCATCGGCAGACGTAAAGCCCTGCCCCAATTTTCCATCATCGGCGAGCTGATCCATTAAGACTCCTCCTCAGGACCGACTGCTTGGATCGGCTTGATGCGGTAATCGGCAACTTTGAGGAACTCTTTATCCCAGGCTTCGCCAGATATACACCTAGTCTGCTAATAAGTGTCCAACTCTGCCGATGCAACAGTAGATGGGGCTTCACCGTGGACGACTTCAATTCTGTCCCCGATCCACTGTACCAGGCTCGGATGCATAGTAGAAGGGATATAGCAATTAGCATGGATCCAATCCCTTCCGAGGAGCAAGTTGTAAGTGCCTTTGCCGCTGATTACAAAGAACGTTGTCGGCAAAGTCTTACTGCCGATGGTTAAGTCAACACATACGGCTCCCATGGCGGTTGACACATTGCCTTCGAAGTCCTTGAGCTTCATGTCGGTCTCGACCAAGTCCTGATCACCTTTGCCAAGCTTTTTGAACACGACATAGGGCATTATATTGATCGATGCGCCACCATCCACTAGCATCTTGGTCATCGGCTGACCATCCACTTTGCCCTTAACAAACAGAGCCCTTAAGTGCTGCCTCTCATCATCGGCAGGCCTTTCAAAGATAGCCGTCCTCGGATCCAGCACCAATTGTGCCATATCGGCAGCCTCTTAATCATCGCTGACGGGCGCCATGAACTCCATCGGCAACATGAAAACCATGTTTATATCTGCCGATGGGCCCCTGTCCTTACGCTTCGGCCTCCATTGCTTCTCTCCCGAGGGTTCTGCACTGTCATACAGGTCGTCGCGGCGCTGGCGCTAAATCCTCCTCTTCTGGGTCTTAGTCAAACCCTTAGGGCACCATGGAGGAAGCTTGGTCTTCCAGACAGGTTGGTGATGTTCCCCCCTTCTTACATCGGCACTTCTTCCGATGTTGGGATCTCTGGAGAATATCTCTTCGTCAGGCACTCTAGCATTGGTCAACTCCTCCAGCTCCCCCTGGTCAACACGCCTGCCAAGCCGATCATGGGCACTGAGCCTGCCCCCCAGTCGGTCATGTGCCGATCTATTCTCTCTGAGCGGCCTAGCGTACCTGGGTGCCTGATCATCAAAACAAGGTCTATTACCTGACCGATCGGCAGTGTAGTACCCATTGCACTCTGGACAGTTATCGGCAGTGGGCAGCTTGATGCGTTCCTCCCAGCAATGAACGAAGAAGGGACACCTCCAGTGGTCTTTATGTCGAAGCCATTCCCGATGCTCTTCTTCTTCTTGCCGATACCGTTCCTCACGTGATTGCCGATGATATCACCTTGGTTGTTTGTGAGTGATAACCACCCCAGGAGCCCTGTTGGCGCAGTTACCCTCATCGGCAACCTCCTTGCCCTTTCTGTCATCGGCAAACCTCCTTGCGCCGTGCTCGGACACTTGGCAGTTAGGGTCTACCGATGAATTCCTTCTGGCAGCTTCCGATGGCAGCACTTTGGTTTTTCGCTAATTTCCACCATATTGTTGGGGAACGGGTGTTGATCTATCTTCATCGGTTTATGGGCTTTAGCGTTTTCGAACTTAATACGCCCAGACTCGATCTTCGACTGCAACTGCTGCCTGAATACTTTGCAATCATTAGTACTGTGTGAGGTTGCATTATGCCACTTGCAGTACCTAATCTTCTTGAGCTCTTCGGCCGATGGAATCACTTGGTTGGGCGCCAACTTGATTCGCCCCTCTTGCAGCAACAAGTAAAACATCCTATCAGCCTTGGTGATGTCGAAGGTGAACCTCTCAGTCTCCTTTTGGCCAAACGGACAAGACACAGGCTTCTTATCCTTCACCCATTCGGCCGCGTCGACGTTCAGCTCTTCATCCGATCCAGAATCTTCTTCTTTCCCGATGAAGGTCACCTTCTTGTTCCACGTCTTCCTGGGCTCAAAGGCTTTGACATCCTGATTGGCAATCCTCTGCACCAGGTGACTTAGGCTCTCAAACTCTTGGGACGCGTACTTGTCCTTGATGTGCGGCAGTAACCCCTGGAAGGCCAAATCTGCTAGTTGTCGATCATCAAGCACCAGACTGTAGCACTTGTTCTTCACGTCCCGCAGTCTCTGCACAAAACTCTCTACCGATTCGTCGTTGTGTTGCCTCATTTTGACCAAATCGGTAAGCTTCTTCTCATGTATGCCAGCAAAGAAGTACTTGTGAAATTGCCTCTCCAGATCGGCCCATGTAATTATAGAATTTGGAGGCAACGATATGAACCATGTGAATGCCGATCCGGACAATGATGAAGAGAAAGTTCTCACCCTTAATTCCTCCCTGCTGGCAGCTTCTCCGCACTGGATAATGAAGCGGTTGATGTGCTCCATTGTTGACGTGTCGTCTTGGCCGGAGAACTTGGTAAAATCGGGCACCTTGTACCGATTTGGAAGAGGAATCAAGTCATATGCAGGAGGGTACGGCGTCCGATAGGAGTATGTGTTGACCTTGGGTTTGATGTCGAATTGTTCTTTCATGACTTCGGCAATCTTACCGACCCAGTATGCATCCTGCTCCTGCCGACTCATTGGCTGGTTGTCGACTGGCAGAGTCGGCTGACACACCTCTTGAAGATGCGTAGTGGTTGCGAGCGCAGCACCAGTCATCTGAACACTATGCATCGGTTGACTTGCCGATGGATAGTTTCTGCACACTTGGTGGGTTTGGCTGAATCGTCACATTCATCGGTTGTTGTACCGATGGTCCGCTCTGAGTGTAAGCTGGGCCTCCATAATAACACATCGGCACGCCAGGCTGCTGAGCTGGTGGCTGGTTGACCCATCCAGAATTGTAAGGCATCGGCATATGACTTACCGATGGCTGATAGCTGACCGGAGCGTGCGGCTCTTGGATTCTAGAGCAATTAATCACCAGATTACCTTGGGGAATCGGTACTCCAGTTTGAGAATTTGCCGCCAGAGATTGACTGCCGGTGGTTACAATATGTTGCATCGGCACAGAGCTTGCCGATGGTGGCATTAGGGGTATCTTGGGGATTACTTGGAGATCATCTGATGGCACTTGTATGGTCGGAGCAGGCGTAGAGTTGTGCATCATATGGGCCATCAGCTATGACTATGTTGCCGATGCCGTAGAATTCCTCCAGGCTGAACTATCTCCCTGCGCCAGATTAGAACCAGCATACAGATTCGGAGGCATACCGTATCCCCACCAGTTAGCAGGGGCTGGTCCTGAAGTTACCGACGCGGCCGGAACTGTGTTGAACTTGGTGAAGTCGCCAGCGTTCGGTCTTGGTGATATAGCCACATCGGCAGACGGTTCCACAGGGGTGGAAGACGCCATTTGGGCCGCCGATGGGCTTGCAGATGCCAATCCAGGTTGATGGTACGCTGGACCGACATATCGCGGTGCATGCCCTTCTTTGAATGTTTGCGCGAAGGCATTGTAGACAGTATTGGACAGCACGCTGGAGTGGTTAATCAATGCCTGATTTACAGCAGTATTAACCATCTCTTGTAGCTTACCAGGGTTGGCGTCGAACGTGACCTGCCGTGGCAACGGCGGATCCTACTTCTGAATTGCTTCACCGCTCCTGCTGAGGCTGAAGGACTTGAGATACAGCTGCTTGTATTCCTCCATAGCCCGCTCCATGGCCTGCTTCTGATCATCTTTCAGATCGGCCTCAGACACTTCAATGACATTCCTCTGGTTGACATCGGCGTGATCAGCCATGCCGAATGTGTAGATCTGTATAATCGGGTCCCACTGGGCGTGCCAAAAGAGGTGTTGACACAAAAAGCGTCAGATCTGTGAACACCTCGGGCTATTACCCAAAGCTCGGTATTCCGGAGGCGTGCCAGTCGATTTGACCAATCAATCGACAAGGATGATAACTAGAACAAACTGAACGAGACGACAGCGATGCGCCCGGACGTCAAGGCTCAGATTGATCAAGGATAACTAGAGCAGAGCTGAACGAGGCAAACAGCGATGCGCCCGGATTGCCAAAGCTCAGAGGTACTCCCACGCGGAACTAGCAAGGATTTGACAGAGATCAGGGTGATGCAGCCCGTCGAAAGCTTGAAGAACTCGTTGATAGCTATAACTAATGCATAAAAAAGGGTAAATTGCGATAAAAGGTAGAATAAGATAAAATTGGTTTGTTTTTGAATTGGATTGTTTTCTCCATGGCCCTCGGGCACATATTTATACTCCCGCATGGAGAGTTGTACAAAGACACGACACATATCCTTTCTAAAATAAACTCCTACTTCTAAGGAAACTGACTCGCGCAGGAGCCGGATAACAATATTTATTTCCTAAACAAACACACCTATTTTAAAGGAAAATAAACGACCCATGCAAGAGTCGGACTCAAACTACTATAATAATACTGGCACAAGACACCAGTTTCCTTATACTTCTTTTCGATGGAAACTTTCCATCGGCAGACCCCTTCAATCCGCAGCTTCCTTCTTTGGCCACTTGTAATCCTCCGCTGCCGCTAAGTGCTAAGTCACGCCCATCGGCATCGGCAATACTTTCCCGATCGGCAATCGGCAGCATCTCTTCGTCGGCAATCGGCAATGAGCCCTTATCGGCAATCGGCAACCATCTTCCATCGGCAATCGGCAACGAGCCCTTATCGGCAATCGGCAACCATCCTCCATCGGCAATCGGCAAGCCATCGCGATGACTTTTCATCGGCAATCAGTTTCAGCAAGACTTCACCAATTAACTTGTCGGCAAAGCTCATCAGCTTCCATCGGCAACGCACTTAGTCTTCCCGCAGCACTCTCCCATCGGCAATATCGGCTCAAAACTTTCCCGATGTCGATGGAGAACGGCGACTGACCAGTCAAGCCTCAGTCCATTTGACACGTGTCGAAAAACGGTGTCAACAACTGGGTTGTATTGTGATATTGTATTCATCGGCTGATATGTCGATGTTTCATTGTGCACGTTCGCCTGAGGGTACTGCGGCGAAATACTACTTATCGTCTGGGGTGCCGATATTTCACTCTGCAGACTCGTTGGCAGATGATACTGCGGAGCTCTTGCCACTTGGTATCCAGGCTGCACAACTTGCTGCTGAACTAGTAATTGACCGATCCAACTTACGTTAGATGTCATCGGCATATGACTTGCCGATGGTTGATAACCAGCTGTCGCTTGCTGCCCTTG
>CM039127.1:48829825-48843232 GCA_022036555.1 Microstegium vimineum | reverse complement strand
AAGCATCTCTTTCCCTAGCTCTTTATTACCGCATTACTTTCCGCACTTGTCGTTCTTTTCATACTAGAATTGTGTAGGAAGTTCTTTTTGCTTTCCATTGACTTGCTACCGCTTTCTAGCTAGGACACACAAGCGGTAGGCACTAGGGGGTTAATTGACTCTTTATAGGTTTAATTCTTGTTTAGAAATTAAAAAGAGCCCAATTCACCCCCCCCTTTTGGGCATCTTGATCCTTTCATATATATAAGATATGCAAACATGAACCATAAAATTGCATCATACATACAACACATATAAATATTACAGATGTGTCCACATGAAATCAAACATCAAGCATAAAATTACATATAATACACATCATTTCAAGTTATGAGTTCAACCATTTGGTGTTTACATGTCATTTCGTTTCAAGTTTAGACCTGCTAGGTCTGTCAGCGCTCTAAATCCTTCACTTGCTAAATCACCGGCTTCATCAAAATATGATCCGGTACTTGGAATTATTTCTCTCATAATAAAACCGCACAAGTCTGCTACTATATTTTCCATAGTTTTTGGAGTGAATGACACGTCCTTTCCTTTGCTTCTCAGCTGGAAACAAAGTTTAAAAACATCATTGACACATGTCCAATATTAATATTTCCAACTTTAATGAGAAAACTTCATATATACATAGATATTTTTTACCATATTTTTGTCCCTGACGTATTGTCCCCGCTGCCTTATGAACTCACACACATAGTATCCACAGTAGACCGATCCAGGTGGTTGCTTGTGGCACTATGTAATTAATGAGCAAAAGATTAAACTAAAATTGTCATGCCTTGTGTATTATTTATATGATGATATGTGTTCGGACAACTTACCGGATAATGGTGTAGTATCATCAATGGCACACTAGGATCTGAGCGGGCGGCGTTGACCGGTCCTTTTTGCTTCTTATAAAACCGCCATGCCCTGTAGATATCGAATATAAAACACTATAGTTATTTAGAAACTCTAATTCATATAAGTACGGATGTGGTTGCATGTTGGCTCACCTTTCTAAATGAATCAGGAATGTTTGATACGACTGAGGAGGACAATGTAAGGAGTAAGGATGAAAACGGATCGGATACGAACGGATATCGCTGATATTGTATTTGTTTTCATATTTCTGTTCGGATTCGGATTCGAATACGAATAGTATCAGAAATATCGGATATGAGGTCACGCTTACCCAAAGTTGTAGGGTGCCAATATAAAATCCCTGTACTTATATCTCAGCATTGCTCTACCGAGATAGAGGGCATATTTGTCCTTGTATTTTCGTTGCAATTCCTTTACAGCTTCTGCAACTTGTTCTGGTGTTTTGTCCTTCTCTATCTTTGCTCTATCTTCATTTGTAAGTACAAATTTATGCATATTTTCTTGTAACTTGATTGGACTCAGGTAACCGACCATCGTGCCTGTAGTTAACGATCTCTGCTCGTGGTCTTGCAAACTACATACAACATCCACATATTAGAGTTTATCACATTCCAAATTTAATAATAACAATGTGTGTGCATGAGTGATACTTACAGGCACCAGATTGTAATGAGTTGGACGTCAAGTTTCCTATAGTTCAACAGCAGGTGCATGTCCTCGAAGATAACAAATGCCTCGCTTTTATCCTTGCCAGTAGCAAACACGTCTGCTGGTATGTCAACACTAACTGCATGCAGGCCAGCATTCACTGCTCTCATGTACCAGTCATGAAACTTTTTTATTGTCCATGGACCCTTTTCAAGCACCGTCCATTGCAGCATAGGCCTTCCAGACACATAGTTACTGGGGACATTGACATAATCATCAACTGTTGGCTTTCTTATATCCTTAAGGGTCAATGGTGTATTTGATGGCGGTTCGACATGTACATCGCCACTTGGGGCTTCCTTTGTTGGTGGCATGGCTTCAGTTGCTTGGCCGGCGGCTTCCTTATTCTGTGACGGTTCGAGCTCAACGACTTGTGTCGTCCGCTGCTTTCCAAGCCCTTTCAGAAATAGAACTGTGCCTGCTGCTTTCCCCTTTTTTGGCTCATAGGGAGAAACCAATTTTGGAATTGGAAATTTCTTTGCCTTCTTGGAGGCCGGTGCTTGTGGGGGAGTTTGCTCTGCTTCCTTATGCTTTGGTGGTGACGGGGGAGTTTGCTCATCTTCATTCTGCTTTGGTGGTGGCGGGGGAGTTTGCTCATCTTCATTTTGCTTTGGTGGTGGCGGGGAGTTTGCTCTACCTCCTTCTCTGGTGTTGTGTCCTTCTTGGCTGGCGGAGTCTGCTGCTCAGGCATGTTCTTGGCTGGCCCCTCGAGCTCATCCAGCGAGAATGACATATCATGTATTGGGGATGACGACGGTGGCTCATAAATATACGGGGATGCTGGGGCATGCATTGGCGATGCTGGCTGTTGACTTGTTTCGGCCTCTTGGGATGCTTGATGCACTGGTGGAGAGGGTGCCGTTGGTGGATCAATCAACCTTACGTACCGTCTCGGCCATTGTATGAAGTTCTTGATTGCTTGTCCAAGCTTCTCTATACCCTCAGAGGTCGGGATGTCGATGAAGTCGTCTTCATATCCACTCTCGACCGTCAACACTTCCACCCTGCAGTATGCATCTTGCATCTTGCATCTCGACACCATGGAACATACGTCCAGGGATGGCATTGCCTGTGGCCACTTGCTTTGTATGCTGATTCCTAAGGCCATATCCAATTAACAATGAGCAAGGCCAAGGTTTATCAATATCGTCAACTGGATAATGGTCCTGATTTGATGTTGACGCTATACTGCTTTGAAAGGGCATAGATTGTGTGGCCATCTCCTGGCTACCCAAGGGTTGAGCTGGGACATGCTGCATATATGAAGGAGCTTGTGATGACATCTGTTGAGCAGACACTGCTCCCGCCAACCGCTTCATCACTTTAGGATCAGGGTTTTTAACAAAGTCTTCCATCAAATCCCTAAATTTTTTGGCAGCCTGCTGCTCAAAAAAATCCTTCATGTGCTCCTTATGTCATTCTCTTTTCTTATACATGCCTTTCCACTCTTCACCAAACCCTTCTTTCCAGGTGGTTCTGGATGAGACGCCCCGTACACGACCTGGATGCTCGGGGTTACCTACAACATGATATTTAATGTTAGTGTCGATTTCTATTTTACTCGAACAAAATGGAAAATATAATTTTGTTACCTAGAGCATGTGAAAGGCTGTCCCTCTCCCTCTGTGACTTGAAGGCACCTGTCTTTTCTAGGTTTGTTGCTTCCAAAACCTTCTCGGCAACTGGCTTGATCTCATCGCTCTCAGTGTTTGCCTTCCGAGCGCGAAGCCAATTCGCACTTCGTTCTGGCACTATATCTGTCAATGCCAACTTGCCCTCTCTCCTCTTTGCTTCGTCTTCTGCCCTCCATTTAGGAATGTTGGTCTTGTAACCGCTAGTGCCGAGGTGGTGGTGGTACTTGTTCTTCGCAAGTCTTGAGGCGGCTTGGCTCTTAGCCTTGGAGTCGTCGGAGTTTTTTATGACACTAAAACGTGCCCACTGTTCTGGTGTGATAGGGTACCGCTTCGTTGGGTCCTGCCCCTTCTGCAGCCACTTTTTATTCATATCGTGCCTATAGCCCCGGAATGATATTGCTAACTGCTTCATGACATGACCCTTGACCAAACCTTCTGTTCCCTCCGGGAAAATAAACTTAGTGCACAATCGAGTCCAACAATTCGTCCTCTTTACTTCAGGCACCATACTCCAATCACTCCAGGTGATATCAAATTCTTCCTTTACTAACCATCCAATGGCGGCCCTAAATTTGGGTAGCGCCTCTAGAGGTGCTAAGGGCTCTCCGCTCGGGCTAATCTTTGTAATCCTATAAACTTCTTCTGGAAATCTATTCCTTCCTCTATCTCCTCGTGCCCGATCACTCTTTTTCTGTGTACTTCTTCGCTCGGAGGAGGTCTCGGTCGTTTGAGGCGCCGTGTCCTTATGAACATCTTGTGACTCTACCTCCATTTCGGCAACAACTTGAGAGAACACCTCCTGTCAATTCAATTGTTAGGTACATACATACACATGCATTATTCTCTCGTATAGACAATCTACGAGCATATATACCTCATCATCATTTGGCTCATCTTCAGGCTCGTAATTAGGGTCACGTTCCAACTCAAGACGGGCCTTCTTAGCTCTAGGAGATTCACGTGGTGATACGCTCGGGCTCCTATAAGGTTCAGATCCAGAGGAGTCAGATCCCGGCCTTCTTAGTTATTATTTCATGGACCTAGGGTTCGTGAATTAATTAAGTTTTTAATTAAAGGTTTGTTAATTAGGGTTAGTTAATATTTCATGTACCTAGGGTTAGTAAATAATATAGAATCCAAAGGTATACAAGAAGGGGAAAGAGGTTTTAATTAAGATTTGTTTAATTAAGTTAGAAAATAATATCATAGTCCAAAGGTATACAACAAGGGGAAATGTAAACATCTTGCTTAATAAAAAAGAGTAGCATTAGGTACAAATGATAAGTGATACATTAGTTACATGATAAACAATCTAGCGTGCTACAGTCCTTCCTTGTCCATCATGGCGCACCCAGGGCAAAGAGGTTTGCGGGATACTTTTCTCCACATTTTTTATCTTTTCTTCAAAGTTTGTAAAAAGAGACATCTCGCTGAACTGGTTAACATCCTCTAAATCCATTACACCATCAACTCCTACAATTTGTTGCTTTCCAGGGATTGCTACGTGCTTTGGCTTTTTGGTACTTTTCTTTTCATTCGTAGATAGAATTTGTTCCACATAGAACACCTGTGCAGCACGGTTAGCAAGGATCCACAGATCATCTTTGTAACCTACTTTACTTAGATCAAGAACTCTTTGGCCATAGTTATCCACAGTGACATGTTTATCTTGAACCCATCGACATCGGAACACTGGAATCTGCAGGCGTGGACCATATTCAACCTCCCATATGTCATCAATGAATCCAAAGTATGTAGTTTCTTCACCAGTTGTATCATCTACAACCTCACATCGAACGCCACTATTCTGTGCCATGCGCTTGGTGTCCCTAAAACTGGTGGAAAATGTGAAGCCACTAATGTCATAGCTCTGCCATGATATGACCTGGCTTGATGGTCCAGATGCTAAAATCTTGATGGTTTCTGATTCATCTATCATGTCCAAATTCTTTAGCCATGCGGTGAACCGACGCTTGTGTTCCTTGTGTACCCAATCATTTGTGCATCCTGGATTCTCCTCACGAAGCTCTTTCATGTGCTGCTTGGTGAATGGGTCCATTATTATGAGTTGTTGTAGTATGCTGTAATGTACCTCTAGGACTATGTTGTAATCTGGCAGGATGAATGATTTTCGTCCCATCCTCCCTCGTCCACCAAGCCTTTCCTCATGTCACAACGGAGGCAAACCAATTGGTACCTGGTCTTTTAGGAGATTATTACATAATGGTCCTCCAGACTCAATGGCCTCTTCTGTAGTGTATGCCTCTATCATGGAACCCTCCGGATGAGCACGATTTGACATATAGCCATTCAATATTGACATGAAACGCTCATACGTCCACATTTCATGAAAATACATGGGGCCTAATGCCTCAATTTGAGGCACCAAATGAACAATAAGGTGTACCATGATATCAAAGAACGATGGGGGAAAGCACATCTCCAACTGGCTCAATGTCTCTGCAGCAAATTTCTGTAGGGACTCTAACTCATCACGGATAATTACCTTCTTAGATATCTTATTGAAGAAGTAGCACAACCGTGTGATTGCCATCTTTAAGAACACTGGATTTATAGCCCTGATGGCAATAGGAAGAAAAGTGGTCAGCATTACATGACAATCATGTGAGTTGTAGTTGGTGAGTGTAAGGTCTTTTATCGAAACAAGACTCCTTATGTTGGAGCAGAAACCAGATGGAACTTTTAAATTCTTCAACCACACACACATTGCATGTTTCTCATCTCTGTTCAGGTTATAGCTTGCTGCCGGTAGATGGTACTTCCCATTCTCTAGGAGTACAGGGTGAAGTTCTTTTCTGATCTTTAAATGTTGCATGTCTAAACGTGAATTGAGACCTTCCTTTGTCTTGCTCTTTATGTCTAGCAAAGTTCCAACTACGCTGTCAAACACATTCTTCTGAACATGCATACCTCGATCGCATGTCGTACGTCTAAGTCTTTCCAGTACGATAAGTACTTAAAGAAAATATACTTCTTCTTGAATGTGTCCCCATCATTTGCCTTCACAACCTTTCTTGGTTTCCCATCTTTGGTCTTTTTTCCAAACACAAACTTGACATTCTCAACTATCTTATACACTCTGTGCCCTTTACTATAACCTGATGGAGCAGTAGATTTTGATTCATCCATATTGTCAAAGTACTTATTCATCTTTTGTAAGCGGTACTTATGGCCTGCCGGTAGCCACCTCCTATGCCTCATGTACACTATCTTGTTAGATGAAGGAAGAGACATATGCCATGTTCCATCTATGTACTCTACACAACCAACCTTTCCCTTGAACTGGCCTGATAATGAGAAGAGAGCAGGATAATCATTAATTGTGACAATAATAATTGCTCTCAGTGTGAATGTCTCTTTGCGGAACGCATCGATCATTTTCACACCCACTTCCCATAGTATTTGCATCTCTTGCATTAAGGGCTCTAGAAATATATCCATATCAACTCCAGGTTGTGTAGGTCCAGAAATAAGAATGGTTAGCAAAAGATATTTTCTTTTTTGACACAACCATGAAGGAAGGTTGTATATTGTCATGATCACTGGCCATGTGTTGTACGTGCTGCTCCTCTCGGCAAATGGATTCATTCCATCAGTACTCAGAGCAAACCTTACATTTCGTGAATCCTCAGCAAAGTCTGGATATTTCTTATCGAATTCTTGCCATTGCTTTGCATCGGCTGGATGTCATAACTTTCCATCATCTTTCCTTTCATTAGAAGCATGCCAGGTCATAAGTTCCGCATCATCAGGGTTTGCAAACAAACACCTCAAACGATCAACCACAGGGAGATACCATATCACCAATGCAGGAATTCTTCTCAACGCATAATAGTCCACTTCGATATTGCTAGTGGGCTTTGAACGTTTGTCTTGTTGAGTCTTTGTTTGCGTCTTCTTTCGCTTCCTTCCTGAAGAAACAGAGGCTGCATTCTCTTCCTCTTGATAATCTTTATTCGTCTTGTACCTACTAGCACCACAGTTTAGACAACTGTCTAAGTCTTTATACTGATCACCCCGATATAGGATACAATGATTTCTACATGCGTGGATCTTCTCAACACCCATCGTAAGTGGACTGACTAGCTTCTTTGCATAGTACGTGTTAGCAGACACTTTGTTCTCCTTAGGAAGAAGGTCTCCAAGTACACGCAATAAATCATTGAAACTAGCATCGGACCAACCATATCTAGCCTTAATCGTCAAAAACTGAAGAACAACCCGTAGTGTCGACCACTCTTTGGTACAACCTTTCGACTCATCGTACAAAGGCTCTTCTGCTGCCTTCTTCAAGGCTTCCATTCGCTTCATGAAGAATATTGATGGATCCGCACAACGGTTCATTATTGCCTCTAAGAAATCTGCATCTTCAATGGCATCAGTGTTAACATGCTAAGTTTCATTAACATCGGACGTAGAATTATGAGTTTGATTGACATCTGGCATAGCATGATGGGTTTCATTGATATCTGGCATAGCATCACATTCATTGAGATATGGCATTGGACCCTCCACATTGATGTTACTTGCAGTGTTGTCAGTTGTCCGCATATAAGGTGTAGAACTACCCTCACCATGTTTTGTTCAAATCAAGTAGTCCTCCACAAATCCTCTGCAAACCAGATGAGAAGTGATTGCTTCCACATTGTCAAATACCACAATATTTTTACAGTCTGCGCATGGACAACATATGTGCTTCGCCTTTGTTCTCTGAGCATGTATCTTCACGGCATCAATAAATTTTTGGACCTCCACTACATAAGATGGGTCTAATCTTGATAAGTTGTACATCCATAATGACCTCTCCATATTTATCTGTAATTAGTTAGGAAAATATTGTATGTCACTCTAAAAACAAAACGAAAATAATCCCTCATAACTAAAATTCTATCCTCCATCAATTAAATAGATATGAAAACCTACCTCTTACAGAATTTACAAAATAAAAAATTTAAATAATTATTTAAACTCATTTTTATAATTATAAGAATTAATTAAACGGAGATGGCATCTTGATTAACAAACCCTAAGTATAAAAAAAATAAAAAACCCTAATTAACAAACCCTAAGTACATGAAATACTAACTAACCCTAATTAATAAACCATTAATTACTAACTAAATTAATTAACTAACCCTAAGTACATGAATATATCTAACCCTAACTAATAAACCATCAATTACTAACAAAAATTATTGAAAAACCTAAGGTACATGAAATAATAACTAACCCTATTTAACAAACCCTAAGTATAGACAATAATAACTAACCCTAATTAACAAAACATTAACTACTAAATTAATTCATAAACCCTAAGTACGTAGATTAAAAAACTAAATTAATTCACAGTTTATAATTACAGGAAATAAGTATAACAATTGACCAGACTTTATAAAGTGTTAATCATTATTCTATTACATAGATCTACTCACAAGAATTCTAAAAAGTATTTATTTTCTATAATCCGAACAAGATACAATTTACTATGAATTTACAAAAAGAAATAGCTAAAACTCTCTCTCTTGCCCTAGCTATGAACCCTAACCCTAACCCTAGATTTAGAGCACCTCCAATACAAGAATTGAACTAAAGAATCACTAAAAAAATGGCGGCAACGACACTAACTAACCTTTTGGAAGTTTCTCACCAAAGAAATGAAGTTCAAAACCTCCCCCCTTGGAATCGCCACTTCTCTGTCCACCACTGTGCACACAGCACGGGAGTAACTGTTCTTGTCTGGAGGTGGACGAAGGGAATTTATAGCAGCATTAACACAGGCGGTTGGTAAGGAGGACCGCCTGTGTAAATACCTGACGATTTATAATGTCAGCCGTCTGTGTAAATGGTATTTACACAGACGGTTGTCATTGTAAACCGCCTGTGTAAATAGTATTTACACAGACGGTAGAGATAGGAGAGCCGCCTGTGTAAATTGTTTTACACAGGCGGTTCTCTTGCTGGGCCCACCCTATTTTTTTACTGACGTCATGAAATTGTGAATCGCATGTGAAAAAAAAATAACATGCTAGCAAAAATAATTTTTATAGTAGTGACCACACAAGGAAGAAGGAACCATAGGTTATGTTTGATTTGGTTTGCAGGCCGCAGGCAGTAGACTTTTCTTTTTCTCTTCCGGTGGCCGGTGGGCCGCAGCAGCTACAGGTAGCCCACGTTTCCATCGTGCGGTACATGCGCCGAGCAGCGGCTGGCTCTAGAAGATAGAGAGGCTTTTGCTGATCGTGCAGCCGCAACTCCTCCCTCAACTCTGCCTCAGGCTTCTAGAAGAAGAGCGCCACAGGCCGAACCCCCTTGGCCCTTGCGTTTGTCGGTGGCGTTGAGTATATAGTCCGATCCCTCCGTTCTAATAAAGAATATAAACTTTCTTATAGTATAAATTTTAAAGCAATATATATTACAAATATTTATAAGACTATATTCTTATAGTAAGTTTATTTTGGGATGCTATTTTATATCAATTTAGTCAAATTTAAGAAAAGCTCGACTCATTAGTCTCAATTCTTTCGCGTTGTACTTAATAACATATTTACACAAATAGTATTGCTCAAATTATGTATAGTAAATATATATAAAAATACCATTCTTAGTTTGAGCTATGTATATACTCCATCTCCCTACATAAAAAAAAGAATGCAATTATAAAACCGAAACATGCCGGTCAAACGACTAGCTTAAGTTTAATCAAATTTATAATAAATAGTACTAGTATTTATGTCTCTAAATAAATTTATTATAAAAATAGTCTATAACTAATCTAATATACTTATTTTGTTTCATGAGTAATAGTGTTTTTTATATATTGTATTAATTAAATTTTTTTTAAAAATGATTGACACATGTGTAATTTTTTTAACTAGGAAGAGTGTATTGTACAGTAGTAATATACTCGTACTGTGTGTATAATATTCCTTTCTAGACTAGATGGCTGTCTGCACGCGTGCAAATGCAAAGCGTCCAGATCTGATCGAGATTGGTTCTAGAAGGCATCGAAATGGATCGGATGTGATGCAGAAAATGCGTGGACGAAGCCGAGATATATGAGGCCGTATATGAAGCAAAACAGTAGCCGGGCAAGCGTGCCTACAGTAGGCTGTGTAATATGCCTCTAGATGGTCGACTTTTTGCTTGAACGAGACTTGAGTACATAGCAGTTCGACTTTGCCATGGAACACTCCAAGTAACCTACCTTTAGTAACTACGGCTTCTTTTTCATGTACCTTTTGCGACAAAGTCGCTAGCTAGTCACTGCAGATATCAACATGTGTTGTGACTGTGAGAGAGTAAAGTCATGAGGTAGCAGCTTCCTATATATGTATAGGGAGCTCATTATCCCATCATCAGCAATGGGGCTCCATGCTATGCCCCGGTGGATTGTCGAGCCTTGCTTCGTGCCGCTTGTCGGCGTCAAATATTTTAATGTTGTCAAACTTACCAAAATAGATGTGACCTTTCAAGATCTACTTCGAGACTTCTAATCTTATTGCTCCGCTAGTCATCATATTCCCTACACTGTGGTCATATTGTCCCACCATCAACAATTAATGGAGTTCCACACTATCCCCGTGGCTTGTCAAGCCTTGCCTCGTGCCACTTGTCGCCGCCAAATGTCAAGGTTGTCAAACCTGCCATATCAGGTGTGGCCTTTGAAGATCTTCTTTGAGACTTCTAATCTTACCGCTCTGCTAGTCATCATGTTTCCTAGTCACCTTAGCATTGCGTGCTTTGTGTCAATATTGTAGGTAACGGTCTGCATCCTTCTATGTACCTCCATGCACAATGAGCTCATGGCTGTCAGGAAGCTACAAAGTAACGATGAGTTTCAATGCCTACCTAACTACCCGTTGACAATTACTACTAGTTTTAGATACAACGGTAGCTCGCCGAGAGACAACTCTCTTAAGATGTGACAACCACCTACATGTGGACAACCCTCGATGGCACACAGCTCCCCTAAGACACGACACCCCCCACTCCGGACAACTTGCTCAAAACAAATTAAAAGAATATATGTGTATCTTTTCCATCTCACAAACGCCTCCGCCCTCTCCTTTTGCTCCACGTGTCACAAATGGACATGTCCTCAGCTACTACACCATCAACATGGTGTGCCCCAACTCGTCTCTCAATCCTTATGATATCATGCATTACTACCACTCCTACCACGTCTCTCCAATCAGCTTTATCTGGCTATACCACATGTTGTCCCTCCTAGTCCTACCCTCTCACCTCTGATGGTTGCTATCATAGCATGAGCAACTCCTCACTGCACCTGTCCATCTCTGTTCCACCCCATTCCCCGTTCATCACACCTCTACCCTTTTCCACCACCTTTAACCTACTCAACCTCATCGCCTCCATGCTCAGCCTCGTCTCCTCCCTATGACCCACACTATGACACATCATTCATGCACTCATCCTAACCTACCCGATATAATGGATATCCACACCAACCACTCCCCATTCACCATTTTTATGTCCCCTATAGCCCCAAAAATGAATACAAGCAAGCTAGCCACCTAGTTGATCTCCTTCATTGATTGCCTTCCTCATGTATAGCATGATGCCTTCGATAGCTATTGCTCTAGCCATCCACTAGGGCACTATAGAGGACATTAAGATGGGATACCTACCTAGAAGAACTAATAACCAGATGACTCTAAGGAGGAGACTAATGCTCTAACTCACTACTTGAATTGGAGGACCCGAAGTTCGACATTCTTTGTATGCCTTAGGGCAATATGGAGTGCAATGGTCCATGGGAAGATAGATTACGTCTTCCTCAATATCCTTACAACGATTTGCAAGTTTGATTCTTCATTTGTCTCAACTCAACAATTTTCTTGAAAACCTGGATGAGTTTGATTACATGCATGGTTAGTTCTAAACCTACCCTATGAGTCTATGACTCAGAAAAAAAGCGATAATTATATTTCTTCTAACCCAACAATGTATGTAATGAGGTACTCCCTCCATATCCATAAAACAAGTCATTTTGGATAAGTGTTGAGTCAAACATTGAGAATATAAATTATAAATAACTTTTAAGCGTTTGAGTTTGGAAATGTGAAAATCATATCATAGATTGGTTTTGAAAAATACTTTAATAAAAATATATATAATATTATATTGCAGTAAATATTTTTTTAAAAAATAAACCGTCAAAATTATGCTATGTAGACCGTATTATTGTCTAAAACGACTTGTTTTATGGGTATGAAGCGAGGGACTATAAATCTAGCTTAGAGAAAAGCTGATTTTCTTTACCAATAATGCACGCAAAGTTAAATGGCATTGCTAGCTATAGGCTTTACACATCAGCCAACACATGCCTCCAAAACCGTATGCTTTTTTTTGGACAAACTTGAAAATACACTCTAAATAAGAAATATCAAACCACACCGACTAATAAAGTCCACTTCCAATCCAAAAGCTTTCACCTTTATTATATTAGAGCTAAGAATAGAGATTAGAGATACTACACACGAAACTTCGAACTACAGTCCAAATCCGATCCGGAGACGCATCTTCCTTTAAATAATATATCGCTGACTACTGTTTTCGCAGCCGCATCACCACCCTCGTCAATCCGGTGTTCCGCCGCACCATGGACGACTGCAAACATCAGCCTGCTTGACAGTGGTTCAGAAAGTTCTGGAAGCTTGTCTTCGCCTGCTGTGCGATCTGTGTGCTACTATCTCGCACTCGCAGGATGTGCTAGTAGTAGATATTGATGTGTTTCCATCAAGAATGTGTTGTGCATTGAATTGTACAGAGACTGACAAGAAACTGTCGCTATTGGTTGCTGTTTATAACTCGAACGTGGGAGTTGAAAAATTCTGTATGGAATAGTAGTTCAGCTTGTGTAAACAAACTGGAAAGATTCGCATGTTCCAAACTCAGCAATGTTGAAAACACTATTCGTGTTGTTTGTTGTTTGTCTTATTGACAATGGGCCCTGCTATGTCAAACTCCTAAGCTCTGCCGCTTGGATACATCTCTTTGAGCATGTTCCGCTAGAGTAGTAGTACATATCTAAATTCCTTTACTGCTAATAATGACGATGCGGCACATAAGAAATACACACACAAAAAGTCGACATATACGAGTGTCACGGTCTGTC
>CM039127.1:48816925-48829725 GCA_022036555.1 Microstegium vimineum | reverse complement strand
TTTGTACCTTTTTGTCACCTTTAGCCATGAGGCATAGGTGTGTAGAGGATGAGCCCGAAGATGATGGGGGGGGGTGGCGGTGGAGTAGATGAACCAATCACCAAGGCGGCCACCTTATCTTCTTCACCTTCATCTCCGGATGAGTCACTTGAGTCTTCAATGTCGGTGAGCATCACCAACAATGTAGGCTTTGCCATTCTTCTTCTTCTTGTGGAAGTTGAAGTTCTTCTTCTTCTTGAATGGCTTGTCATCCTTCTTCTCCTCATCACTTGACTCAACTTTGTTGCCCTTGTTGTACTTGAACTTGTTGTTTGCTTTCTTGTTCTTGTACTTGTCTTTCTTCTCTCGGGGCAAGCATGAGCCAAGTGTCCAAGTTTGCCACAATTGTAGCAATCCATCTTGGAGAGAGGCTTTCTTGAAGAGCTTGTGAAGAATTTCTTCTTCTTTGAGTCAAACTTGACTCCATTCTTGCTTAGCTTCTTCAACATCTTGGTTGTTTTCTTCACCATGAGAGCGAGATCATCATCATCATCATCATCGCTTGAACTCTCATACATGACTTGCATCTTGTACTTCTCCGAGGAGGATGCCTTGAGTGCCAAGTCCTTCTTCTCCTCCTTCTCTTTTTCTTTCTTCTTGGAGGAGGAAGAAGAGCCACCATCACCAATCTTCATGTACATCTCATGGGCATTGATCTTGCCTAAAATTTGTGTTGGTGTAGCGGCGGAGAGATCTCCTTGGTGAAGCACCGTGACGATGTGGCCATACTTCTCAATGGGCAAGACACAAAGGATCTTGCGTACCACATCGGCCGGTTCCATTTGGTTGAGACGTGAGTACATTTCATTTGCATTTTCATTTGCATGCATGGAAAAAAGAATTGAGCTTAGCCATGACCAAATGATAGTGTTCTTCACGCTCACTTTTTGTGCCTTCGTGAAGAGCACAAATAGTGGTCCACAACTCAAATGCGTCTTTGGCATTACGCACTCGGTTGAAGACATCCTTGCTTATGCCACGAAATATAATGTTTTTTCGCCTTGGCATTGTGCTTATCAAAGTTGAGGTCCTCCGCGAAGAGGGTGCCTCCCTTTGTGGCGGCTTTGAGCACGCCCACGTCAACGGCCTCTAGATAGGCCTCCATATGAACTTTCCAATAAGGAAAGTCGTCTCCATCGAACATGGGAGGTGGTCCATCCCCATGGGACATCTTGCTCTAGGCGGTGAAGCCTAATTTAGAGCAAACCTTGCTCCGATACCAATTGAAAGGATCAAGATGCCCAAGAGGGGGGGTGAATTGGGCTCTTTTTAATTTCTAAATAAGAATTAAACCTATAAAGAGTCAATTAACCCCCTAGTGCCTACCGCTTGTGTGTCCTAGCTAGAAAGCGGTAGCAAGTCAATGGAAAGCAAAAAGAACTTCCTACACAATTCTAGTATGAAAAGAATGACAAAGTGCGAAAAGTAATGCGGTAATAAAGAGCTAGGGAAAGAGATGCTTGACACGGCGATGTTTTGCCGAGGTATCGAGGAGTCGACATCCCCCTAGTCCTCGTTGGAGCACCTCGCAAGGTATAGCTCCCCCTCAATCCCGCGCAAGGGATGAGTGCTCTCTACGAGCTGATTCTTCGCCACTCCAGCTCGGTGAATCGCCCACAACCGATCACAACGTCGATGGAGAAGGGCCGCCGACAATCCTCCTGCGATCACCTTCCTCCGAGCACCACTGGACCGTCTAGGTGATGTCGATCACCAAGAGTAACAAGCCTCGATCTTCGCTTGACTCACTCAAGCTTCACAACTAGAGGATGCACACTTGAACTCTTGGATGAACTAGAGAGAGGATGGATGGATTCGCGAATCACTCTCTCTCTCTCTCTAGGGCTCTTGCTCTCTTTCCAACCTTCTCAACAAACTTAGCAACTCAAAATGAGCAAAGGCAGGTGGGAGAGAAGTGGGAGGGGCTATAAATAGACCCTCTGAAAACTGCCTCGGGCTGGCAACTTAAGTTGGCGACGGACGCTCTGTCGACTAGGCGACGGACGCTCTGTCGACTAGGCGACGGACGGTCCGTCGCATGCCCCAACGGCTAGTTTCTGTTCATAGTTTGGGCGACGGACGCTCCGACGCCCTGCCCAACGGCTAGTTCTGACACACTGTTCCCAGCGACGGACGCTACGTCACTGGGCAACGGACGTTCATCCCAGCGTCCGACGCTACACTCTGGCTCGGGCTGAAAAACACCCTCTCTGGAAGGTCGACGGACGCTCTTCCCAGCGTCCGACGCCTGGCTGACGGATAGCGTCCGACGGACCCAAAAAAACTTGGCCAGAAAACATCTCCACTGGAAGATCGACGAACACTGTGGATTCAACCACCCAGCGTCTGACGCCTTTGTCCGACGCGACGGACAGCGTCCGGCGCCCCTCTCAGGAGCGTCCGACGCCCAGAAAACAGTTTTATCAACTTCGTTTTTCGTCGCGATGAATATGAAAGTTGTTCTAGGCTATGTTACGGTTAACGTAGGCTTTCTTAGAGCTAAGGAAGTCAAGTGTGCACCACACCTAAGTCATGAAGCTTTCATAAGTCAAGCTACTAATCTCAACCCTCTTAATAGTACGGTCAAAGGTAAAAAGAGAAGTCATATCTATTTCTAAGTGTCCTTCATCGCCTTATGGCACTTAGCCTATCATTCTAGGGTCTTCATCATGTCTCCTTGAAGACCGAAACGATATCCATCTTGGGGGCTAAGTAATGATCATTAGTGTCCATTCTTCTTGATCACTATGACTGAGCTACGCATAGCCTCTGCAAAACACACGTTAGCCATAATAAACTCTAATTGTCGTTAATCACCGAAACCAACTAGGGCAATGATTCTTCAATATATATATATATATATAACAAATATAGTACAGTGTGGAGGCAAATATTAAAATTTGAAATAAAAAATAATAATTACACAGGCGGCTGACAGCCCGCCGCCTGTACTGTGGGCCGATTAGTACTAACCCCTAGTACAGGCGGTGGACTTGGCCGCCTGTATAAATGTCTCTACCACCGCCCGTGAAAACGTTTTCTCTACCGGTGGGTGCGTCGTTATTAGGTTTTAAAAAAATTTACTTACTGACTCTAGCTGAACACGTGCAAAGAAATGTATCCATGGGGTGGAGCTAGGAGCTAGTTTGACATGTAGCAGGGTCCATGTCAATAATAAGATAACAACAAACAACCGAGACATGGAGAGACGCATATGTTCACACAACCCTCCCCCCACCCACACACACACACATACATATATATATATATATATATATATATATATATATATATATATATATATATATATATATATATATATATATATATATTTAGTAAAGATTGCAACAACTACAATTAATATTTCATTATACGAAATGAGCTTAGCTTAGTTGGCTGAGTTTTGTGTGGTGAGACTTGTCCCCCTCGGGTTAAATCATCGACTTGACTCGGGCTCGTAATGACTCTATGCTTTTTAAATCGTCAACTTGACTTGGGTACTTAACAACTCTATACTTTTAGTAACAGACGACGTGCTCGTCGCTTCGTCAATCTCAAGATTTACTGCTATGAAGAACTTAAAAACTCTATATCTTAAATTAGATTTATTATAAAAGTATATTCCATAATCAATCTAACGAAACATATTCGATATCATAAATGTTTATGATCTTTTGTATAAATTTAGTTAAATTTAAAATTATTTGACTCAGAGATAAATGATAATTGTACTCGTTTTGGGACGATCGTATAGTAAATAAATTATTTAAAGTCTTACGGCCTGCTTACCTGTTCTAAGTATTGTGTAGCAACAACGCTGCAACAAAGTGCAACCGAGTGAACCCTTATATGATGGAAATCTTATAATAGCGAATCTGCAAGGAGGGGACACTGGCCTCTCATTAGGCCACGTTACCTGAAATTTCCAAGTCATTCGATCCCGTGCTAATGCTCAGATTTGGTCTATTGCACCGTCTCTCACACAGCAAAAGCAAGGTCCTGGAGCCAGCGATAGGCTCTCGAACTCTCAGGTCATTGTCCGAGTAGCGAGCATGGCGCCCCGAGGCGATGCGGCACGACTGCACCCCACCTAGCATGGCAGCCCTCCGCTTCCTCGCAAGCTGAGGAGGTGCTCAAGCTTGGCCCGACTGTACTGCTCGTCCTCAATGCAGGGAGGCAAATCCCCATCGTGAAGAAGGAGAGTGTTGCCGTCGCAAGAAAGAAGACAACCAGTGATGACGCAACACAACTTCTCAGCTCCTCTCTTCTCCCTGGTAAGCGCCCCTGAGAGCCCATAGTTTGGTTTTGAGTAATTGATGAAACCTACATTTGTACTAACATATTGCTTTCTAAGTGAATGTATGAGATCGGTTTGTACAAGCCATGTGATGGAGCTAAATGTATCAAGGTGATGATGGCAAAGCTCTAACATGGTCGATGGAAAGGAAAATGGACTCGAGGCAAAGATGAAATAGGAGTCATTTTTGGTTAAGTGATCAAGACACTATAGAGAATATGATCACGTTTAGGATAGATAGCCGTACTATCAAGAAGGAAAAATCCGTGAATAATTACGGTTATCATGTGCCAATATGAAAGGTCCTTATGTGATTTTGGTAACTGAGTAACAACCTAGGTGAACTAATATGTGTTTAAGTGATATACATAGGAGATTAGTTCACATGTGATTGTGTGATGAAGGAGCTTATTGCACATGAGATATGACATGGAGTCATGTGACCAAGGTGAAGAAGATTAAGATGAGGCTTGACTTGATGGACCGGTTGCAAGTGTGAAGGGTAAGCGGGTGATGTTTGGCGCCGATGGACCAACGTAACGGTGAAGAGCAAGTGAGGTCAATATCGATGAACCAACACGGTCACGTGATGATATGAAGTGGATCATATCATTTGGTGATTGGTTGTTGCATGTGTTGCATCAACATTGGAGGAGATGGAATGGAATGCACAAGGCAAAGGTATAATTTGTAGGGCATTTTATTTCACCGGTCATAGGAGTGTAGAGAAGTGTATGACCGAGTTTAGGATAGATGGTCGTACTATTAAGAGGGGCAAACTTGTTTGCATATCGGTCATTTAGTGCCACTTGAGGATCTAACATTGCGATATATTAGGATCAAGTGGCGTGGTGAGAGCAAGTGAAAAATGCTTTAAAAATATTTGTGAAAATGCTAACACACATTCACAAGGTGGTGGACACATTTGTGTTAGCACTTGAAAAGCAAAGGAAGAAGTGTGGCGAAGTTCCTGCTGAGAAACAGGCTCCGGACCAGTTGCTAGGGGAATCTCTGGACCAATGGAGGTGGTTCGGAGGCTAACCCTAGCCCTGGCCACTTCACTGGAAGCTCAGGACGAGTCTGTAAGAAAGGCTTCGGACCAATTGCGAGTGGTCCGGTTGGTTTGACTCAGGTGGTCAGCTAGACTGAGAAAGGCTCCTGACTAGTTGGTATGGTCCGGTGGTAAGCTCCGAATCAGGTCCGACGAGTTGTCCGAGGTTTTGGAGTTCTCTGTTGTGTGTCGGACCTTGGGGTTTGACTCCGGACCAATGTGCTTGGTCCGATGGTTCCCAGAAAGCGCGCCAACGGCCGTTTTTAAATGGTAAAATACATGTGTCGCGCAGCGGTTTGTTTGGAGGGAGCACCGGACCTTGTGAATTGGTCCGGAGGTCCCGAGTCCGGTCCGACGGTCGGTTCGGAGGTGTCCGCACAGTGCTAACGGCTAGCTGCTTTTTGGAGGCTTCGTCGCGGGCGTCGAACTGTCCGTTGGTGTGCTGTTTCCCAATGGCTAGTTTGGCCTCTCCCTCTATATATAGATGGGTGGCCGGCCCTTGGGAGAGTTGAGCACCTTGGGAATGTGTTGCCCTTTGTTGTGCTTAGTGTTGGAGCTCTCTAACTCACTTGTGCTTGCAAGAGTGTGATTCGATTGCGAGTGAGTGATCTCTAGTGTGTTGCTTTGAGAGATAGCTTCGTGTGGCACTAGGCGATCGTGTTGCAAGCCGGTGGTGCTTGTTACTCTTGGAGGTTGCCAGCTCCTAGACAACTTGGTGATCGTGGCTCCGTCGAAGCACGCAAGAAGCTTGTGCGTGGCTCTGGAGAAGAGCTTGTGAGGGGTATTGTGCTTGCCCCGCGGGAGATTGCGAAGAGCAACTCTAGTTGAGCGTATCATTGAGTGCCCTCATCTTGTGTTGGTTAGGCGGCATCCCTTGATTGGGTTAGGCAAGTGAGGCCTATAAAAATTCGTAAACCTCCAAGTGAGTGAGCCGATACAACGGGGAGTAGCTTGGTGGCGACCAAGTGAATCTCGGGAGAAAAATTACCATGTCAATCTTGTGTACACCTTCTCGGTGGTTTGCATTCTCCAAATCACTAGCTTGTATTTACTTATTCATACTTGTGCTAGTGATTAGTTGTTGCTCTTGTAACTTGTTTAGCTTTTGTAGCTTAATTAGTTACCTTCTAGCTTGTGTAGCTTAGAAGTAGCGTTTGCGTGACTAATTAGGCTTGAGTAGCCTTGTTAGTCACATTGCTTAGTTTGTGTAGCTAAGTAAGTTGAGCTCTCTAGTTGGCTTGTGTAGTCTTGCTAGAGAGCATTGCGAGTGAGCTTAGGTGCTTTGTGCTTTGCTTACTAGTATGTGTAGGAGCTCCCAGTTTGCATAGAGTACTAGTTGCTTAGGTTTGTGTGACCTTGCAACCTAGACTTATTTAGGTGAGCTTCCTAGCCTGGCACCTTAGTTAGCACAATTAGTATACTTTGCTAGGTGCTTGAGTTATAGATAGAGGGGTGTAGTCTTGGCTAGACTGATAGTTTTAATTACGCATTTGATTCGGTTAGCCGGAACGTTTAAGTTTTAGAAAGAACTATTCACCCCCCATCTCTAGTCTGCCATCTCGACCCTTCACACTAGAACATATTGCATTGCATAAAACATATGAACTAGTGAGAGCAATGAACTTAATTCCAAGTAAATGTTATGAAAAAGCTAACACACGTGCATAAGTGTTCAGATCACTTAGTGTTAGCACATGGAAGCTTGGGAGAAAGATTGAAGTTGTTTTGGTGAAGAAACAAGGTCCGGATGCTAGGGCATGTGTGGTCCGGACTAATGTTGAAATGTCCGGAGGCATACCCTATCTGGTGCAGTAGGTCCGGACATGGACTTTAGTCCAGAGGTGAGGGTCCAGACACCGTCTAAAGCTCCTGGAGCTCTCTGGAACTCTCTGCATAGAGTCCGGACAGTGAGCTATGGTCCGGAGTTGGAGGCTCGGACAAGCGTCGGAGCTCGGGTGCTCTCTGGAATCTCACTAAGTAGCGATTGGACGCGTATAAATTGGTCAGGAGGCAATGTCTCGCAGCATCCAGAGGTCGCGTCCGGACGTGTTAACCGAGCGCGCCAACGGCTCTGTTTGAGATGCACAGTGGTCTGGACGCGATGCAAATTGGTCCGGACCCTTAGACGTGTGGTAGCGTCCGGAGGTGTTCAGAAAGCATGGAATGAGGGTGAAAATGACTAGTTTCTTTTGGGGGACTATATAAGTGATATGACGGCCCTTTGGGGCAACTCTTGCACTTGGCATTCATTCCTACACTTGTGCTTGCTTGAGATAGCCTCCACCACTCATCCTCTTGATAGAATTAATCATTTCATGAGAGTTTTGAGTGAACCAAGTACATTGATCCATACATTGCATCTTAGTGGCACTTGGTGATCGTCGTCATCGTGGGAGCTCTTGTTATTCTTGGAGTTTGTTGACTCCTAGACGACTTGGTGTGACGAGGATTGTTGAGTGGAGGAAGGTGTTTGTCTGTGGCTCCGATCGGTGGATTGTGAGGGGTTCTTGAACCTTCCTGTGGGAGTTTCGTGAAAGATATCTCTAGGGATTGCTCGTAGCTTGTGGAACCCCATTTAGAAATTAGAGAAGTGTTTATCATAGGGCATTATCTAAATCATGGTAAAAATAGACAAGTAATCATCATCAAATCAAAAGATTTTAAAGAGATAAACCTTGAGCATTGTGAAGATTGGTAACATCTTCCACCGCCTCGACAAAATAATCTTCAGGTACCTCCATCTCCATCTGGACACCCGTGGGTTGACTGTCACCAACCTTGTGTTTCACGTTCGTGGCTGCTTGTCGAGCCTTATTCCCATCCTCATCCTTCTTTTGTTTCTTGTTTGTATGTTTAGTAGAAGAGTCAGTCATATCATCTTGTTCCTCATCTTCTTGAGTGTTTTCATCTTTGTGCCTATCAATATACAAATGTTCTTGTGAAGGGGATTGTTGTTTCCATCATATTTTTCACCTCAAACCTTATTATATGACCATCTCCATTCAAAAATATTAGCATCTCTAATTCAATTTGTGGATTTACCCAACCAATTTTCACTCGCACTGGTCCACATGTTTCTAAGCTAGTAAGATTCACCTCTATTGGGTCTCCCACTAGATAAGCCATTTCCATAATTGTGTCCTTAAGTTTAGCAAAAGAGGTCTTATTATGAATTTGCATCCACACTACGTGTAAACAACAAGTGGCTCCATAATATAAGACAATAGCTTCAATATTTGGAGTTTAAAATTTAAACCTCTTAGTTTTGGTTAGGGGTGTATCATGGCTTCATCTAGAAAATAAATCATGAAGAGTGTGATTGGTTGCTTGGCTTGCTGGTGTCTGGCTAGATGAACTAAGCCTGGTTCACTTTAACCTGGTGTATGCGATGCAAGAGCTAGTGTTTGGTGCACGGTACTAGCTAAGCCTGCATTGTCTAGATCTTGTTTGGTTGCCTGACTAAATTGAATGCAATCACTCCTGGAGGTGACCTGAGCCATTGGATGTGGACCAGCATTGCTAGCACAAGCCAGGCTTGCTGGAAACGGTGGGATGGAGCGTTTTCAGCAAGCCAAGATAGTTCCCCTCTTTTGCATTAGTTAGGCCAGGCTTAGAGCCTTATCTAGACAACCAAACATGAGAAAACTGCATTACGAAAGACTGGCTAGGCCCTTACCCAGCCAACCAAACAACACTCGAATTGTTTATGATAAGCCATCTGTTTAATCTTCCAACATTTTTCCCCTTCAAAAATATTAACCATTTGTTTTCTAATAATATCAATTGAAGCATCAGCTTTCTCAATATTCATCAATCTCACAACCTCCTTCTTAGTCCCTTTATTACACTTAGATAGGGGATGTGCATGTTGTAAAATTGTTCGCGTGAAAGCCATGACCATAACTCTCAAGCCTTTCTTGTGAGGGCGCATGTTTGACTTATGACCTAAAGTTTTACAGTTGAAACAAAATGGTGGTTTGTCACAAGATGCTACAAGGTGGTCATCCATATTGCAATTGTAGAAATGTAAAGTACGTGCTCTATATTGGGATTTGACATCCTCCTTGTCAAATTCATATGAAGTCTAACTTGTATTTATATTTGGCATCCTTTATAGAATTAATATCTGTCATCCCCACAAAAATGCTCAAATCAATCAACCCCTTTCTTGTGAAAAGGATTCAGCAGTCTCTTGAATACACATCTTGTCTAAAGCGGCAACTATTATCATCCAAAATCTCCTCCCTACATCTAGTATGTCGGCGACCTCTAGAATAGTGATTACCATTATCAAAGTAGTGTTGTTGGGATACGTCATGTCGACCCCTCTTGGATAGGCATCTTGCAAAAATCTCTTTTAGAATCATAATATTGTTAACGGCTTCAAGACGTCTCATCTCTATTATCATACCATGGGTAACATAGAAGATTAAAGAGGTCTTGGACGTGACGCATGGTATGATGATAGAGATGAGAGTTCTTGGAGCCGTCAACAAGATTATGATCCTAAAGAGAGATTTTTGCAAGATGGACTATCCAAGAGGGGTCGGCATGACGTATCCCAACAACACTACTTTGATAATGGTAATCACTATTCTAGAGGTCATTGGGATACTAAATTTAGAGAGGAAGAGGATTCGCCTGAGATTTTGGATAATAATAGTTGCCGCTTTAGACAAGATGGTGTGTTCAAGAGAATATAGAATCCTTTCCACATGAAAGTGGTTGATGGATTTGAGCGTTTTCGTGGGGATGACAGAAATTAATTCTATAAAGGATGTCAAATATAATATATATATAAATATAGAGTGGGGACTTCATATGAGTTTGACGAGGAGGATGTCAAATCCCAATATAGAGCGTGTACTTTACATTGCTACAATTGCAATATGGATGACCACCTTGTAGCATCTTGTGACAAACCACCAACTGTAAAACTTCAGGTCATAAGTCAAACAGACGCCCTCACAAGAAAGGCTTGAGAGTTTATGGTCATGGCTTTCACGGCGAACAATTTTACAGCATGCACATCCCCTATCTAAGTGTAATAAAGGGACTAGTGCTAAGAAGGAGGTTGTGGGATTGATGAATATTGAGAAAGATGATGCTTCAATTGATATTATCAGAAAAGAGATGGTTAATATTTTTGAATGGGAAAAAGGTTGGAAGATTAAACAGATGACTGATCATAAACAATTCATGATTTTTTTTCCAGGTGAATCCATGATACGCCCCTAACCAAAACTAAGGGGTTTAAATTTCAAACTACAGATATTGAAGCTATTGTCTTACCTTATGGAGCCACTTATTGTTTACACGTAGTGTGGGTGCAAGTTCATAATCTGCCCTCTTTTGCTAAACTTAAAAACACAATTATGGACATGACTTATCTAGTGGGAGACCCAATAAAGGTGAATCTTACTAGCTTAAAAACATGTGAACCCGTGGAGTGAAAATTGGTTGTACAAACCCACAAATCGAATTAGATCTGGCGGCTGAACGGCTTGATCTGCAGAGAGTGCTGAATAGAAGGACAGAAATCAGAAAAAAAAAGGTATGAATCGGGAAAGAAATGGGGAAATCAGTTAAGAATTGTCGAATGCGTAGAGGTGAATGAGACTTACCTCTGGAATTTCATCCTGGGTCGCCATTGAAGATTCAAGGTGAGCTCGAAAGTGTAACTGGTGCTTGGATTTCTCTGAGCGGCGGCTGTGGTGTTGAACAGTGTTGACATAGAAGAAAAGAGGAAGCTTGTGGTCAATTTCAGGATAAAATGACTTTTATCCCAAAATTGAGGGGGCATGTGTTAACACTAGATTTTGGTGCGCTTAGAGAGATGACAGGTGGGCCAGTGCGCGGTAAATATTCAGAGGTAGGTATTTGGGGTATTCGGCAAGTGTTCGTGCAGTCGGCTAGTTTCCTGAGGTTTGACAAGTAATAGTGCGGTCGGCTATTCTGAGAGTAGCGGTTTTCCGTTGAGGAAAGCGACAAAAGCGGCAAGTAAGAGCCGAATCGGGTAACGGAGATTGCGACAATTAAGGGAATAAGGACTCCGAAAGGAATTGAAGACAAAGATATCATGTTTTTCCTTTAATATTTTGTAGTCGTGTCCTTTTAGGGCTCATGTCATGACCAGGGTATAAATATAAACTCTTGGCCATTGTAAAAAACTGTTCACAACCAATACAATACAACCGACCCCAGTGCTAACTTCGAGTCCTTTGTCGTGTCGTCGAGTTCTTCGAGAGGAATCATCGATCCGTCGACCTCCGTAAGTCCCGGCAACCTTGTTATCAGGTCTAGTATCATGTGGTGGATTTAGATGTTGATGCAAGTAGTCTTGTTTGTTTTCAATGATCGTGCGGCGGATCTTTGCTTGACAATCAAGAAGTCTTCGCTTATGTTTCGTTATGAGTACACACCGTGCGGCAGGTGCTTGCTCGATATGCTTAGCAAAAGCAAGATAGTTATCGGCTCTATTAGATTTGGCAAGATCTAGTAGATTCATCAAGTTACTACGTGTTGCATGTTTTTATATTTGTTATATATTTGTAACACTCTTTTGCCCAATCTAGATTGATACGGTTCGGCTTTATCTTTTCTTATAGATCTATTCTTGTTTTAATAGTTAATCATATTGTTCATACGAATAGATCTCACGGTCATAGTAGCCGAATTAGTTTAGATCTAGATTGTTACGTGTTGCGGGTTCATACATGTTAACCACGTTTAAGCTTTGATAATGTTGGGTGTCGTGCGGCAGACGCAGGCTTTAGATTAGTTTAATCGTGTTTACTTATATGTTCCTTCATCATGGACCCCAACTCGGTTGGATTGCCGAGCTTGGTTATGCTTTAACTCATAGTTAATTATGATTCGTCCATAGTACTTTTTCATGTATGCACGTTCGGCTATCAACTTTTTCACATGCTTTGCGTTTGCTTTAGCGAACGATCTATAAGACCTGTTAGCAGATAGCTTCTATAGCTATATGTCGTTGTAAGTGGCTTTAGGGTCGTATATATGGAACTGTCTGGTCTCACCCGGCATGTTCCAGATTTATATCTAATAATTTTCATCCCTTGTTAGTTTCAGGTCAAACTGACTGGCACGTTTCCGGACTCCGAAACACCCGGGCACCGATTGAAGCTACGCTTTCCGACTTGCTATGTGTTAGACACAGTGCGTCATATTTTGTGTCAACAACTCCATCAACCTTCAAAAGGCGCAGAGGCGTTCAAGAAAAGTAGTTACAATAAACACTTCCTGAGCATTGGGTATTTGTTGGAAATACACCGTATACATCTTATTTGTTTTTGCTTCATTTTTAAGTAGCCTTTAGTTACATTTGGACCTCGATCCAATAACTATTTTCGCGACGAGGCATTGGTGAATCAGTTATTAAGAATCCAC
>CM039127.1:48407840-48816825 GCA_022036555.1 Microstegium vimineum | reverse complement strand
CATCAAGGATGTCCTCGGCGTCGTAGAAGGCGGATTTGAGCCTCCTCGCCCACTGCTCCACTCGACCCCGCTGTCCGGGAGGGATCCTCTTGGCCTGTTGCCGCATCAACTCCAGCCGCGGGAGAAGACGCTCCTCCAGATCCCGCAGCTTCTCCGACTCGTCGAAGCCGATGAGGTCATATCCATGGTTGAGGAGCTTCGTGGTGATGGGCGACGCGATCCACCCCAGCGTGGAGATGGCCCACCCGACTGCTGCAACCTCCGCCATGGACGCAAGTAAAGCAAAAGGAAGCAGGAAGGAGACCAAGAGTGAATGCGTAACTGTGTTCTTGCTCAGCTCAGCTCGGTGCAAATTCCAGTTCGTGGAGGCAGTTCTAGGATTCTAGCCACACATCGGGGAGTGAGTTCTTGCACATAGGAATAACTGGATCTGTGTTGCAGCAACCAGACGAGAAAATCGGCTAGTCGTCGTCCTGGTCGTCTCTAAGCTCTTTTTCCTTGAAGTTGCTTCTGTAGTTTCAGTGATAGCGATGCCGGTTTCATCAATGTATTCACTAAGCTGCAGGGCCTGATAGGCAACAGCACAATGATTTCTCTTTTATTTTTATTTTTTTCAGCGGACCTTAAACTTGTGCTCATGTGTTATCCCGGTCCCTAAACTAATAAATCGACCTTTTATATCTTTAAACTTATTCGGTTGTGTTATCCTGGTCCCTAAACTTGTTCAGTTGTGTCATCCGGTCTCTAAACTTGCAAATCAACCATTTAGATCCTTAAACTTGTTTATCTATGTCATCTCAGTCTCTAAACTTGTTTGGATGTGTCATCTTGTCCTAAACAGAACGATATAAAAACTATATATTAAAAAATAATTTGTAACTTTTTCATATAAACTCGAATGAAGACAAATTTTATATTAAAATTGTAGTTCTCGATGTGATCTACAACTTTGTAGTCGAAAAGTTTTTAAAATAAAATTGTTTAGACTTCCAAAATATTAATGTATGTTTATAGATTTTAAAATTTAAAATTAAGTTTTCAGACACTAAATAATTTCAAATAAAAAACTTTTCAACTATAAAATTGTATATCTCGTCAAGAGCTACAATTTTGATATAAAATTTGTCTTAATTTCAGTTCATATTAAAAAAAGTTATGAATTAGTTTTTTATATCTAGTTTTTAGATCGTTTTGTTTGGACCAAGATAACACAACCGAATAAGTTTAGGGACCGGGATGACACAGATGAACAAGTTTAAGAACCTAAGAGATCTATTTATGACACAACCAAGGTTTTAAATGGCGGGCTATAGAAATTAACGGAAGCTTGACCAAAACGCTATAGCGGCGCTATTAGCGCGCTATTTGGCGCTATAGTGCGCTAATGAGCATTGCGGTAGCTGCTTCTGGACGCTATTAGCGCGCTATTTTTTTAATTGGACACAACCGAACAAGTTTGATGATCCAAACGGTCGATTTGCAAGTTTATGAACCGGGATGTCACAACAGCGTAAGTTTAGGAACTGTTGGTGCACTTTACTCTTCTTTTTTTCTTTGGCGAATTAGATTTCTCTTCTTTTGACGAAAAATGCGTTCTCAGTTCTCATACATGCCTGAATATTCGTCATTCTTATAAGCAGAGAATGTTCTCCCTTCAGAAAAAAAAAATGCATTTGCACTCTCATCCTACCTACCCGCAAATATCTGGTATTACAATATATTTTGAATTGAGTTAGTATTTGAAATTTTGAATCCCAACTGAATTATAGTTACCAAACAAAAAAAATACTAGCGTCCCCTTTGGAACACATGAGAAATATAGAAATTGCAGCATAATGCAATTGCAGCACATAGGATTGAAAAATACAGAAATTTAGGGCATGTTTGGATCCCTTGGCAAATGTCAAATGACAAATGGCAAATAAAGTTGGCAAATCTTTTGTCAATTCCTAGTGTTTGGATCACTTGGCAAATGGTAAATGACAAATGACAAATGACACATATAAAGACAATTATACCCCTAATAATTACACTCATTCACATGTCATATATAGGAGGAAGAGGTATGAGTGAAAAGATTTTCTATTTGCCATCACAAATGATAATTTTTTACTCTTTTATCATTTTTTTGTCTTGCATGTTTGAATCCATTTACCAAAAAGTAGTAATTCTTTTGTTCTTTTACCAATTTGCTAATTTACCAAGGAGATTCAAACACCCCCTTAAAAGAAAATGATCATTTGGATGGAACCATAGGACTTTTATCAATAGGTTGTTTGATGGATACTGGTTTTCCAGTAGTTTTCCTCAAAAACAGGATTCAAAGGAAAATATTCTACACTTACGCTCTATTTATTAAATGTGAACCAAAGTCAAACAGTAGCAGCTTTTTCTTATAGAATTCTCAAACTTATATTTTTCTTCCATTTTTTCTACGAACCAAACGAAGCCTGAAATTTGCAGCCTCTGCCTTTTCCATAAAATTGGCTCAAAAGGTTTTCTTCACAATTCCCTCGAAATTCTGTTTCCCTGCCACAATGATTGGCATTTGCATTGCAGCCGTTGACCCCACCCATCAGATCCAACGGCTCAATCACGGCCACCACCTCCCATCCGACGGCCAATCAAGCTCCTGCTTCCCTCGCCCGCGCCCGCACAGCACAGCCCAGCCCACCCCCGCCGTCCCCGTCCCCACCACCACCAGGCCAGGGTTTATCGCGCCGCCCAGCGCCGCCGCCTCCTAAACCCACCTCGCCTCCGCCCCACCGCGGCGGCGCCTTCCAGAAGAGCTCCGACAACCGTCGTGCGTCGGCGGGGGCCGCCCAACCAGCCATGTGGGTCCTCCGGAGCCTTCTCCGGGCAGGTTCGCCGTCGCTCCGCCGCAGGTGCGTTTCGCCCCTTCCCTATCGCCTCCGGAGCAGCAGCTCAGGCTCTCTCCCCATTCCTCTCGACCTCTGACGCGCGCGTGTGTTTCTGCGGCGGACAGCTCCGGGCGCTTCGCCGCGAGGGGCGAGGCGGCGGCCGCGGCCTCGGGCTCTGCTCCGCCGCCCGCGGGGCTGCTGGCGGCGGAATGGTAGCAGGAGTGGGAGCCGACGGCGCGTGGCGGCGGGCGATGTCGACCAAGGGGAGGAACATGCGGAGCAAGGTGGAGAGGCGGATGGCGAGGGAGACTGGACGCACGCAGCGGGAGCTCCGCCGTGCTGTCAAGCTCAGGAAGAAGCTCATGACCGAGGACGAGAAGCTCATCTACAACCTGCGCAGGGTATGGAGGCTTCAAATTTCCCCCCGTTTTTCCCCTTCCTTCCCTCGTGGATCATTAGTGATCCCCACCTCTTCCATGTGGGACGCGATTCATTTTTTTTTTTTTGGTTTTATGCTGAATGTTTTGCTCACTGTATGATTTGCGGCGACGAATCTGGAATGTAGGGTGCAATGTTTTAAAGAAAAAGTATTGGTATTGAGGTACTGGCACAAGTAATCGTTCATCCCAGAAAATAGTGAATATGGCTAAGATTGTTTGGGATTTTGCTCTGTTTATTATCTGAAGGAATCAAATAGCTAACAAATACGATTGGAAAGTCAACCACACCTGTTGTATGCAAACTTAAGTGTCATACAGTCCCATGAGTTATAAGATTTTGGAATCCAAAATTATGTGGTAATGTATGGTGTGCGTATATCATGGTATATTTGAAGCCCTGTGGAGCATTTCTTATGTTCTGAATGAATAATTGTGACAGGTAATGAACACCGTGCTTGCATTCTTTCAGGCTTGAATAAAATCAATGCCATTAATTAGCAATAAAATATGTGGCTTATTTGTACTGTGATTGGGTGCTTAATACTAGCTCATCTGGCACACCTGTTAAAAAATTAAAAAAAAATAGTAATTTCCAGATATATCATGATGATCTAAGTAAACTACATCGTCTATTGTCTTTGGTCTATTCTTTTAGTAGCAAAGTCCTTGACTTATCATATTCTCCATTTCCTTTTATCCAGACCAAGAAAAAAGTTGCTTTGCTCCTACAGAAGCTCAAGAAGTATGAGCTACCAGATTTACCATCTCCTCGTCATGATCCTGAGCTGTTAACAGCTGAGCAACTACAAGCTTACAAGAAGATTGGATTCAGAAATAGAAACTATGTGCCTGTTGGAGTTCGTGGAGTCTTTGGAGGTGTTGTCCAAAACATGCATATGCACTGGAAATTCCATGAGACAGTGCAAGTTTGTTGTGACAACTTCCCAAAGGAAAAAATTAAGGAAATGGCAGCAATGCTGACAAGATTGAGTGGTGGAATAGTGATTAACATTCATAATACCAAAACAATCATCATGTTTCGAGGAAGAAACTACCGTCAACCAAAGAACCTTATACCTTTCAACACACTTACCAAAAGGAAGGTCAGTCCCTTGCAACTAATGTGTCTGTCTCAGTTAGTATTTCCTTGCTATTTCCATACTTACCGCTTGCTCTGGATAACACATGTTCTCTTCATGGCATTTGTGAATAACCAATTCCTAGAATACTGGTTTGTTCAGGTTTCATATGATTGACTCCAATGGAGTATCCTTCTTTTCCATCAAATGATTATCTCCATCTTTGCAAGACTTTTTCTCTCGATCTGTGTATTAAGAAGACTTTTAATTACTGAATAATTTAGTTACATTGTTTATTCTTTGTTATGGCTCATGGGGCTGATACAAGTATTCTCGTTGCAGGCATTATTCAAGGCTAGATTTGAACAAGCACTTGAATCGCAGAAATTGAACATCAAGAAAATAGAGACACAACTCCGTCGTAAGGGTATCAATCCAGAGGACCCAGTTGCTATGGCCAGCATCCAGCGTGTCGCCTCTACGTTTTTCCGAGCCATAGATGAGCAGCAAGGTACTCCCTACATTTTCCGTGGGGACGCACAACCTTCTGCTGGGACGTCTGAAATAAAAGAACCACGTGATGAACCATCTGAAGATAGTGACCAGGAGGAGCTTGACAGGTTCATTTCCGAGATAGAAAGTGCAGCAGAGAAACAATGGGAGGAAGAAGAGGCTGCAGATAAAGAAGATTCTTCAAGAATGCGATATTGGGAGAGGGAAGATGTAGGTGATCGGAGGGGTTTCAACAGAAGTTATGAAAACTCAGATTATGAGGATAGAGGACAGGAAAGATATAGGAGAGAGCATAACAATAACAGAAGGACTTCAGATGTGAGGAAGTGGGATGATGATAGCGAGTTCGAGGCATCAGGTGAAGAATGGGACTCTGGTGATGACAGGGGTAATGCTCTGGGCTTCAACAATGATAGAGATTCTACTGATGAGCATCCTCGGCGATCTGGAAGCATGAGGAATGAGAAGAGCAGATCCCGTCGGACACAGGATTTTGTTCCTAGGGGAGACGTGGGCAAGGGGAAGGGTTTCAATAGAAGCTATGCCAACTCAGATGTTCACGATAGAGGCCAGGAAAGACATAGGAGAGATAATAGCAACAACAAAAGAACATCAGATGCAAGAAGGTGGGATGATGATAGTGAGATCGAGGCATCAGGTGAAGAATGGGACTCTGGTGACAACAGTGATAATGTTCTAGACGCAACTGATGTTCATCCTCGACAATTCAAAAGTATGAGGAATGAGAAGAGCAGATTCAGTGGCAGACAGAATTCCACTCCTGGTGGATTCAGAGGTTCCAGTCGGATTCCAGGGAATTCAGTCGATGCTTCTGATGGCACTATGTTCAGAGGCAGGAATGGTGATGAGTCAGACACCGAAGATGATGACATGTGGGGGTCAGATTATAAGGGGGAAGAAACGAACTCAAGAGCCCCAAAGGTGATTTTCCCAAATTTCCACAGCACTAGTGAGGACAGTGATGACAGCAGGAAAAACGATGGCAAGATTGGTAAAATGAAGAAAAATACTGATGAAGGTTGGGACAGTGATTGAGAACTCAAGAAAGAGTAATGTTGATATGCGATGCATGAAGGTCAGCACCAATGATTGTCACTCCAGGTTCTTTGATTGGTGGTGTTGCTCATGTATTTGTCCGGTGGAAATCTCGGGGAGCTAGAGGAATAAGCATGATTTCCATGAGAACTACTGTTTGAACATTTGCTGCAAGTTTTCAGACGTCTTTTGTTCCAGTTGCCATTAACCTGAAAAGTTGCTTGAACTGGATGAGGGGCAAGTTGTCAACGGTGTGCTAGGCTGCTAGCCTCATCAAAGTTCAAAGCCAGAATACTGCATGACTTGCACATGCCGAGCTCAAAGTGGCGGATGTAGTCAGAATTCAATGTTGAGACACTTAACAGATCGAGGTTCCTGAAGGTCTCAGAGATCTGAAATCCTCACTGTGCGATCACATTTATTAATTCTCATATTCTTGAAGTTTTGATGTGAACGACAAAACATGCACATAGATTTATCTGAAGGTCACGTGCATCTTGCGTGAGAGAACTGTGTCTCATTTTCGGTAAATTGTTCCGATACACGTTCTTCAGAGTGTTCTCTACTGTGAAACTTTTACTCTAATTTAATATCGTGTATTTCAGCGTCTTAAACATAGAAATTTACGTGAAAGTCGACAGGCTTACCGGGATTTGATATCCCTCTGCTTGCTGTCCGCAGACTTATATCCCTCGACTATTAAAATCCGTGGTCTCTAACCCTAAATGCTATTAGTCATTTCACTGCTACATTTTTTCTTAGAAAAAAAATTATCTAGTCGGCATTATTCGTTTCACTGCTAAATTTCTATTTTTAAGAAGTTTTCTAGCTGGCTGCAAATAATGTGGTACTTCGAGTCAACAAATAAGATAATATATTATTTACCATTTATTTTAAATTACAAGACGTTTTGATTTTTTTCTAGATACATTTACTGTGTATATCTAGATAAATAACAGAATCAATATATATATAAAACATCAAAACGTTTTTAAATTTTACACTCCCACTTTTTTATAATGAAGTGTCAATACATCATTCACCCAGATGTCATCATTCGTCACCAGTCCCTAGTTGCTGGCCTTTGCCTTTGTCGCTTGTCGGTGTCTTCTAAGGGCGTTCCCAACAAGCGTTTTCAGATTCCACATCGACTCAAGTATTAGCCTCGCAGTAGTAGTGCTTGCAGAGGACACAACCGCTTGATCTGACAAAAGGCTAGAGTCACCACTCCAACACGCGTTGCGAGCTTGTTGCTAGAAAAAGAACTTTGCATGCCAGCAAAAAGTTACCGTGCATGTAGCAAATTAGTACTGTGTTGATCCTCATACAGTATAGACTTGCGATGTGACATTTGATGCCCTACCCGTACAGGTCTACATGGACCTTTTTTTAGTGAGGCCACAAGCTAGTGTTAGCTTGCGTTGTTGCTACACCGAGGCTCCGTTTAGATGGAACCCAAAAACTAAAAAATTTCAAGATTCTCCGTCACATCGAATCTTGCGATACATGCATAGAGTACTAAACGTAGACGAAAAAAAAACTAATTACACAGTTAATCGAGAAATTGCGAGACGAAACTTTCGAACCTAATTAGTCCATAATTGGACAATTTTTACCAAATAACAACGAAAGTGCTACAGTAGCCAAAAGCCAAAAAAATTTTATCTAAACGCGCCCTGAAGCTATCGGGCCTGCCGATCTTGCACTGCCACGTCCCGTCAGAATACAGTGAAGAGGGAGCTGACAACATATGACGAGAGAGAGGTTTATCTTTTTTATTTTCTAGACTTTTGTCCTCTTTTTAACTTCTAGTGACTACAAGTTTATCTAGAGAGATTTCTAAAAGAAAAGTTTATCTAGAGGGTCAAGAAAGCTTCCATATTTTCGGCGGTGACAAGAGGGGCTCAAGCCTCGGTCAATTTGGTGCTAGATTCACCGCATGTCTTCAAAATTTCAAATTCACCATGCCCTCTGTGTGCCTCCATGGTTAGATCTTCTAGATTTTTTTATTTTTAATCATTTTATTTAAACAAAATTTTAATATAAACCTCTCCTCACTTTTATTTTCAAATCTAACCACTTTGGCCTCACCATCACTTCTAGCGTGACAAAACTGCACTGTGATGCCATGTGTGTGGTAGGCTTGTTAACGTGGCAGTCCGAGCAACGATGGATATCGCATTGGCCACCCCGGCGTGGCGCGCCAACCCACTTAGTGTAGTATGGGCCCATAGTGTCCCACTTCTCCCTCTCCTTTCTGTCTTCCTCATCGAGTTGTAACTCTTCTAGTTGTGTCATTTTGCTTCTCTAAATCCCTACCCCTCCTTCTCAAATCAAAGGAAGAAAAGTAGAACGCTCCTAGGAGGGGGGGTTTTGCAGTGTTTAGTCATGGTTGGATAGTTAATTTAAGTGGTTTTAAATGTTTTTGTTCCTTCTTTGTCGACATGTAATTTTATGCGTATAAAGTAGTAGCGTTTTTCATGATATTAATTGTACACTCTTGGTTATGGTTCTTGAAGATGGAGAACATGATGCGTAGCGTAAGAATAGGTGGAGAAAGAAGGGTGTTCGAATTAAAGAGAACATGAAAGAAAAAAGAGAAACAAATAGGAAAGAGGGTCACCGGGGGCGATGGCATAGTGGCCAAGACAAACAGTGATCATGGCATGGCAAAGCACTAAATGAGATAGAGAGAAGCATGGACAAAAGGAATGGTCTACATATCATTGAGGTGCGGCCGTGTGGCGAAGTCCAAATAATGGAAAGAAACCAATGCAAGAATGCATGCATCTGAGGACGAATAGGAGGCGTTCAGTGGCAGCAGTAGTAGAGTAGTTTCCTAGAGCTAGCAAGGCAATGTTTGTGCTGAGAAGAGAATGGCCTCTTTTGCATATACTACGTATTGCATGCATCAGGAGATAGCTGCACTACTCGTTAACACGCAAGCTCTGGTCTTTTGGCCGCTGCTGCATGCCATGCACTAGATAGCCATGTCACGTCGAATAGTGGTCAAAGCTACCAAAAGATGCTAGGATGACTTGGTCTGACACAAAACTCTGGTCATTAGGCAGTGTCCTTACGTGGCTAGTGGCTTCGATCCCATGGTCCACGTACCCTAACCAAACCGTGTTGGTCTCCTAGATACGGAGTAGAAGATTGGGAATCCATGTTTATACTCAGGTAAAGTAGTAGTAGTATTCCACACCCTTGCCGAAACTCCCCATCTTCGCTGCTTATAGATTAGTAAAATTGCTCCTCCATTGAACGGAATCTAGAACTTCTTGAAATGCGACTCATATAATTGATAGACACAACTTGTTCTCATTTATACGAAATCCAGATCATAATCACAGGACGGAAGGACAGTTTGACAAGTAAAAAAAAATTAGACAAAAATATTTCACTCTTTAATAATAATTAGATTAGATTGCATGATTTAGTTATAGATATAGATATTTGTGCAAATAGATGAACATACCACAGACATGTTTCGAAGCATTTTTGACAAGGAACTTTTCACTTACCGAAGAAATCAAATAGTTTTTTTTAATAAAAAAAATCCAATGTTACTACTTATTTACAGAGAAATTGGAGGGAGCTAGTATTCAATTTCTCTACCACGTTCTCAAGACGGCAAAGCAAAGGTAACTATTTTCAGGGTACAGGAATATGGGGTTGCAAATCCTGGTATTTATCGACAAACTATTGCTATACTGCTCAATCTTGGGAACGAGCTACTACAACATAATGTAGTGTAAACTTTAGAAAAAAAGAAAAATCCCAGCAGGCTAAAGATAACAAAAAAAAACGATACAAGCAGTTAAGCACAAGTAAACCAGAAGTTTTGTACCATCCAATTCCATTTACCATGATATAACCCGGAATAGCCAACGGACTATCTCCAAAAGAATTTCTCAATGAGCCACAACAACAAAAAAAAAACAAGACAACATTCTACCATAATTTCAGGATTCACCCTAGTAATCTAATGGAAAAAGATTCCACTACATCCTAATGGAAAAGAATTATTTCAGGGCAGGCTGTTTGCTGCCTAAAATAATTTACTATTTTCACCGAAGCCCCCTCTTCATTGCTGTCAAATTGATGGAATAAACTAGAATTTTGCTGCATCGATCAGGGAAAAATATGGATAATCAGTGAGTTAGCAATATCTTGAACTCTAAACCTTTTGTCCTAATGCCATAGTTTGTTGCAGAAACCGGTTTTTGCCTTCTTGCTGTTTAAGGTTTCTCCAAAAGAATCGACGAGCTGCTCAGCCAGGCTGCTGGGTTCGTTGCTTAATGTTTTGACATATGTGGTTACAGCCTTTCGCTCCTGGTCTGTAGATCTTAGACTAAACCAGGTCAAGAACTTCATCCTGAAACCGTTTTCAATGTGTCCATCGCATTCCAACTGCCTTATTACCTTCACACAATGCTCATAATCCCCATCCAGTTGCCTCGTTGATCCGGAGGGATTTTTTTCATGGCAAATAGCAGAAGCACCATTCTGCTCGCATTTATTGACTTGTACAGTATTCACCTTGCTTACTGGCCGAGATTCAACAGCAGGCGGCTCTGCAGTGTGGCCAACTGCACAGGTCTCAGAGTCACCACTGTCATTTGATCTCACGAGTCCCTTCTTAGAATAATAATGCTTCTCAGTGCTGTAGTCCATGGGCACAGGTACCTCAGCATTTAGGTCAGGGACAGAAGATGAGTTGAAATGAAGTTTACGACAAGCTCCAGAGAACTCTGTCTCTCTAACATTTCTGCTGCAGGAACCTTCATGGACATCTTCAGAAAACCCTTCAAAACAGCCTTCTGCATCCAAAGCTTCCTGAAAGTTCTTCCAAATATCTCGGATCTTGAACCCAGTTGACTTACAAGACTGATTCCTGTCTCTTTTTTGTGCCTGTGTACCCCCTTCCACTGCATTCTGTGGTGCACGCATGACAAATATCTCCCTGCTCTCAGTACGACATCTAGATTCTGAATGGCCATGTACCCCATCATCTGTGAATGATATAACTCTGAAAGAATATTCTGTGCATGGGGTAAGGTGAAAAATAAATAATTTTCTTTCATCTTTGGACACAACAACAGGCTTTTCCATACTTGGTTGCTCTCTGCTCTTCCAGTACCATAGCTTATAACCTTTGATAGTGTTAGAAGACGAGGTTTCTTTCAAGATGACACTGAGCGAAGAAGATGTTATCTCTACAAATTTAAATCTGCACGCAACAGGTAATGAATCTGCAAAGAAAGAAGTGCAGAAGTCTTTTGAAGCAACCCCAAAACTATTATACTAATATTTTATGTAAGAATGATCATCACCTCGAAGATGCAGGTCAGGAGAACTCAACCACTCATCAGCTCTTTGAATTGCTGTAGAGCATAGTTTCTGCACAGCAACACCAGCCGAGAACCTGCTTACAATACCATGTGCATTCTTCGCCGACATTCCATCAAGTGGGCCAACCTCACTTTCCAATTTTGCTTTTGCATCTTTGACAATATCATGCAATTCTTTAAACTGGATAGTTCCCTCTAATAGCCTGTAGCTCAAATAAATGCGTTGGCAGAGATTATCAACTCGGCGAGCATCTTTTCCAATTACTAATTGCCTTTTCCAATATCTGCTACAAAGATTAATACATATGTCAATTAAACAAATCTACCAAGAATGACCAAGCCACAGCAAGTGTTCCAATAATGTCGCAAGTAAATACAAGTCTACCAAGAATGACCACAGAAGGTGTTCCAACAATGTCACAAGTAAATACTGTATCAATATGAAAATTATTACCACAATTTAAGACCAGGCACTTAACTAAAATATTAAAAAAAAACTACTAGACCTAAATTTTGAGGCTCTAGTATGTTGTACACAGCACCTGTGTCAGACTAATCAAACTTCATGCTCCAAAGAACTAAAAATTCAAAAAGATAATTTCAACCTTTTAGGTTTATTCATCTAAGATGTATGCCCTTCATTTTTGAATATATGACATTTAGGGTAAGTTACTTAGGTAAAAAATGAAACTAATTAGCTTGTCCTAAATGTCATATATATAAAAAAAAGGAGGTACATTTTACAACTTTTACCAAAGGACCCTTGCATCTACACAATGGTATACACATGGAAGAGTACACAAACTGACAAGCACGACTAGACTATTCACTAAAAAGATGAAGCAGGTCCTAGTAACCTGACTAACTTGAAAGTTGCATGTTCTAAAATGGTGTCACAAAATTATTTATCTACCGCCAATAGGAATGAAACATAATGTTGTAAAATGGTTTCTGACTTTGTTCACATTAATTTCGTTATTGCAGAGGTGGAGCTGGTCACTCTCCATGCAGAAGAACTAATTTTTGCACATGTCATATAAAGAATCACATAACTGCACCGGCGCAATGTTTCATAAAATTTAATAATATATTAAGTACACATCTATCTATATTTATCTAATGCAAGTCCATTATGTTTCTAGAATCCAAACAAGAATATTATGATCGAACAGGAAAAAGAAGCAAAGCAAAATACAGCAGAAATAATGAGACTTGAGTTAAGTAGCAATTGTACATTACCCTAGTATTCCAGAAACCTTTCCACACGAGGCACAAGAATAACTCCCATCAAGATGTATAATTTGCTCCAGATTAAAGCATCCTACCCTCTTGTCACGGAAAGCACATTCAATATGGCAAGAAGAACCACAACAATTCTTGCTATCACTGTCAGATGAACAAACTAACCATTGACTAGGATCCTTATTGTCATCAAACTTGTGGCAAATACAACACGAGCACCTCTTGCAGAAGGAATCTTCTGATGGTCTAACAGCTTTACAGGCCAAATTTTTGCAGATCCAAGTGGTAATGCGTTTCACATCATTGATAGGGCGCTCTGTTTTAGCCCCTTCCTTCGTACTTGCGTGCCCATTTGTTATTGTTAAGTTGGGTGCAGATTGTTTCTGCAGTTCAGTGTTCTTGCTTGCTTTGATAGGAGGTGTTTTGGGCATGTCTTCAATTCAGTAAAGCAAGCAAGATCTATGTCTGTCCTTTGCTGACTAGCATGAGTAAGTCCAAAACCCTACTCGGACAGCTGATTGTCAATGATTGACCTCTTTATTACCAGTTCAACATAAAAGCCATGGAGTACTTTCAATCAGCGAAATAACAACCTGGAATTTCAATGCAACGGTAAACGGAACATAATCAATGGAGGAATAAACAAACCGAATAGAAACAAATCCGGAATCATGACCAGTCAGGGCACAAACACACATGGCAATCAATTTACAACTTTCCAGCATCACAATTCAGAAAGGTAAGTAGTAACGGACATGTACCCTCAATTAATCTGGAAGCCGTTATTTCGATATAAATAGAAACCGCAGCACATGATGTCGGTAGCGCAGCTCAGCTCTACTCTATCTATATTAATGGCAAAATGTCTAATACTATATCTAATACATAACAAAGCATGCAATAGTACGTAGAACAACAAAAGGCATGCAGTTTCACGTAATGCGCCAAAAAAACAGGGGGACAGGCAGGACACAAAATCCTAGGGCTAACCCTGATCACAAAAATGAACTCTTACCAACCCTAACAACGTGCTGCTTGAGCACCAAGTGATCAAGGTACCCCTTTCAATATCCTTAGATCAGGGACCCTAATGTCTCATACAACCAATCATCCAATGACTAGAAGCCCCCAGTGGTATGCAAAAGCTTCCCTTCCTTATGGCTCTACTAGTTTCTATCTACAGCAACATTGCAACCACAGGGAGCAGTTCCATGCAATGCCCCTAGAAACAGGGGATCAGGCAGGACACAAAAGCCTAGGACTAACCCTGATCACACAAATAAACTTTTTTTCCCCTCAACCGTGCCATGAGACATGTTTTTTATTAAGAGGAATTAGATCAAGCATACAAACTCAAAACAAGCATGGCAATAGGAGATTACAGGTGCTAAATAAAAGTAGAAAACAGCACATGCACAAACGCATATGCTGGAGGGACAAAGGCAGCAGCCTAACCAGCCTGATCACACATAAAAACTCTTCCCCATCCTAACAATGTGCTGGTTGAGTAGCAAGTGATCGAGCAGCAGCCTAACCAGCCTGATCACACAAATAAACTCTTCCCCACCCTAACAATGTGCTGGTTGAGTAGCAAGTGATCGATGTATCCCCTTCAATTCCTTGAATCAGGGACCCTAATAACTCATACAACCACTCATTCAATGACTAGAAGCCCCCTAATGGTACGCGAAAGTTTCCCTTCGTTATGGCCCTTCGTTATGGCTCTACTAGTTCCCGTAACCACATCTATCTTAGAGCAACATTACATCCACACGGAGCAACATCTATCCCCCATTTCCAGAAACCCACATCCATAGGATCAAACAACAAATCAACGCACCGCATCATACCAAAAGCTCCCTTTACAATCCCACATAATGGAAAAGCAGTGCTCCTACCATTTGCTTCTAAAAAAAAAAAATTAAAGCACCTTTACACGTGAAGCAATACCCAGACGATTCTGAAGCAATACCCAGACGATTCCGTCTCCCAAACCCAGCACAGCGCCGCGCCAAAAACACGATACGCAAGGGATAAAGCCGTTCAATCAAAACGCGTTCGCAAAAAATTTACACAGCGCGCACGCAGCAACACGCCACAGGGTGGTCAGGGCGACGAAGAGCTTACCACCACCGGGCACCAGCTGCTCCCGTCGGCGTCGGCGTCGGCAGAGGCTAGGGTTCGGTCCCCGGGCGATTAGTCGGTGGGTATAGACGAACGGACCGCGAGATCCCAACGCGGCGGGACGAGCAGCGGGCGCTACGGCAAGGGCTCTGGCGGCGACCTGGGCTGCGGCGGAGGTCCTCCTCCGTCCGCCAGGATGACGTGCCCGGAGTCCGAGCCCCGGTCTCCCTGACGACGAGGAGGAGCGCGCAGGCGGCGGGCGGGCGTGCGACGAGTCGAGGAGACGAGACGAGAGGAGAGGAGGCTCCCCTGGCCAGTTAAAGGAGCGGGGGGGAGGACCGGAGGAGACTGGGGGAGGGCAATGCGCGTCGCCTCGTCGTGTCGGAGTCGTAACGGAACAGAGCGTGGGCTTCTGGGCTGGGCCCGGCCCAGTCAGCCACACCGTTAGCCCACGCACGGGCCCCGGGGGGGTGTGTGGGAGAGAGAGAGGGATCTGGAGCGTCGGCGCCCGATCCGACGGCGGGGACGCGGTGGCGTGCGGCCTTTGGGCTATCTGCGCGCGTGGTGTCCTCGCGTGGTCGTGGGCAGTTTCCGTTTCAACGGCAACTGGCTGTCTGGCTTTTTGTTATTATATTATTTTATTTATATAAAAATTATTAATTAAAATATCTATGGTTCCTCTTGGATTGGTTTGAGATATTTCCTTATTTATTATTAATATCAAAAGATTCTCTTGATATATTGTAGGATTTACAAAATTAAAGCCTTATAAGATTTTCAAAATCTCTCTTAGAGTCTCGTCCTATGTCGGGTGTTGTTGGGTCAAACAAGGATTATGGAGCTTTTGGTTCAAAATTGATGCTCCTTATCTAACTTGGATATATTGTACGATTTACAAAATCAATGTCTTATAAGATCATTTCTAAAAAAATGTCTTATAAGATTTTCAAAATTCCTCTCAGAGTCTCATCCTATGTTAGGGGTTGTTGAGTCAAACAGGGCAATATGGATCTTTTGGTTCATTTAATGTGCTCATCAAACTCTGTCTAGATAGAATAAGGGAATGGATGGTTGGTGGACAAAATTTGTGCTCATAATAAATGTTTGGTTTAATTGTTACTTCTCTTGTCAATCTTACCCAACCTTGCCCAGCTAAGTTACTCCTCGTCCCGTCTCTGGTTGACCGACTCTCTCTGGAGTCAGGCGACTTGGAGCTGGTCCGAACCTTAGCTCCCTGCTAGGGTTTCGGTTTGGTTTTCTTCCCCAAATTTCTCTCCTTTTCCCTCCCTTCCCTCCAATCTCCTCCAAATTTCGGTTGTTCTGCTGGTGCTCCTGCGTCTTCCCGGCCCTCCGAGTTGGGGAGCTGCGCTGGGTGCCGGGGCTGCTGGTTCCAGGTGGGCGAAAGGCGTTGTCAGGCTGGCGTGGTTCTCTGGGTGGAGCGGCTGGAAGTGGGCTATTTCTGGTGCGAAGGTTGGGTGTGGTGATGTTTCGTTGCGGAGCTGGTTGGTGTGTGTCTGAGGGTGTTCGTGCTTCCTGAGTTTGTTTTGGGTCTGTCTTCTTGGTGACGTCGATGTGGGTCTAGTGCTGTTGTAGGCTTGTGGGCGCCTGGCTGTTGTGGTAAATAAGAGGCGGCGTGGTTGGGAGGAAAAAATCTTTGGTTGTAGTTTGTTGGCGTACTATGGGTGGTTGTTGGTGTGGTGCTGGTGGAGGTGTTGTGTGCAGGGTGCTTCTTTGTGTGCAGTAGGTAGTGAGTTTGGGGAGTTTGTGTCTGGTGGTGGAGGTGGAAGGTTTCTGGGGGGCTATGGAGGGAGGAAGGAAGAAGGGGGTGGAGGCTCTGGAGGGACTGTTGGGGGGCCTGAAGCTTACTGAGGAAGAGCGGAGAGCCATTCAGGGTGCCCGACAGGAGTCCAGAGATATAAGCCGTCCTCCCCAAGCGGTGGGGAAGCTGTTTTCTTCAAAACTGGGGTATGCTGATGGATTACTACAGACGGTGGGGAGGATTTGGTGCCCAAGGGAGGGGATTCGCTGTAAGGAGCCTGGAAACAATTTGTTCCTTTTCACCTTTCTGCAGCCAGGAGGGAAGCGCAGGGCGATTATGGAGGGGCCGTGGGAGTTTGGTGGTGATTTATTCATAGTAGTGGATTTTGATGAGACCAAAAGGTTGAAAGACCTGGAGTTTATCTCTGTTCCTGTGTGGATCAGGGTTTTTGATCTACCACTCGGGCTGATGAATGAAGAAACTGCCCGACGGATCGGTAACAGAGTGGGACGCTTCTTGGAGGTGGATAAGGATGATGATGGCTCAGTAGTGGGTGAGTTTCTCCGAATTAAGGTGCTACTGGACATCCGTAAGCCCCTCTTTAGGGGAGTCACAATGGAGGACGGAGACGAAGTTGGACAGGGCTGGTGCTCTTTGAAATATGAGTTCTTGCCAAATTTTTGCTACGTTTGTGGTCATTTGGGTCATGTGGAGAAGGAGTGTGATGATGGGGTAGGGCGCGTGGAGGGGAGGCAGTTTGGTGAGTGGATGAGGGTAAATCCAAGCCGAAAGAAGGATGGAAGGAGTAAGTGGACAGAAAGGGGGAAGCTCGGGAGGAAACTCTCACCATAGAAGGGATCCTAGTGGGGGGAAAGGCTCAGGACAGTTGGGTTCGGGTAGTGGAGAGGTGTCGCGCAAATATGTGGGGAGAGTGGAGGACGACCTCAGGGATGATGGCTTGAGTCCACTAAAGGCGAGGGAAAATGTGACACGGGAGGCTACACAAAAAAGGTTGGAGTTTGGAGCTAAATCTCTGCGGGCTGATGATCGGGATGAGCCATGTTTGGCAAAGGTTTTGGATAGCAGTGGAGGAGTAGTTTTGGGTGAAAACGGGTCTGGAAGGCTGGTGTCAGGGGTATCAGAGGATGGGGAAGGGCAAGCTGTGGTGGCGGCTGATAGAGTGGAGAGTGGGGAGGTTTTTTCAGGGGAGGAAACTGCCCTGTTACAGGTACAAGAGGTTGTGGAGGTGCAGCCAAGTGAGATGGATGTGGATGGGGCTGGTCAGGGGGAGATGGGAGGGACTCCAAGTGGTATGGTGGAGAAGGAGGGGGTGGATCCTAATGTTTTGAAACGCGACTTTTACTCTGTTGGCACAAAGGAGATGTCGAGTGTGTTAGAAGAGTTAAAGGAGTTGGACAGGGAGGTGTTGCGGGTGGGGAAAAAGAAGAGGATGGTGGGTTGCTATAAGAGAAAGTCAAGGTTACCAAAGAAGGAGGGACCCCCAGAGGGTTTGCGGATTGGGGGGAAGAGGGGTTTGTTGGAAGAGGTGCTGGAACAGGAGGAGGGGAAAAGGAGAAGAGTTGAGGAGGGGGTTGATGTTGGGAATGAGCCTGGTTCATTTTGCTTTGTGACGGCGGGATTGCCTGAGCAGAACCGCCGGGCCCAATGAGACTTATTGCTTGGAACTGCCGAGGATTGGGGAATGGCCCGGCAGTTCGAGGCCTTCTGGATGTCCAGAAGAAGGAGGACCCCGATGTTTTGTTTCTCTCGGAAATGAAGCATGACCGAAGATGGATGGAGTGGCTCAGGTGGAGGTTGAATATGACGAATATGATGGTCAAAGATAGTGTGAGGGTAAGTGGAGGCTTGGCGCTGTTCTAGAAGAAGGAGGTGGATTTGAAGGTTCTCAGCTTTTCCAGATATCATATTGATGTTAGGATTAAGGAGGGGGACGGTTCGTCTTGGAGGTTTACAGGTATATATGGGGAGTCAAGAAATGGGGAAAAGGAGAAGACTTGGGAGCTCCTTCGCATTCTAATGCACTGAAGTACACTCCCCTGGCTGTGTTGTGGAGATTTTAATGAGATTATGTTTGGTTGTGAGAAGGAAGGGGGAGCAGCTAGATCTGAAAGTAGTATGTTGAAGTTTAGAGAAGTGCTGGCGGAGTGTGATCTGCATGACCTGGGGTTTGTTGGGGACCCTTTCACTTGGAGGAATCATCACCATAGGGAATCAAGTTACACCAGGGATAGGTTGGACAGGGCGGTGGCAAATAGTGCTTGGCGGGCACGGTTCCCTTTGGTACGTGTGATAAATGGTGACCCGAGGCACTCGGACCATCGACCCATTATTGTGGAACCGGGGGCAAAGGAGAAGGCTCATTGGAAAAAGCCTCTGGAGGTAATGAGAAAATTTGAAGCACGGTGGTTGGAGGAGGAGTGCGTGGAGAGGGTGGAGGCGGCGTGGGAAAATGCCGCTAGCAGGGGCAATGTAAGGTTGGTGGAGATCCAAACCCAAGTTTTAGGGGAATTATGGCAGTGGGACAGGGAGGTGCTGGGGGGGCCTTGAGAAAAGAGTTAAAAATGCCAAAAGAGAGTTGGATCGGTGGAGGAGGGCTGCTATATCGCAAGAGCAAATAAATAAAGAACATCTTCTGAGATACAAGCTTGAGAGGCTTCTGGATCAGCAGCATACTTACTGGAAACAACGCGTGCACTCAACATGGTTGGCCAAGGGAGATAGGAACACGAAGTTCTTCCATACTCAAGCCTCAGAAAGGAGAAGGAGGAACACAATAAACAAACTGAAAGATGATGAAGGGGGAGAGGTGGCGGGGAATCTGTTGAAGACCTTTATTGCTAATCAATATCAACACCTCTTTCTGTCCTCTGCAGGTTCCAATATTGAGGAAGTGCTTGACTGTGTACAAGTTAAGGTAACTCGGAGGATGAATGAGAAACTTGTTGTACCTTTCTCAAATGATGAGATATGGGAAGCTTTGAAGGACATGGGTGACTTGAAAGCACCAGGGTCTGATGGCATGCTTGTGGTTTTCTATAAGAGATTCTGGTCGTTGGTGGGTTCCAAGGTTAAAGAGGAGGTATTGCATGTGTTGAATGGGGCTCCTATGCCGGTGGGCTGGAATGATACAGTAATAGTTCTCATCCCAAATACAGCATCACCAGAAAAGCTAAAGGAACTAAGGCCTATCAGTCTATGTAATGTGGTGTACAAGCTTGTTTCAAAGGTTTTGGCCAATAGATTGAAGGGGGTACTGCCGGAAATCATTTCTTCATCTCAGAGTGCCTTTGTCCCTGGAAGACTCATAACTGATAACGTTCTATTGGCCTATGAGTTGACACACTATTTGAACCAAAGGAGGAAGGGGACGAATGGAGTTGCTGCGATCAAACTAGATATGAGTAAGGCTTATGACAGAGTGGAGTGGAATTTTTTGGAGAAAAATGATGCTAAAGCTGGGGTTCTCTGAACAGTGGGTTGGAAAAGTAATGAAATGCGTTACAACAGTGAGCTATTGTGTTAGGGTGAATGGGGAATTTTCCAATCGTATCCACCCACAGCGGGGGATTCGTCAAGGGGATCCTCTGTCCCCTTACCTTTTCATCCTTTGTGCAGAAGGGTTATCGACTTTACTGCAGAGAGCGCAGGATGAAGGAAAAATTGAGGGCATTAGAGTCTGCAGGGCTGCTCCAAGGATTAATCACCTTTTCTTTGCTAATGATTCACTTATCCTCATGCGCGCTTGTAGCAAGGACGCACAAGATCTAAAAAGGATTTTAATGGTCTATGGGTGTGCCTCAGGACAGGTTATAAATAGAGATAAATCTTCTGCCCTGTTCAGCCCAAACACAAGTTCAGACCATAGGCATGATGTGAGACATGTTCTAAACATCCAACAAGAGGCGAAGAATGAGAGATATCTAGGCCTCCCTGTGTCTATTGGTAAATCAAGGAAAAAGGGCTTTGAATATATTAAGAAGAAGGTGTGGCTGAGAATCCAAGGGTGGCAGGAAAAATTGTTATCCAAGGCTGAAAAGGAAATCCTAATTAAAGTTGTGACTCAAGTCATTCCAACCTATGCTATGTCGTGTTTTGAGTTGACAAAAGGCTTATGTGACGAACTAAATTCTATGGTTGGAAGGTGGTGGTGGAGCCAGAATGACAAGGAACATAAGATGCACTGGTTAGCTTGGGAGAAATTGATTTTACCAAAGTATAAGGGGGGTTTGGGATTCCGGGATCTTTATCTTTTTAATATTGCCATGCTTGCTAGGCAAGCGTGGCGAATTCTGGTGTTTCCGAGAACCTTGTGCAGCCAAGTTCTAAAGGCTAAATATTTCCCTAATGGTAGCATCCTACAATGCGAACCACATGATGGGATTTCTTATACATGGAGAAGTATCTTGAAAGGGGCCGAATTGTTAGGAGAAGGGATTATCTGGCGGATAGGGAATGGGGATAGGGAATGGGGAATCGGTGAATATTTGGATCCCACATGGAAGTACGCGTAAACCAACTACCTTTAGAGGTTATGTGGTCCTGGCACGGGTGGCGAATTTGCTGGATCCGGACACAGGAGATTGGGATGAGGCACTAGTGCAAGATATTTTTTCTGAGTTTGACGCTGAGGCTATTCTGAAACTGAGGGTAAACCAGGAGCTGGAGGACAGGCCTGCTTGGCATTATGACAAAAAAGGGGTATTCTCAGTTAGATCAGCATATCGATTGGCGATCCAGATAAGAGAAAATGAGTGGGGCAGAAATGTGGAGTCTTCAGCTTCAGCTGTTGGCGAGCAAGGTCTTTTCAGATGGGAGAAGATTTAGAAAATGGAGGGTCCTAATAAGTTAAAAATGTTTCTGTGGCGCTTAGCTCATAATAGTTTACCAACACGGCGAAATCTGGTCAGGAGAGGAATAAAGGCGGATACCCTCTGCCCCATGTGTCATAGACTGGATGAAGACTGTGGGCATCTTTTTTTCAAGTGCAAAAAAGTCAAACAATGCTGGAGGTCTTTGAATTTGGAGGAGTATCGTCTGATTTTAATGACTTGCTGTTCTGGAAAGGATATGATGCAGAAAATTTAGTCTTTTCCACTGCCAATTCAAACACAGATCTCTGTTCTTTTATGGAATTGGTGGTCAGTAAGAAATAAAGCAAATGTCGGGGAAAGGAAGGCCATGGCCTCAGAGGTGGGCTCTCTAGTGACCTACTGGGTTGCACAGTTTGAAAAGAAGGGGATGGTAGGGACACATGCCCAGCAGAAAGAGACGGCAAGTTGGGAACCTCCGCCGGAAAATATGTACAAAGTTAATATTGATGCTGCCTTCAAAGTTGTCTCGGGTCAGGGGGGTTGGGGCTTTGTTGCTAGAGATAATAATGGTCATTTTCTTGAAGGAGGATATGGCAAATTAAAGAGAGTGGCAAGTTCAATTCAGGCAGAAGCATTAGCAGCCTTATATAGCTTGGAAAGGGTTCATCAATTGGGAATGTCAAGAATCGTTCTAAAATCTGATGCATCTGAGCTTGTGAAAGGCCTCACGTCAGAGGAACTAGAGTTTAGTGTGGATGGGTGTCTGTTCAAACATATCAGAGATTTTATCAGGGTCTCTTTTGATCATTGCATTATTCGGCACTGTCCGAGGAACTGCAACAAAGTGGCTGATCGCCTTGCTTTGTTTGGGGCGAGCATGGATTGCTCTGGTTCACCTGTCTTCGTGAGCCAAGTCCCTGCCTCTGTTACCAGGCTTGTCTTCCGGGGATATTCCTGGAGCTGGTCACTGATGGAAACTAGCTTTCCAAGATCAAAAAAAAAACCCTTGCCCAGCTAGAATAGAGAAAGGGTTAGCAGTTTGGTTGGTGACCAAGGTTATTTTGGGGTTTGTGCCTAACTAGAACCTCACCTACCCGCCCAGCTAGAATATAGGAAGGGTTAGTTTTTTGGTTAATGGCCAAGGTTATTTTGGGGTTTATGCCTAGCTATAATCTCACCTAACCTTTTTCCAGTTATAATAGGAGAAGGGTTAATCGTTTGGTTGGTGGGCAAGGTTATTTTAGAGTTTGTGCTAATAAGGAATGAATAGAAGAATGGACCTCGCCCAGCTAGAATATGAGAACGATCAGTTTGGTATTTATCTCAAGGTTCGTGCTAACAAGAAAAAAGTCTTATTATCATAGGAGTAGGAGGGTTAATCTAGCTCACCCAAGGTGGCAAGAAAATTTCCTATTTTCGTAGGAGTAGGAGGGCTAATCTAGCTCACCCAAGGTGGCAAGGCTAGGCTTGCTCTTGCTGGCAAGGCAAAGCAAAACTTTGCCCGAATCCAAACTGACCCTATATTCTAGTCGATCTTATATGTTGTTGAATTAGTTGAATTCTATATGTTGTTGAAATCCAAACAGGGCCCAATTTTGGCTGGTGATGCAGGCGTAACCTACTCAAAACCACCGCCTAATTCCTATTTCATGCCGCGATGAACGATTTTCAGGTGGAATTCCTACCTTACATTAAAAAACAATAAGACCAGCACTAAGCATCCAGCTTGGACTCAGATAGCACATGGCTTCACCTAGCTGTCTGTCGAGTGGTTTGCCGAATGATTCACTCGGTCAGCAGGGACAGCAGCTGACTTGAACAGTAAAAACATCACGTTTTTCTTGAGACAAATAGCATCCATGCTCGACAAATCAAAAGTTCATAGAATGGAAGCGTCAAAACGAACGGCCTGGCGGTCTGCAGCTTGACTACCGCTGTCTAGATGAAAAGCTACGATAAATGATTGTAGGCAACTATTTTTTTAAAAAAAATGATTGTAGGCAACACGGGAACATTAAATTTCAAATCAAAACTCAGGGCATCTAAGGGCAGGCCTTCAGGCTTGGCACGTGAATATTTGTCGAGAAAACACTGGAAACAACTGGCTTCAGTTTCCGGTCCTTGATTTACACAGCTGCCACGCCCCTCGGATGCCTGGTGGTTCTGCTTTACGTCATCATAATGAACTTCCTTAAGTTTTCTGGGCTGTAAACATGTCTTTGCATCCAGATGCCTAACAAAGACAAATTACTGATTGCATCGTATCAGGGACAACATCATTGTTTCTATGTTACTGAGTTCTTCTGGGTCCAAATCGGAGCTTCAGGTTGTCCAAAACACGGGTAACATTGAGAAGCCGTGGATCGTCAGAAGGAATCTCTCGCGCCTGAATTTGAAAAACAAGAGAGCATGAGCAGAATACGAATCACAAACATCTAGACAAATCGATCAGGTTTTAATTCTTCAGAGCTTAAATTGCTAACAAGTGACATCATTACAAATGATTTCAATGTGCAAAGAGTTCTGACACCCATACGAATATGTAAATCAAGGACCAACATAGTAACTCACTCTATAGTTAGAAAGCATTCAATTATTCTTAGATGCCTTCAAGGTAAAGAAAGTGTACTAAGTCAAAAGTTCAAAACACTGAAGCTTACCATTAAACCCTTGTGGTATGCCTCAACAGCAGGAAGAGTTGGAGTGACATTACGGCTTTGCAGGAGATCCCAGACATAATTTGCAGTCGTATATCCACCAGTCTAGATAAATTGGTAAATTTAACTTCAGTCATTCAACCATCTCAGTGAAGCAATTTATGTTCATTACAAAATGCTAAGCAAGTATCAAAAAAAACAATTCATGCATTCATATTTGGTAGTCAAAGGGCAGGAGTTGGTGTTGGTTACCGTTTCACCCGCAGCAGCAAGTAGGAGATCAGTTCCCATCTTGGCATTCAAGAAGAAATTTCTTGAAATCATTTTCTCCTGAAAAATATTGTTGATGTAAAATTTCAAGATTTTGAAGCCAGTCAAAGCTATACAGCAAAATTAAAGCAGCAAAGAACAGAAAATTACTAAAGTTTCTTGAGCAAGTTGCATTCCTCTTGGAGTGTACCCAATCATAGCTCCCTCAGCAAGTGTCTGCATTTCATAGATAGGCGAATATATGCAGCAGCACATGATACAAGAAAGATCGACTGAATTTGACTTGATAGAGGATGGTTATTATTTAATTATGAGCATAGAAAATTCATTTTACCATTCAGTGAGGAACATTATCTTTAACAATTCCAAAGTTTTATGCATCTGGTTTCTTTTTGGCTTGCAGAATTTGTTCTTGGTTGTCAATTCGTTCTTTTAATTTACTAGCTAACTTAATGATTTTTCACATTATCTGGCATTAGACAAGTCTGGCTAAGCTTTGTCAATTCCTTGGTGAGCAGATTTGTTGTCAAATAGGTGTGACTCACAGCATACAACTCTGCGGGTGGGGATCTCGAGCTTGAATACTCTTCAAACATCTTAACAGCAGAATCAATATCTCCACACCGTAGGTAACACCTTTTTCAATTGGAGGACATCAAATCAATAATAACTAGAATAAAATGGAGAAAGCATGATAAGACCAAAATGATAGACACAGGGATTATAGAACCAGAATACAAATGCAAAGAAGTAGTCACTTAAGCTATGTCCACTCATCTTTATAAATACAATGATTCTGTCACTATTATTAATCTAGAGTAATGAGATCTCATTGTGACATGCTTATAAATGAGTTCATGAAAGTTAATAATGATAAATACACAAACTATCAGACCTTAATTTTCAGCGCTTCAAGAAAATATTAAAATATCAACATTATATATTACTCCCTTCGTCCCATAATATCTGTCATTTTCGGTGTTTGTGCCATAAGTTTGACTCAATTTGTAGAAAATGCGTGCAACATTTGTATCTCCAAATAAATTTATTAAAAAACTAAATTCAAAGATCTTTCCAATGATACTAATTATATACCATAAATATTAATATTTTTTAATATATATTTCATCAAAGTTGTTCCTCGGGAAGCAAAAAACGACAGAAATTTTGGTACGGAGGGAGTACCTCATAGCTTGCATCACCATGTAGGCATCATAAGTAGATCCATCTCTATTATCCTTATTGAATATTTCCAGAAGTGCTTCAAGTGTCTGCACAATTTTGAAGTAAATGAAATTTCAGAATAAGCTAAATATACCACCTTTGGTGATTTCGAAAAAAAAAATATACTAATGGTAGAAACAATTACAAAGTTAGGGTTATGTCGATTGTGCATGGCCAATGTGCAGTAACCAAAATATATGACGAAAAATGGTAATTCACAAGCAAAAGATCACCTCTTTGCTCCGCAGTTCTGCACAAGCATGGATAGCAACATGATAAACTGTATGCTGTTTATAGACAAATCCTCCTCGTCTATTTATATATTCTGCTGTTGGGAGGTTGTATAGCTCTTCCTCTGACACATTCATCATTATATTCTCAGCATTGTCCTTTGCTACTCTTTCAACATATTGCCAACCTTTCGACTGCCCGACAAAGTCAAGAATCTGCTTGAAAGAGAAGTTATAGAACATTCTGATTTGGTTAATTACATCCTTAGTCTTACAGATGTGTAACATACCTTTGCCATGGTTTCCTCAGTGGTTGGTGTCTTGTTCTTGAATGCAGTTATCAGTCCGGCATAACAAAACTTGTTTAATCCAAGACCAGCAGCACTCATATCACTAACTATGGCATACCTATCAAAACAAATTCTCGTTATATAAGTTTCTCATGTAAGCAAGTACAAATTGGTAAACCAGATGGTGTTGACAACTGAGGATAAACTATGTCTTGACGAACTCTAACCAGTCACAATATAGTCCCTACTCTCTAGAGCAAAGCTCCACATGCAAAACTGCTAATGCGTTCACAAATAGTACATCTGAGAATCCTACCTGGCAACTATAACGTAGACACTAAAGACTTCAGCTCTGATGTTATCAGGAAGAAAGTACCAGAAAGTTGCATTACTCTAGGCCTTCAAATCCATGACATCAATACTTACATATCTCGTATTCTCAAATGATAGCTAACTGTTAGTAGTGTGGATGAACCTCTAACAAACAAAATGCACAGTGAACAAGGACAACTCACGGAATGTCGCTAATCTGTTTTGCTAGTTCGTGTTTGGTAAACTTCAAGCCATTGTGCTAAGAGTGGCCAACCACCATAAATGGCAGTGGCAGGCAGTAAGTGATGTAAAATTTCAATTTCAATTGTGCATTCTTATATTTGTTGGAGCATATAAATACTGTCAAGAAGTGTGCCTTACACTTGATCAGTCTGCCCTGTTGATGCAAGTGCACTCAGTAGACAAATGTAGGTTTCTCCTTTCAACTTAACACCATGTGCCTTCATTTCTTCTAAAAGCTTTGTTACAGGTAAAGGGCAGGAGCATCAGTGAGCATAAAGAACAAAAGAAAGCTGTTCAAGCATGAAAATGGTACCATATAATGATATAACGCAGCTGGCATTCAGTACACAGAAAAACCAACCATGATTGCTGCATCTGAGTTCTTGCATTTTCCACAAGTGGAGATCAAGAAGTTGTAAAGGTTAACCTGGAAAACATTAAGAACATCAGACTGATAAGTCTCTCGAAGGTAAAAAGTAACTGGAGTGAATTCAAATAAGTCAGTGGTCTAACATCAGGCTGCAAACCCATTTCTTTCATCTGATCACGGAAGTAGAGTGCATCTTGTAGCCGGCTGCCTTTCATGGTACCGACTATGAGTGTGTGGAATGTATCCCGCTCAGGCTTCACACCATCAAGCATCATGTCGTCATAAGCATCACGCAGAAGAAAGGGCCTAAAAACAATGACAATGTAAATGTTAGACTTGCAAAGTATACATGGTTAGAAAATACAGTAGAGGTTTCTGACACTGGAGCTGTAATTCTACTCAAACAGAAATTCAAGTCAAGATAAGCATAGGCATGAAGAAAAATGACAGTACAACAGAACATGAAGTAATTTGCTAAAAGTTATATAAAACATAACTCACGAAAACTAATATCTTCGAGGCAAAAAATGAGTAGTCAAAAAATATCAGGGGTATTCATGGCAGACTAGTTGCTCAAGTAGCCAGGCTCACTGACACACAGAACACAAATATTTCCTGGGTCAGCAATGGTAATTCCCATGCACAAAAGGGTAAACGGACCTAGAGCAGCACAACACCAAAGTACAGTTTTCACATGGCCATCAATCCCACAACAAGGCCACTGTGAACAATCGAATGAGCAAACACATGCTTGCATGCGCAGCACAGCATCAACGAAGCCGCACAAACCAAACCAAGGCATATCAACGAAAACGGGCCCCGTTTGGCAATGCGTCGAACAGCTAGCGCGCACACGCAGCAACCGATAAACCAACATTCCATTGCCTGCGCTGGGCGACGAGCGACCCGATGACCGTGTTGTACTCGGAGGTGTTATCCGCGTAGTTCCGGCGCGCGTGCTCTTCCGTCGACGTCGCCGCGCCACGCCGCGCCGTGAGCGCCGCCGCCGCCGCATGGCGCAACCGCCCTGCGCCGCAAACACCCGGAGGTCAGCCTGGCGGAGAGATCCGCGAAAGAAATGGGAGGGGGAGGAAGTGTGAGAGAGACCCTGCAGCATGAGGGATTTCTTGAGGAGAGACATCGGCGACGATGCTGCGGCACTGCGACTGCGGAGGGGGCGGGGGAGGCGGACCGAAGGAAGAAGAAGGGTTTAAGGCGTCCGCCGTTGGATCGTCGTCAGGACGGTTAAGACTGAGATGGGCCAAGTCTTCTAAAGATTAATGGGCCAAATAAGCCCACTCTGTTTTGGCCCATCACGGGGCCATGGTAACAGTGCCTCCCTCGAATCGAACTATTATTATTATTATTACAAAAGTCAGCTTGTGCATTGCATCGGTTGTGTGGGTCCAAAATTGTACTGGATAAAAAAAAAACTACAAAATCGAACACACCTCCTCTCTCATCATTTCCCAAGACGAGACATGCTGTGTTCCCACGGGGTTTTTCTCCTTTTCTTTTACGTTTATTTTGACTGAATTCTTAAAAAATATAAAATTATAGTAAATTATAGAAAAACAGGAAATGAAAAAAATAATTTGATTGGACTCCACATGGAAAAAATTATAAAATAAAATTTTTAATTTTGTTGGACTCCACGTGGAGAAACATAGCATTGAACATTTTACTGTAGAAAAACATTATAGGATGCTCGCGTGGTATACATATAATGTTTTATAATATTTTTACAACATTTGTATAGTATTAATATGATGTTCGATGATTATCTTTAAATATAAATTTATTATATGAGATAAATATTCATTAAAATAATTATCAAAATACAAGGTTTTGTTTTTTAAAGAGTTTATTGTAAGAAAGACAGGCTTTTGGTGCATGATGACAACAGTTTGGTCTGCTGTTTAGCCCCAAAATACAACTGAATATCGGCCCCAACTTAGTAAAAAAAAAGGAAATTACTTTTTAAAGGGGAGGAGAGGGGGTCGGTAGGGTGCCTGCGTCACCGGATCGACAGCTAGCAACCCCCGCGCCATCCGACCTCTGTCATCTCCAATACAACAGAATCCATACATTTCATCAAACAACACTGCACACTCCAACAGTCTCATAGAAGATTTATCACATCCACTACTTATCACCGCTCAAGTTCAGTTGTGTCATGGTCAGAAGAACTGGGAAGAAAGGGGGGCAGGCTACAACACATATGAACACCTACATTACAAAATTTACATACGAGGTAAACAAAAGATTAGGCAGCACAGGGCAGATGCATTTGCGGCACATACATTTACACTGGTTTACAGCTGGAGAGGCCAGGGGACGAGTAGGAATAGTTTAGCATGTCTTACATATACAGTGGTCTTGAGCTGCTAAGCCTCGGGAAACAGGAGCACAGTTTAGTTGAAAAATTATGCACCACCGCTGTTCCCCTAGGTACGGGAACGTTTGGGTACAGGGACAAACCGGTCTTGCACAGTGTCCTTCAACCACCGCGACGAGCGGGTCTGTTTGACTCGGTCCATGAAAAGGCGGTGGCTGCACAAATATCAACAGAGAAGAATGTTGATCTATGGAGGAAAACTAGTGCAGAGAATGCATGTTTCAATGGTTCAAGTAAGCTTAGGTTTGCTCACCTCTCATACTCCAGCTTCTGAATGACTATACCATTTAGTAGAAACTCCACGCTGAAAACACTAGCACCTATTGGGTACTCATGTACATTAGCTGACTGCCCAGATCCTGAGAAGAAAACAGTATGCAAAGTATGGTGCAGTATGTCTGACCTTTCTCGAGTAGTGGTGCACAACTTTCATAGTCTTCTTCACATGAGATAACCAGTAGGTCAGGAGGTACTTCCTTTTCCTTCATTATGGATCGTCCTACCCTCTCTAGTGGCTGCAAAACCAAAAGCAAAGGTTAGATATGTTGTGCCGAACAGTAACCATTGAGACAAAATCCCATTTAATTTGTCACTTCTAAAAACAGTGTGCAGATCTCCCAAGGGCATAATACAATCTTGAATTCACATCCCAACTTGGTTTAAACTTCACAAGCATAGACGGAAGATTACATAAATTTGACCCTTTACAGAGTACTTAACATGGATGTAATTATTTTTCCGTCTGTTTGGACTTTGGAGAAGGCATTAGTCAAAATTTGAACCAAATCAAGTACCCTGTTGGCCTGATAGATAACCTTTTTCCATATTGTCCACTTACTGTATCACAAAGGAAGACATTTAAACAGTACAACATTCAAAAACATAAGAGAAGGAAAAATCAGTGCTGCATATTTATTTGTATAATAAAAACATAAGCTGTAGTTTTTTAAAGGAAAGCTGTATTTAGACATTCCACATATATTCATCGAGCCATTATCTGGTTGATGTGTTACACAAAACCAAAGTTTAGTTTCATTATTCAAGTATCCAGCTACACATCACTGATTGCATCAGAATGCCTACTGATATAGCGAGGGATAGGACTTCCATATTTTGATTAAAGAAAAATGGTTTTTCAAAGTACTGAGGGAAACTTGAAAGCAATATACAAATGACAAGTGTAACAGCAATTGCCTGCTTGATACTAGTATATATTGGAAAGTTTCCTACTTTATTGGTTTATTGACATCTTTTCCAAGGATTAACAAATATGGGGTACCAAAATTGTATTTTAAGCAGCAGGCTGGGCATTCATAAGGAACTACTTGCTCAGTTCCAAATTGTAAGTTGTTCTGACTTTTCTAGATGTATAGCTTTTACTATGTATCTAGACATAATGCATATCCAGTTGCATAGCAAAAGCTATGTACCTAGAAAAGCCAAAATGGCTTACAATTTGAAGCAGAGGGAGTAGTTGCTAATATAAACCATGAAGCATGTTAAAAATGCTAAAGAACTTCATGAGACCAGTATGCCTACCTAGAAGATTTTCAACTTAGCAGTAAGAACAAACATACAGATGCTATTATCACATACAAGAAAAAAAACTAATGTTTGCCTGTATAAAATGATTCATCAGCCGTTTAACTTGATAACCAGTTCACTCGACTTTTTGTGTACCAGGTTGTCCGTTTATTTGTTTCAAAACAGTCTTGTTGATACAAATTGCACAATGGCGATAGAAAACAGTTTTCCTAATAAGAGTATTTATATTTTTTGTGAATAACCTATATCATTTTGTCATAATAACCAGTAGGGACCCATTTACTGTTTCCTACAAAACAATTGTTATATATAACTAATCCAGTCATTGTTAACATGTAATTCAAATTTTAAATACAAACAAAAGCTTAAAGTATGTTGGAAAATAAATAAGGCTGACCTGCCCTGACGATGCTTTAACCAAGCTAGTCACCACTACTGGACTTGGTTTCACATTTGATGTTACAAAGACTCTTTTCCCCTGTAAATGGTTTTTCAGTAAAAAAAAATGAATCGAGGACAGGCGTAGATGAAATAGGATTACAAATTTCACAGTACCAGCAGAAGAGGATGTTTGCAAGCTGAGGCCAGTGATATAGGCATGCTGAAACCTATCTCCTTTTCCTTTTTTTCATCCCTCAGAATATACTTCTTCTCATCAATAAAACAGGCTGCTTGCCCACAATTTTCAAGCCACATTGATGTAACTACTGGCTTGCCAAGAGTTATTGCTTCTAACATATTCTTTGTGCGGCAAAATCTATCTGCAACAAAGTGTGTTGCATCGGCCATTGAAAATGCTTCACAAACTCCTAAGCGCGCCAAGATCTACAACATAGGTCATCATGAATATACCTCATTCAAAGTGATGATTACTAACAAGAATATATATAGAAATATAGTTTACCTTCTTTTGACGCTTGATAACATCGTCATCCAAATGATTGCTGAACAAAATACTGACATTGGCCATATCCTTCCTTCTTCTTGAATCTTTTCTCTGCTGATTTGATAGCACAGTTTCAGGATCTAGCTTCAGTAATTCTCTCGCAATAGAAGCTTTTGACAAGCTTCTACTTGAGCCTTTTGATGGATTCACAGGAGTAAAAGTGGGTGACAATTCATTAACCACTTTTGAAGGTGTTTTCATGGCACTATTCGGAACTTGAGGATTGGTTTTTGGTGATTTGCTTGTATCCTCAACATGGGAGGATTCCTTCAGTCTCTGTGCAGAGCTAATGACATCAGAAGAAGTTTTCCTGTCATCTCTTACAGGAGAATTAAGTACAGGAGAAGCAGCTAATGACTTCTCTATAATGTTGGACATCATAGAAGCTGATCTTCCACGGGAAGGTTCCCTCTTTGCATACTTTAGCAGGTCAGAAACACTTCTTATGAAAATTCGCCTTTTCTTGCATGGTCTTGCCACTTCTGACGGTATTTCATGATTTGCAGCAGCTGCAGCGGTTGACTGTATCATTTTTGTAGGTGTTCTTCGCTGTTTGGGATGCGATGGGGGGTCTCTGCATATAACATCAGTTGTTGGTTCAGCTCTGTGTGCTTCAAGATTTTGAACATTATTTACACTGGTCCATTGTGCACTTCCATCCCTGGATTGCTGAAGATCTTGATCACTATTTGTGCAAGTCGGCTTTGTGCTTTCTTTTTCAAAATAACTCAAACCAGACTCAGTTGCAATGTGGTTATTTTGCATTTGCCCAATAGTGGATCTGTCAACTGTCAATTTCTTGCCTCTCCTCAAGTGTTTATTAGATAACTCAATAAATGCAGAAGGGTCATTCCTACCACAATGCCTAGTTCGGTGAGCAACAGGTGTCCCATGGTACTTATTATCATCGATACATTTCTTTGAAACTTTGTTCTTCTCTGGTACAGACTTTGTTTGCTTATGTTTCACTTTTACTATAGGCTCAGAACTTTCTTGCATCTTTGACCCTCTTAGTCTTTCTTTCTGAGGCCTGGTACTGAAGTCAGTTACTTTTCTTCTTTTAGAACGTGTTGCGACACCTTCCTGGATGTTTCTAGTTCTCTGAGGAGAACCATTCTTCGAATGACTTTTAGTTATTCTAGACTTCTCAGCTCTCGTATCTCTATTGAGCATAGGTTGACCTTCAGCAGATAAACTTTTAGCAGGTGAACATTGTACCAGGGCCTCCATAGCTTCAACAGCCATTTGAGTATCTGGACCAACATCATTCAAAGCTACATCAGCTTTTTCCTGTTCCTCCAATGATTTGGCATTTGATAGGTCATCTAAGTCCTTCAAAAGGTTTTTCTTAGTCCTGTTTCCAGAAACCCGCTTACTCTTCACATCACTTTTGAATAGTCTTGAATCTGATAAAGGAATAGTTTCAAACCTCCCAGGTAGTTTGGTACTTCTTTTGTTCAAAGCTTCCCCTATTTTATTTTCTCCCCAGGAATTATTTGTGGAAGATTTATTTGCTCTGGTAGAATGATTCTTTGGTTTTCCTCTACCAATTGGTTTCGGCAACAAGATGTCTTTGTTTTTACTGAAAAAGTTACCTCCTCCATCGTCTTCACGGCTATCCAGGAATTCAAATATTTCTGCCTTCCTATTGGAACTTCTGCCAAGGTCAACCTTCTCAGCCAACATTAAAGTCCCCTTCTTACTTGAAACACGTGGCTTTGCTATTTCTAATTTATTTGGGGTGGTTTCTTGAGATGATAATCCACCATTGATTGAAATCAACCTGTCCACGACATCAAAAGCATTTGCCTGTGACAGATCACCAGGCTCCTGTGATCCAACATAGCTTAATCCAGCAAGACATCTGCTGTTGTTTTCACGATCCTCAGCACTTGTGTCAGCAAAAAGCTTTTTTGCCGTTGAGCACTTATCTCTACTTTTAACAACACCTTTATCATGGTTCTGTATATAACCATGGGAGTCGTTATCAACCCCGCCAAAGGAGGTGCCATATGAAGTAGATTCATCTACAATTTTCGGCAGGGGATGTATTGCATTGGATGAGGCTTTTAGTTTCCGTTGCTTCATACAGTTCACAGACATAATGTCCCGATGTTCAGAAATTCCACATGTCCGTACTGATGCAACACGAACAGAAGGTAATTTCACCTGAACGTGACCTAGATGTTGCACATATATTGCCATTAGAAAACAAAATTTAAGTTTCACTAAAAAGACAGATTAAATTAAATCTAATAAACTCCGCCTAGGTTGGAGTGCCTTTGGTGTTCCAGCATAGCAGGTCCCAAGCCCTGGTAAAGGAGGAGGGTGTGATAGGCTTGGCGAGCCAACATCAAAACTTAGCCACTTTCATGGAAATGAGACCCAAAAGATTCCCGTTGGGGCGTAACCCTCTTAGCGACGCGCCATGCCGGAACCCGGGTATGGTGTTAAATGAGCAAGGGCCGGGTCGTCACCCCCGTGGCGCGCCGTGTCTTGATCTGGGCACGGTGTCAAGTGAGCAAGGATCGGGTCGTCGCATCCTTAGTGGCGCGCCACATCGGCGCCCGGATGTGGTGCAAAATGAGCAAGGGTCTTCACACCTCCCTCGGCGGGTGCGAAGGGTAAGGAAGCTAGTCGAACCAACCAAGATCCGTTTAGGTAGCTGGAATGTTGGGTCCCTCACGGGTAGGTTAAGAGAGCTAGTTGACACTATGGTTAGGAGGCGTGTAAATATCTTGTGCGTTCAAGAGACCAAATGGAAGGGTCAAAAGGCGAAGGAGGTGGACAATACAGGCTTCAAGCTATGGTACACAGGGACAACTTCGAGTAGAAATGGAGTCGGAGTTTTGATCGATAAGAGCCTCCAAGGTGGTGTGGTGGAGGTGAAAAGGCAAGGAGATAGGATTATCTTAGTTAAACTTGTCATTAGTGATTTAGTCTTAAACGTTATTAGTGCGTATGCTCCCCAAGTAGGCCTTGATGAGTGTGCTAAGAGGCAATTTTGGGAGGATTTGGATGGCATAGTCAGGGTTGTACCAAGTAGCGAGAAGCTCTTCATTGGAGGGGACCTTAATGGCCATGTAGGAGCATCTAGTACAGGTTACGAGGCAGCACATGGAGGTTTTGGTTTCGGAAGAAGGAACCAGGAGGGAGAGGATATCCTAGACTTTGCTACAGCTTTTGATATGATGGTAGCAAACACTTTCTTACAAAAGCGAGAGTCCCACTTAGTGACCTTTAGTAGTGGCTTGTCCTGCAGTCAGATTGACTTTGTCCTTGCAAGAAGGGGAGATAAACGTGCTTGCGTGGATTGTAAGGTGATACCTGGGGAATGTGTGGTGTCTCAGCACAAGCTAGTGGTGGCTGACTTCCGCTTTCTGATGCAAACTTGTAGGGCTAAACAAGCCAAGATTGCAAGGACAAAGTGGTGGAATTTAGAAGGGGAGACATCAAAGGTCTTCAAGGCAAGAGTTATTGAAGAGGGCCCGTGGAAGGACGAAGGTGACGCCAACAATATGTGGGAGAAGATGGCGACATACGTTCGAAAGGTTGCTGCAGAGGTGCTAGGTGTGACCAAAGGAAGTGGATGCGCTATGAAAGACACTTGGTGGTGGAATGAGGATGTTCAAAAGGCAATTAAGGAGAAGAAGGAAGGCTATAAGAGCTTGTTCCAGGACCGGAGTGCAGATAACATAGAGAAGTATAAGGTGGCAAAGAAGGCTGCAAAACGGGCAGTGGCGGAGGCAAAGGGACGTGCTTATGAAGATTTGTACAAGCGTCTTGATACGAAGGAAGGAGAAAAGGACATCTATAGGATGGCTAGGACTCGTGATAGGAAGACGAGGGACTTTACTCAAGTCAAGTGCATTAAGGATGAGAGGGAGCAACTCTTGGTGAAAGAGGATGAGATCAGACAAAGATGGCACGAGTATTTTGACAAATTGTTCAATGGGGAGAACGAGAACTCCCCTGTTCAGTTGGACGACTCGTTTGATGACAACAACAGGCGCTTTGAGCGGAGGATTCAAGAATCAGAGGTTAGAGAAGCGTTGAAAAGGATGAAAGGGAGCAAAGCGATGGGCCCGGATGGTATCCCAATCAAGGTGTGGAGATGCCTTGGGGATATAGCTATAGTATGGCTAACCAAGATGTTCAATAATATCTTCCGATCGAACAAGATGCTTGAGGAGTAGAGAAGAAGCACTTTGGTGCCAATCTACAAGAACAAGGGTGACATCCAGAGTTGTAATAACTATCGTGGGATTAAGTTGATGAGCCACACTATGAAGCTATGGGAGAGAGTCATCGAGCACCGCCTGCGAAGAAGGACACGAGTATCTACCAACCAATTTGGCTTCATGCCTGGAAGGTCAACCACAGAAGCAATCTTCTTGTTAAGACAAGTTATGGAGCGATTTAGAGAGCAGAAGAAGGACCTACATATGGTTTTCATTGACTTGGAGAAAGCTTATGACAAGATACCAAGAAATGTTATGTGGTGGGCTTTGGATGACATAAAGTCCCAACAAAGTACGTGACCCTCATCAAGGACATGTACAACAATGTTGTGACTAGCGTTCGAACCAATGATGGTAATACTGATTACTTCCCGATTAGAATTGGGCTTCATCAAGGGTCAGCCTTGAGCCCGTATCTCTTTGCCTTGGTAATGGACGAGATTACAAGGGACATTCAAGGGGACATCCCTTGGTGCATGCTCTTCGCCGATGATGTAGTGTTAGTTGATGAAAGCTTGGCGGGAGTAAATAGGAAACTTGAGCTGTGGCGGCAGACCCTTGAGTCTAAAGGTTTTTGACTAAGTCGGACTAAAACCGAGTATATGAAATGCGACTTTGGCACAACGGCTCAGGATGAGGGAGATGTGAGTTTGGAAGGTCAAGTCGTGCCTAAAAAGGACACCTTACGATATCTGGGATCGATGCTACAAAGGGATGGAGATATTGATGCAGACGTTAGCCATAGAATCAAAGCAGGGTGGATCAAGTGGCGTCAAGCTTCTGGCATTCTATGTGACAAGAGGGTACCCCAAAAGCTAAAAGGCAAGTTCTATAGGACAGCAATTAGACCTGCAATGTTGTATGGAGCCGAATGTTGGCCCACAAAGGCTCGACATGTTCAACAAATGAGTGTTGCAGAAATGCGCATGTTGCGTTGGATCTGTGGTCACACAAGAATGGACCGAGTGCAGAATGATGATATACGTGATCGCCTAGGGGTGACACCAATTGAAGAAAAGCTTGTCCAACATCGGTTGAGATGGTTTGGCCATGTCCAGAGGAGACCGCCAGATGCACCAGTGCGCTGTGGGTGTGGAGTCCCAAGCCAAGCTAATAATATAAGGAGAGGCAGAGGAAGGCCGAAGTTGACATGGGCAGAGGCGGTGAATAGGGATTTAAAAGCTTGGGATATATCTAGAGATCTATGTTTGGATAGGATTGCCTGGAAAGCAGCTATTGAAGTGCCGGAACCTTGACTTGGGTATCTTGTTGGGTTTCAACTCTAGCCTACCCCAACTTACTTGGGACTACAGGCTTTGTTGATGTTGATGTGGAAGTGCATTTCTTCATCATGTTCGAACCAGAGATACAGAACACTTTTACGATTTGACAATGTCATTCCTCTTTACCTGCCTTCTAGTATGAATTAAAGCATTGATAACTAAAATTGCCCCCCACGATGAATCTGTAAAGCTAAATCACCTCTTTACCAAAGAAAACAAAAATGAAATAAAATATATATAAAAAAAGCACCTGTACCTTAAAAAAAAGACTCCACATTGTGATTGTCTGATAAATATATTTCTGTTATCAGACAAAACTCTAAAAGACAAGTTCTGATTTTAAAATAATAAACAGAACAAGTGATGTTTGGACTACTTTGATACCTTTAGGCCTCTCTCAACTTAAAACTGATAAACTACAGGGCACTTCTGTAAACATTTTATATTGTAAATTTCATAGAATGGTCCTAATGAATTGCTACATGACAAGATAGCAATAACAGCAGATTCAGTAGCTGGTAACTAACCTGAACCTGTGTCACCCTCCTCATCTGTAGATGCATCAGAATCTACCAAAATATTGTTATCATCATGCTTCTTAATCCCTCCATTTAACCCCTCCATACTTCCTTCTGTTCCCAACTTCGCATCCCTTTTATCCATTCCTGACTTCACACCCCTCTCATCCCCTGACAAGTTCTCATTGTCACTTAGGACAGCAGTGTCATCATTCAACTCATCGTCGCCTATGTCTTCATCAGAGTCTTCAACCAACTGGGTCTTCCCCACCTCACCAGGATCATGTTCATCATCATCATCATTTAATCCATCGTTGTCGTCATCCTCCTCCTCAGATTCCTCAAGCTGGGTCTCAACCATGTCTCCAACAATGGTATTCACTACATCCACCTGACATTCTTCAACCAACTGGGTCTTAGTCCAATTGCCGGCATTATCCTCTGCACCACACAAAAACCGCCCCCTTCCCCATCTTCCAACTCCTGCTGCATCTTCACTTGGTCACCATCATCGCCACCATCCTCATCGCCACTGCCACCATCCTCGTCGATATTCTCCAACTGTGTCTCCGTCCAATAGCCAGGCACACCATCCTCCTCCACCTCGTCTTCTAACTGGGTCTCGCCATCATCTGGAGGCTGTGTATCGTCGTACAGAGCCCAATCGTCCGCCTCACGCTGTGTCCCATCGCCATCACTCGATGGAGAACCTGATGACCACAATGCACATCCACCAAAAAAAACCTTTACATTACAACAATCGCTCACAAAACCCCCGGCCAATAAATAACGCGCACTCACCTAACGGAGGTGTCCCGCCGTCCAGGACTTGGGTATCCCCGCCAGCGCCGTCATCGCCGGCCTCCCCGCGCATCGCAACACGGGTAGGACCGGCTTTACTGTGGCGGATGGGGACCGAACCCCCACAGATACTCGGAGGAAGACGAAGAACGACCCAATCGAACCACGGATGTCTTGGTCCGACTGGACTGAGCGCAGCGCACAAATCCAACACGAATTGAGCGGATAGAGGAAAGGGAAATCTCGGAAGGAAACCGACTCCTCGGACAACCCGCCCCGAAACAGTAGAGGGCGAGCGAAGGGGAGGAGGTGGTGGGCGACGTCTCTCGCTGAGAGGAGGGTACGGCCGGCAAAATCTCTGATCTGTTGTGCGCGAGTTCGCCGGCGGCGGGCGATGCGGCACGCGCGTTTTGTCGTGGCGGCGGGAAAAGAGGGAGCGGGGAGCGCGCGCGGGCGTAGAAACGGGCAGGGAAAAGGGGAAGGGTTTTAGCCAAAACCCTTGGAATCCAGATTTTGCCTCTTCTGGAACGGCTCGATCTCTACAGTACGTTTGAAAAAAAAACGGTTGGTTGGGTGGCTTTCTCTGGACTGTTCCTACTTCGTAGACACGTTGAGAGAAGAATGCACGGCTGTTATTTTAAGGGTCTTTTTGGATCTCTACCTCTAAATTTTAAATTTTAGAGGTCTTTAAATTTTAGAGCACTTTAGTTCACTTTTTATTTCTAAAACTCTAATGTAAGTTGGTAATTTTAGATTACTTGTTTAGAGTTTTAGCTCTAAAGCTTAGAGCTCTAAAGTTTAGAAGGGAGGATTCAAACAGGACCTAAATCAACATAGAACTACACTAACTGGTCACATGCATAATGAAGATACAACAATATCATGTGTATAAACTTACTACTACTCAATAATGAACATTCCAAGAACTTCTATGAAAAATTCCCCTATTTAATTAAAATTCCTAAAATCACTAGAGTTTCGCATTACTAACGGCTAAAGTTAGACATATCCAACTTCATGAAGCTTTTCTAGATTAAGTCGGTGTTAGACCAAACATGTTCCCAAATTTATAATGAAAAAAACAAAACAAAAGTCTAGACTAGCTTTTTACTCTTACGCAAGTAAATAGAAATGGTTAGGGATGAAAATGATAGGAAACAACCGATATGAGGCCAAATTACTTTCACTTTCATATTCTTTTCTCGAAAATGAAATTGCTACGATATTGTCGAAAACGAATATTGCACCGGTATTTCGATAATTTCAAAAACAATATAGTCGATCGAAAAACAGAGCGGTGACGGTAGAAATCGATGAGAACGATATCCTAAAAACGATAAATACGTCAAACCTCCTAGGAAGAGCCATATAACTTAATCTATCTAACCTGGTCATAATAAATAAAGCCACAATTAACAAGACCATAAGTTAAATCATATATTTCACACCAATCTTAATCTCAAACGATAATGATAAACCAAGCAGAACACGACAATTCCTGACAATGACACAAATAAATGTTAAAGTTTCAAGTTGACTTGACAAAGCATAGTGATATAAATATGAATTATTAGAGCCTCTTCTCCGGTGAACCTAAAGTATGCATTGTATAGTCTATAAATAAATTAGAATTTAAGGCCTTTGAATTGGTAATTACCAACGGTAAATTACCGATTAAATATGAAAACCTTTGAAATCGGTCGAAAGAGGACAAAATAGTTTCCATTTTCATTTCCGTTTAGTTTTGCCGTTATCATTTTTGTTTTTTCGATTACCGCTACCACCATTTCCATTTAGGCCTGAAAATCAGAAAAAAAAACTTGAAAACGATTTTAAAAAATCAGAGATTATCATTTTTGTTTTCATCCCTATAAATGGTATTGTCTAGACAACTTCTCCCTTGGTCCCATTAAAAGTGTCACTTTAGAATCCGTGTCATCTTTTTTTAAACGTTCGTCTTATTCAATTTTTTTGTATAAATATTATTTATCTTTACATGACTTATTTTATCATAAGAGATACTTTAATAATAATTTATTTATTTTATAATTTGTAAAAATATTTTGAATAAAACGAATGGTCAAATATGGTTTCAAAAAGTCAAAAACGTCACTTTCTATGAAACGGATGGGGTAGTTCACATTTTTTAAAGAGTATGTTTCCTTTACTTCTCTATTACTCAATGCACATGTTTTGATTGATCATAGCTAGTTGATGTATGGTGATCGTCTCTAAGCATCATAGAAGTGAATAACTATGTTATTCTAATCACATCGTTGCTATACAGATTTGTTAGTCAAATACTGGTACATTTTGAATTCTAAAAGAGTAGTTAAAGAAAGAAAAAAATAAAAAAAATGAATGATGTGAAAGAGTTGTCTATATAAACAAGAATTCATCCCAGGCATGGCTCTTTTGCTTCCTATAAATTATTCCATAGAGTTCCTATATTTAGGAATATATAATCTTAGGGGCGGTTTGATAAACAATCGGGCCATCTAGAAACATCACATGTTTCTCATAGGAGAGAATGTAAAGATTGGTCTTTCTTAATACAACCTGTTATATATTTATCAAATACAAATCCATATTTGAAAATAAAAAATCCTCACACGAAATCCCCATTCTTAAGCAAGGATAAATTAAATCCATGTTTGTTGGAGCTACAAAATAACCTAAAACACCTATTAACCTGTCTAAATATCTCTTGTATCCAATAATCCAACAGGCTCTAAATCTTAGCAACTCTCAAAATCTCTAGTACTTTTAGGCTGAACAAGTCATTTCTCAATCTCATATTCATAAAGAAAGTGATCGATAGAGAATACGCTGCATTTGACTAAAAGATGGGCTAAAGTGGTTTCAGACCACTGACAATTAACCTTTCTTTTGTCATATTTTCAGCCTAAAAAACAAGTGGCCCAAAAACTCAAATCGGCCCAAACGGCCGAACCGGTCTTCCTGCCTGCCCTCACGTACGGGTGCGCTCTCCCGTGCTTCTGTCTATTTTTTTTATAAAGTATATCTGTATTAATTAATAGAAAAACATGTCGAAAAGAGATACGTATGACAGCTGCCTAACCTATATTCTACTAGAAACGAAACCGGCTGTATTCGCCACCGACACCAGCCGACGCCGCCAAACCTAAATCACCAGAAGTCGGAGGAAACCACCGGCGTTGAGGCGGACTGCAACAGACGCTCGATCTCGCGGAAGCGAAGAAGTCTTTGAGCGCCCATCCGTCAGGATCACAATCCAGATTGAAACGACGAGAGTGGTGCTGACAATGACATCCGTCGTCGCGGTGAAGCCAAACTCGCTCAATCCCGATCCGTGCCGCTGGTAGATTGCGTTCGATCCACCGCACTCCATCTTGCCATCATGTCCTCAGCCGCCACCGTATCCTTGACCTTAGACGCAGCACGTGCACCGCCGCTCCGCCGTGACAACGAAACAGGAGCCGCCGCAGACTCCTACACCACCTCACAGGCCTCTCATCGTTACCGGAGTAGACGACGACAAGGTGGACGAAGACTGGAAGGACTTTATTCCACCATAGCTGCGCCGCCACTTCCACCAAGCTCGCGTCGCCGGAAAACCTAATACTAAATCACTAGAGAAACTTATTAAAAACGATGGATCCCCACTCCCTTCAGCCTCCGGCGAGATGCCGAAGGGGAAGGGAGGGGACTAGCGACGACGGCGGAGGGGGGCGGGTGGGCGGCGGCTCACGCAGATGCGATCTCTTTCTAGATATGTCCTTTTCTACTGCGCTTCTGTCTGTGTTTTTGTTTGCCAAATGTTATTGTTTGTCAACTCCCAAAACTCATATGGCAAGAGTTTGGTAAAATAGACTTGACAATTCTGAAAATTGTGGACCTAACTGTTTTGACGTGATTTTTTTTTTCTCGTGGTGTCCGGTCGCACGATCTTCGTCGCCGCCAGTTTGTGTGGTTGTAATTAAAAAAAAAAGTTCTAAGGCAGAAGAGGGCTCGACAAGAGCTTGTATTTTTTTATATTGAACAACATGATATCCTAGACGATGACAATTAAACAAAGCACATCGGATCCAACTGACCATCATCCCAAGCACTACAAACAATTTGGTACACTAAGACCATGTGTACACATATATATACATAAAAAACTTCACATCATACATACTATCTCTGTCTCCAATTATTTATCGTTATAGCTATAACATTATGTCACGTAATAAGTGTCGTTGGCTATCAGTCCGTAGCTGTACAACTATTGCACCATGCGTCTGTCTTATCCCTTCCCCGGCCTCACATCACCATACGCGTAAACGTGAAAAATGGATGTGAAAGCTGATTTATTTATTGTAAAAGATGTATGCTGTGGGAGTGGCACGCCGACATTTAGATAGAAAGAGGTCATATCCATCCAACAGTGCATAAGTTATGCATAAGTTGAATCATTGCCACGTAGGGGTGTTTAGGTCCTTTTTCATTTGTCTTGTTTCCTGAGTCCGGCTCTCCGACGATAGATAAATGGGGACGGAGGAAGTATCATGGAGTTGATGGAACGATGAAAACGGTAGCACATCAGCCCATCCCCTCCCCATAAAACCCTAGCTAGCAAAGATGAAAACCATAAACAATTGAAAGTCTGGATCATGGAGTGCCTCCACTGTAGCCACGTTGATGAAAATGGAAACCGATAACGCGGAAATATCTCGCGCGCGAGAGTAGCGTGCGGCCACAAATGCGAAGCGGGCTGCAGCGAGCATATATGCGCGGAAACACCTAGTTTTTGTCAATTTGATAAAAATATCAAACTCATTTGCCAAACTATTAGATAGTGGATTTTGTATTTTTTTTCCAAAAAATAAGAATGCCAAACTCATATGCCAAATTGTTGGAGTTGCTCTAATGCCTGCTAACCTCATCTATCTGCAATAATTATCGGGTGTACATGTCAACATTTGCATATCCATGTCCTTTTGCTAGGTCCGCTCCACGGTTATGATCCATCAAAAATTTTAGAAACAGTGGTGGACCCAGTGGGTAGTTCAGGTAGGCCCAGAACTACCCACAAATTTGGCCCAAAATTCTATTATTACTCTTCAGAGCCCAAGAAAAATTGGCCCAAACGCTCTCCTTCCAGCTTCACCCGGTCATTCTCGTCTAAGCCCAGGCGGAAGACACCACGAGTGGACACCAGCCGCGCGCCTCAGCTCAGGCGGAAGACACCACGAGTGGACCACACCAGCCGCGCGCCGCCCCTCCCGCCCGCCCTCCCGCCGTCGGCGCTGACGCCTGCCCCACCCAGCTGGCCGGCTCACCCCTGCTTGCCCCACTCCTGCGGCCCCACTGGCTCCGCCAGTCCACCGGTGGCCGGCGCCGGACCATTTAGCCGCCGCCTGCTATAGCACCCGTCGGCGGTCGCTGCCGTCCACTGCACCGCCCTGGCCGGTTGGCCGCCTGGCCCCTGCCCTACCCCGGTGGCTGACTGAGTGACTGGTCACTGGTAGGTGCTGCTGTAGTTCTGTTCCAAATTTCCGTATCCACTTAGGTACTGTTTGGTAGTATTTTCCAGGTGTAAATCATTTTCACATGTTGTGCACAAGAATACTATTGTATTTTTTTACACCTGAAAATTGTTGTTTGGGTAAAAACTTCTGCCTGCATGATTGCATATGATGTATAGTGCTTAAATCTGTATTGTGCTGATCCTTCAATTATGAATGACACATCTGCAATTGTAGTTTTTTTTATGTAAGACCTTATCTTATGTATGATATATTTGAGTAAGTTTCGGACCTATTTATATAGGTTTCGAACCTAATATATTATTGCAATTTGGTTAATTTATAGCTATGTTTGCCGAATTTTGTTTGGATTTTATTGTATTGCACATGATTTTTTTAAATAGGACTACCCTGGTCTCATATCCTGGGTCCACCACTGTTTAGAAACATAACCTAATTGGCACAGAATTTAATCCGTCGCTCAGTCTATACATGCATGTGATTAAAATATTTTTACATTTACTATCATCACCAATTTTTCATCATTAACATGAAATTTCTTTCCTGTTGTAAGATAACACCCAGTTTGGTGGAGCTCTGAAGTCTCACCAGCTATGGTTTCAGCTTCTCTGTGCACTTCACCGTAGCAAGAAACTGTTTTTTTATCTCTATTCTCAAAATGAACTAGTAATTGTGAAGCCAGTATTTTGTTTTGGTGGCTCTGACTCCTCCGTGCACAGGCCCTAAGTATCCTACATGCCCATTCTTGGGCTTAGCATTATGAACACTCACCATAGTTATTCAGTAGTCAGCCTCCATCTTGGTCCATTCCTTTGTCCAACACTGTTCTGGCTAGCCCCTCAGCAAATGATGCCTTCTTCTCCTTTTGGGATCTGACTCTGATCAAACTGGTTAATTCTATAGAGAATATCAGTAATCTCTTGTTGCCCAATTTGCAGGTCCAATTGAGTCTGCGTAGGAGCACTTATAGTAACCATGGCAGGTAAGGGCTTTTGTTTCAAGTCTTATACCTGTGTTCTCTGATGAACGAACTCTGCTACTGCAACATTGTATGCTGATTGTTTGCTCTTGGTGCTTGTTCCAGGGAAATCAGAGCAGAAGTCACGGAAAGAGAAGCGGAAAGAAGCGAGATCAGAGAAGCACAAGCTGCGGTTTCTCTCTTGGGTTGAGCATCAGGTGAGTTTACCAAGCCCCTGGAAAGGAAGACTGCAATAACTTGTTTTGTCTTCTTTACTGTCTTAATTCTCATGCACAAAATTCATCAAGTTAGGGTGGCAAAAAGAAGAAGCCGGCAATGCCAGTAGTAGAGCCAAGCCCGGCTGAGGAGAAGAAGCCAAAGAAAGAGTCTGATGGCATGAAGAAGAAAAAGAGAAAGAGGGAAGCAGAGGGTAAGCGAAAGCCCAAGTCCAACTTCCAGGAATATCTTGAGATGGAGATGGGTGGAGCTGTGAGCATGGAGGAGGATCTAGAGATGGAGAGGAAGCTTGCGAAAAAGCTCAAGGTGAAGAAAGGAAAGTTGGGAGGTCCTGATGATGGTATGGGTGACCTTTTTGCGGACCTTGGGTTTGATGGTGACTTTGGTTCAGATGATGATGAAACAAAAGCATATGATTGGAATGTGGCAGGTGACACTAATTTAGACAAGAGAAAAGGTAAAAAGAAAAATAAGAAGTCAAGTAAGGATGACACAGAGATGGAGGAACCAGATGACCTTGGTGAAGAGAATGGTCGGAAAAAGAAGAAGAATACAAAGAAGCAGGATGGTATGGATACGGAGGAACTGGTTGATGTAGGTGAAGAGAATGGTCGGAAAAAGAAGAAGAAGAAAAAGAAGAAGGATGGTATGGATATGGAGGAACTGGTTGATGTAGGTGAAGAGAACAGTCGGAAAAGGAAAAAGAAGAAGATGAAGGATGACTCAGAGATGGACGAACAAGATGATGAAGGTGTTGACATGGATGAAGAGAATGATGGAGCAGTTCTAGAATCTGAGGATGGAGAGCCTAATGTATATGAACTGCCCACAGAATCAAAAGGGAAGTATGTACCTCCAAGTTTGCGTAATACTTCCAATTCAGAATCAGAAGAAATTTCGCAGATGCGTCGCAGAGTAAGAGGTTTGAACCTACATTCTATCTTTTATTTACTTGATTAATTTGTGATGTATTTATCGTTTTTTAGTTTGCAATTGTATTTCCGTGTATGACCTAATGCTTGCTATTCAGGACTTCTGAACAGACTTTCAGAGTCAAACGTGGAGTCCATTACTCAGGAAATTGCCACGCTTTTTCGAGTATAACTCTAGACTACAAGATTTCTCATTTCTTCTGATATTTGTCTACCATCTGTCTTTCAGATATTTTTGGGGGGTCATGATTAACCATGTGGTACTGTTTTCCGGTTTTGTTGTTTTTTTATCTATCAGTCTGTTCCACGAAGTGTTGGCTCTCAGATAATTGGGGATGAGGTTTTGGCTAGTTGTTCCCGAGGACCTCGTGGCAATGAACAGTTAAGGATCTCCCATCAACCATATAAATCTTTTTTCTTAGATTGATTAAGTGCTTAGTATATTTGTTCCGCGAACCCCATTTTTGTATGTTAGTCTCAGTCTTGTCAGAAAATTTGATATAGTTTACTACCACAAAACTAATTTTGTTATTTTTGCAGGTATGCTGCTGTGTTTGCAGCCTTTGTTGCAGGTATGGCATGCTTGGTTGGTGTGGACTTCAGTGCAAAGATCCTTGCATCTATTGCTAAATCATTTGAGGTATCACCCCTATTACGAAGATAAATATGACTTATTATGTCCTCTGTATATCTGCTTACCTTGAGGATTCATGAATCATTTCCTTTTGTGTGGAGATCCTAATCGTTTTCTATTGAGCTGATACTATTTGTGTTTTCTCTTGTGGCAGGATGAGTACTCAAAAGAAGATGGTCTATCTCTGAGAAATCTTACCTTACTCTTCTGCTATTTATGCATATTTGGTGTCATCTCAAGGTTTGTGGTTTGAATGGAACATAATATGTTTCTGTAAAGCCACATCAAACATAAATTCTCATCATATTGATTAGTGCATCCTGTATTCCTGTTTTCCAATATTACAGCGATCTTGTGTATGACCTTCTGTCGATTCTGAGCAAGCGCTTGACAGAGCTGGATGTCTCTACAGTGTTGACCATCCTACAGTGTATGGCGTTATACATGTTTCAATAGCAACTCAACTGAAACATATAACCATTGTAGCTATTCATGTATAGAGTACTATACCCTCCTTTTCTGTTTCTGAGTGAAGCTGGGAATATGCTTTCATCTAAATGGGCAGGCTGTGGAATGAAGCTGCGGGGAGATGATCCATGTGCTATGAAAGATTTTGTCCTTAGTATTCAGAACTCTGTGAATCAGCTTAAGTTGCACTCTGGTGTTGGAGCAGATGGGAAGACTGATATACGTAGCAGAAGGGTAAGTTATCTTGTTCATTGCACCTATTTAAGAAGCATCACTTTCCACCTAGGTTTCAAATTTGTCTGAATGGTTTTAACTTACTGCTCAGATGGAATTTATGCTTGAGACCATATGTGACATTAAGAACAATAAGAAAAGGCCTAAAGAGGATCCTTCACACCATACTCGAATTAAAAAGTGGCTTCAAAAGGTTTGAACCAGAATTATTTGCCCATCATCTGTGTTAATAAATGCATTGTGATTTCAAAATGCAGTTGGCACTTATTTTATTTTTATTCCTTTTTTACATACTGACAGCTTAAGGCAGAAGATGTCCTCTTGCGTGGGCTAACCTGGAGTAGGCTTTTGGACCCTAATAAGAAAGGGCAATGGTGGTTGTCTGGGGATGTTCCATCCACAGTAGCTAATATCGAAGATGTTGCAGCTGTTATAAGCAAGGATGTTGCAGAGACACAAAAACTTCTTCAGCTTGCAGCTGCTCAGAGGATGAACACTGACATACGAAGAGCAATCTTTTGTATTATAATGAGTGCTGAAGACTATGTAGATGCTTTTGAGAAGCTCTTGAGGCTGAGCCTTTCTGGGAAGCAGGCATGCATCAATGTTCCTGAAGATTAGTTGTTGTTCATGTATTTGACAATATAATTAATGTATGCCTTTTCCTGTGTTTGATATGCAGGACCGAGAAATTATAAGGGTCATTGTTGACTGTTGTCTGCATGAGAAGATGTTCAATAAGTATTACACAGTCCTTGCTTCCAAGCTATGCAGCCATGAGAAAAATCACAAGTTCAGTTTGCAGGTATATTGTGGTATTTATCATGTTTGCTATTTTTATATTAAAGCTTGTTTGGCTCAGAAATTATTTCTACTCAAGTAGTTTATGTAGATCTATTTTATGTGTATCCATTTTTAGGCCATTCCTTTCTGAAATAAATGAATTTATTATGAATGGACACTCTATTATGACAGCCCTAGACATCGCCACATCGGTGAATTTCAACTTGTGTTTTTCATATAATTCATATTGGTATATGATGCTAAGACCACATTAGCATTGTCAGATGGTAGCTAATTCGGATTTAGAAAGAATCCAGGATTCTTTCTAAACCCGAATTAGCTACCATCTGGCTGTCACCTGTAGTGCTTTCAGCATAGATGGTGATCAAAGGGTCTCTCTTTCTGATTATTTGTTCTCTGCTTTGTTCAGTACTGCATCTGGGACCATTTTAAGGAGCTAGATAATATGGAGCCAAGTCGATCGATGAACCTTGCAAAACTAGTTGCAGAGATGCTGTCGAAATTCACGCTCTCCCTCGCAACTTTGAAGGTGGTTAACCTGGCCAACCCAGTGGAGATGACTCCGGCAAGGATCTCACATTTCCAGATGCTGTTTGAGACCTTGTTACAGAAAGATGACTCACGGGTGTGGAATGTCTTTACTCGCGTCGCTGGCCTTCCAGAGCTTGAGATACTGAGGGATGGCATTGCGCTGTTCATCAAGCAGCATGTGATCGCCGAGGACACCGGGAAGGACTTGGCTAGCAAATTCAAGATTGCGAAGAAGGCGCTTGACAATACTGCTGGAGTTCTGATGTAACTCTGTCTTTGTCGACCATTCTGGGCATCTTTTAATCCTCTGTTCTCGTTTTTTGCTGGTTCCTTTAGAGAAACAAAGGATAAACCATTTTTGTAGGGAACAGTTTTGGTAGATTGATAGCCTTGTTATTAGAAAGCTTCTTCAAGAGACCTTTCATGGGTTTTGAATGCTTACCAAAAGTTTTGATGATGAGTGGTCATACATTATACCATTTCTTAGGCATGGCAACTTTCTGTTTATTGTTTAACTGCACATGAAGATCCTTCTACGATATCTGAACTTGAGCTTGCAAATGTTGACACATAATTGTTGAGACATACTACGAGCCAGGCTAGGAGCCAGACATACTCTCTCTTTTTTTTTTCTACTAAAAAGAGCTACGAGGAATCGTTAACAGTCTGATTTTGGCCCCTTGTGTGCCAAACGGGATCTAGGCGATATGTAACGGATACTCTTTGAATCTTAGATCGTATTTAAAGTTTTAAACTGCATATAGTTCACTTAAACTTATCGGTAGTGATACAATGTTTTTCTCTCAAAACCATCAGATGCGTTTAATTTGAATTTAGGACTATCGATTGAACATTGAAGCAACTAAAGCATACGAAATGTGTATATACAATTATACATACATTATATAAGCATTTTGGGTCGGGTAGATTGTTGCCTTCAGCAGTTGAGCCTTGTTGGGCTGGGCCAAAGACAGATAACTATCTCACGTGACCCGCACGTGAATCCCCCCTCCTCCCCAACAAAGGATAAGGAGCTCGGCGCTCACTACCCTCTCTAGGTAGGGGAGGGAGAGGGAAACGAACACCCAAATCAAACCCCGCGCGTCGCCAGCCGCAACCGAAGCAGCAGCAGCAATGGCGTGCGTCGCCGCGCTCTTCGCCTCCCCGGCGCTGCTCCCCTTCCCCTCCACCACCTCGTCCTCGTCCACGGCCTCCTGCTCGTGCCGCCTCCGCCCCGCCGTCGTCGCGCGCGCGCCGCGCCAGCAGCCGCGGGGCCGGCGCGCGCTCCGGCGCTTCGACGAGGTGCGTGCGTTGCGTCTCACTACTTTGTCAGTATCTGGTTGCCCGACGCGTGCGGTGGCGACTGCCAGTTGGGCTTCTCACTCTGAGACTTTGCTGCTGTCGGGTGCCCGTGCGCGCAGGTGGAGGGGGTTTCGAAGAAGCGGCGCGGCATCGGAGGCGGTGGCGGTAGCGGTGCTGGGGGGTCTCAGCCGTCGTCGTCGTCGCGCAGGGACAGGGGGCTTGCCGTCGATTTCAAGGAATCGCAGGTCCGAGGCGCATCCAGTTTTCTCTGTTTGGTTTACACTTAGACGTTGCACAGTGCATGCTAGAGAATTGAGTACAGCTGTAGTTCCAAATTGAATGAGGGTGCCAATTAGCCTTTTGAGATGATGGAGTTGGATATATCCCAGCCTCTGTATCCAGGGTGCCAATTCCCGACATGTGAGGATGCCAGGATGGGCATTTATTTGATGTTGGCAATTTGGCATACATGGGATGATCCTCATCCTCATCCATGGGCATTTCTTCTTCTTCCTTTTCACTGCAATCCCACGTATGCTTGATCAAATGTTGCCCCAAAATCTTACAAATCTTCTCTTATGCCAACTGTGCGGTTACATCAGGTTGCTGACTTTGATGATCTTGAAGAGGACAAATTCCTTAATGCTGTTGTCAAGGTAGGCTTCAAGAATACATGATAATGCTTACTTCTCCATATTATAGTAGCCTATATTTCATCAAGATATATTTATGTGCGCGCTTAGTACTGCTTTGTCATATTCGTATTGCAACTTCCTTTTCAGTATATTATGTCAAGCACAGTGCTCTAGTTTGCTCAAAGATCTTGTTCTGTAGATAAGATTTTGCTTTGCTTTGTGATTAGTCATGTCCTTTTTGCCTGAAGTAGTTTCTCTCCTGTTAGGTCTACTGCACTCATATCGCACCCGATTATGGTCTTCCTTGGCAGAAGCAAAGGCAACATTCAAGTAGTGGGAGGTAAGTGTTGATATAACATGTGTGTATCTGTTTCAATTGTTAATTTTACTTCTTCCATATAGAATTTCATGTGATGTGCATTTCTAGGCGGGTGTGGATGTATGCTGGCATGGAATATAAATTATCATGATGCAATTAGTGATTTTATAATTCTCTAGAGATAAGTTGCAGCATTTCCTTTCTTGTACTGATTAGACCACTTGAGACTAAGGCTGTAAACATAATGATGTTTGTTTCATTGTGATAGGCATCCTGCTTTTGTCATCAACATGCTAGGGCTTTTGTGATCACATTAGTTGACTTTGGGACCTATGTTTATCTTATGACAGATATTCATACCTTTCATGTTTTGAAATTTATACATATCTTTTGGATGAGGCCGCTCATTTTGAAGATTACGATTTTCACATGTCTTGAACTTAGAAGCTCTTTGTGTATCTGACAAGACATGCCATTTTACAGTGCTTTTATGATAGGGGATGGCAAACTCTTGACAAATGCACATTGCGTTGAGCATGACACCCAGGTGATTATTCAACTGGACAGCTTTCTCTTCATGTTTTTATTTTTACCTTGGTTTGCCGCTCTTTTTTTTTTTCTGTTACTATTTTGATTTAAAATTTTGAGCTACTAGCAGTCGAAGATGTACTAATTAAAATTTCTGATGAAGTGCTGATACCAATGTACCATTAACTTTTCTATGGATGAGTTTAGGTATGTCAGTTAATTTGTTAAGGCAAGGCTGCTTTTCGTTGCAGGTCAAAGTAAAGAGAAGGGGAGATGATAAAAAGTATATTGCCAAGGTAAATCACCTATAGCAATGCTGCTTTCAAGATTTGTCAAAATATCTTTTTTTCTTGAGTGCGCAATCAAAATGTTTATGCAATGAACATTGCAATTTTCTTGAATTAAGGTAACTATCAGTTTATTGTGAATCTGAATTATCTGTAACAAGATTTGTGCTTATGAGTTTCGAAATCCTGGATCCCTGAATCAGTCTTCTGTTCATTTTCTTACAACTAATATCCATTGCAAGCCAACTTAGCTTTTCAAACATATTCCACTATACTGGTGGGACTGGACTATTGGAAGCTCCATCATTGGGACTTGGGAATTATTAAAAGAATCATAGTCATAATTATTTTTCTAATTTTCAATATTATTCTTTTGGGACCAACATTTAAAGTCACCACATATGCTTAGTAATCTTTTGAGCAAGGTATTTTACTATTTTATTTAATTTTATAAAACTTGTCTTTGTAACAAGTCAACTGACAAAGTGATTTACAGGTTTTAGCTAGGGGTACCGAATGCGATCTTGCATTGCTATCTGTTGAGAATGAAGAGTTCTGGAGAGGAACAGAGGCACTTAATTTTGGTCGTTTGCCATGCCTGCAGGTAACCAATTATCGGCATGATGTGTTTACTGGGCCTTTAATGATTCGTTTAATGTGAATATTAGGTTTTTTCCCTCTCTGGCTAGTCACCACAGGTACAGTTAAACGCTTAAACTATATTTGAGGCAATTAACTGTAACATGTAGTGCTTGTTAATAGCACATGAACACCATAAAAGTTTCTGTCAGAGCTGAAGTCATTCTTTGCTCCTGCAGTCCTGCAAATGAGATAAACATTTACCATATTGTTTTTAGTTATAAAAAGGTACTACACATTTACTTCATGCTGTATAACATTGCTCTTATGTTCAAACTTATGACAGGATTCAGTAACTGTTGTGGGATATCCTCTTGGTGGAGACACTATATCTGTAACAAAAGGCGTCGTATCACGCATTGAGGTGCTATATCTTGGATGCTTCAATTCTCTGTATCTGTCTTTTTCATTTGACTCTTGCCTCTACAAGGAGAAAAGCAATGAATTTCTTGCATGCAGTAGCTGTATCATTTCTCGTAGCTGTATCATTTCTCAAAATGTTACACTTGATCTGATGCTCCTTTTTAGTTGTTCAGTGCATGTTGGTAGGATTAAGAACAAATTATGTTACGCTTCATTGATTCCTGACTTCCTGCGATCAGTTCCGACTTCTGAGTTCATTTGTTTGGGAGATGGTCCATCGTTTTTCATTCTCCAGTCATATACTGTTGTCTTCTTCTATATCTGATTTGGTGTAGCCATAATCATCTTGGTATTCAATTCTCCAAATAGTTACTATTTTCAAAAAAGAATTAAATAAAAAAGTGACTAGTCGTCAAATGACTTATTTTTTCTGCTTGAACTTGTATGCAGAAACATAGCCCAAATACAACATTGCTTTAGATACATTCAGAAAGTGAAGCGCTGTTCTGAAAATGTTCTCTATATTTGATATATATTCAACCAAATGATTGAACTTACATTGTTTCCTTTGGAATAGCCCAGGTCACTCCATATGCACATGGGACATCAGATCTTCTTGGCATTCAAATTGATGCAGCCATAAATCCTGGTTTGTCCTTTGCATCCACCTTAAAAAAGGGCTCACTAGTCTGCTATTTGCTATATGATATATTCAGAGCATTGACCTATCTTCATCCTGACCAGAATTCCTGGAAATGATGAGCTGATTTGTTGTCCTGGTCTTTTGTTCAGGAAACAGTGGGGGACCAGCCTTTAATGAACAAGGGGAGTGCATTGGTGTGGCATTTCAGGTACTTTTACTCGGTCACATTATTGGTACCTGGACAGGTAACTTGTGGTTTTGGGCATAATTGATGGACAATCCAGTATATCTGAACAGATTTAAAACATATTTAGGTAGATTTCTATTTTAAAGTCAAATAGCTACTCAACTTTCAGAAACAGGCATAGTTCTGGATTTTGGTATGCTCTGGTAATGATCACTCTATATGAACTTGAATTGGTATTTACCTTGCTTATGGATCAGAATCACATGTGTTCATTTTTCATTGTCTTCTTTGAGGGTACTTTTATGCTTTTGATCAGGGTATGCAAAATATTGCTTCCATCAGTTACAAATACTTGCCACTTTGACAGTTTTATTTGTTCACAAGTACTTTCCACTCCACATTTTAGCAATATTTCCCATTTTATGCTTTTTAAGTATCTCTTCAGTTCTCTCACTTCACCATCAAGAAGTGGGTGCATGACAAACTATTTAACGAAGTTTGCCATATACTAACAGAAAGAAAAACTCACCTGCAAAAGTTTGCCCCACAGTATAACTTGCTCCCCCAGGGAGTTGAACCCAGGACCTGGGGTGCTACTTGAACCCTGCTACCTGGGGTGCTACTTGAACCCTGCTAACCAGTCAGGTAGCAGGCTCTTTCACATATACTCACAGAAGATAGTAATTAGATATGAAAGGCACATTTTTTGCGAGGGTAGTTATAAAATACACTTTTATCATGTTAGATAAAAGTAACGATTGCAATGATGATCAGTGTTTGATCAAAGATTCAGAGATGACAAGTATTTGTGAACAAAGGTAGTAGCACTAAGTATGATGATGCACAGATAGGTAGACTTTGAAAGAGGATGCAAGTATTTTTTTCTTTCTCATTATGTGTTTTATTTAGGTGTACAGGTCAGATGAAGCTGAAAATATTGGATATGTTATTCCAACTACAGTTGTATCCCATTTCTTAAATGACTATCAGAAAAATGGAAAGTACACAGGTAAATTATTCTTTGTTTTAAAGATAGGCAAGAAAAAACGATGTCTACTTTACCTAGTTAGCTATAGATATTGACTTATTACCCTTTTTTAGTAAATTGGTTTGTACATTCAACCAGACATTTCAAATAGATGCTACCTTTGCACTATATAAAGTCAGAAGTAGCAACTTCTCTTGAAGAAAAAATATTCCTTAAACATGTTATAGTTCCTAATTTTATGAATATCGAGTGTGCATTACTTAGTAAAACCGTATTCCAGTACACTGACTTTGTGAGATGTCTAACCCTACTATGTTGAAGTTGTGCTCAATGTTTCCAACAAAAATATGTAGGATTTCCTTGTTTGGGTGTCTTACTTCAGAAATTGGAAAATCCGGCATTGCGTGAAAGCTTAAAAGTACCTTCGAGCGAGGTAGGCTACCTGTATCTTATGAACTTCAACTTGTAAATATTGAAGTATAGATTTTTGAAGTGTACTCTGATGCACACACAAGCACAGTTCTAGATGGTTTAGCCGCTCTTTCCCTGTTGAGACCTATGTAATCTATGGTTGCACTGTTCATCTTGCATACTGTGTAGGTGCTCCTGCACTTCCACATTTGATAAGCATGATATTCTTGAGCGTGGTTTGAGTTATCACACACCATGAAATATCCTATATAACAATAAAATTAAAAAGAAAAGCAGATAAAGAGATAAATTATGCTTGAATTCTTGCATATATTCAGAATTTTCGACTGAGTGTATATGGCTTCTTTTTCTTGTGATGTGGACCTCATTATCCTTAGATTAATATAATAATATTTAAGGAAGATTTCACTTGGAACAATACAAAGAATATTTGCGGGAGGTTTGCTATCGTCTTTGAATCATTCATCCTGGTGGTGGACTGGCAGATCCATTGATGGACTTAATTGAGGTTGTCTCAATCAGCACTTAAATGCACCTTGCTGTTTGTGAGTTAGTTACATTAGGTGGGATTGCTACTTGGTAGTCATGGTTTCTGGCTGAGAGTACCTTGCATATCCATACAGTATTCTAAAAGTTGTTACTTTAAAATTATCTAGAAAAAAATGTCCTCTAAATACTAATAGTTGGTTCTTAGGTTTGAGCACAGTTCTAAGCTTAGTCAGTTAGTCCAGTGTGTCCCTATGACATGCCATCTTGCTTTTCTCTTGAAGGGTGTTCTTGTTCGCCGGGTTGAGCCTACTGCTCCAGCAAGCAGTGTTTTGCGAAAGGTAAAATTCTCTAATTTGATCCAGTTCACAGATTTGAATGCCTTCAGTTTTCCTTGTTTTTTTATTGAAATGGGTCTTTCTGGGTTAATGATTCTCCAAACTGTATTTGCTTCGTCTGTTTAAGCTTATCAGATTGTTTTGTCCCCAGGGAGATGTAATTGTTAGCTTTGATGGTATCTCAGTAGGATGTGAAGCAACAGTACCGTTTCGGTCCACAGAACGGATTGCTTTCCGCTATCTCACGAGCCAAAAGTAAGTTTTGTAGCTTATTCCTGATAGCTTTCATTCTTTTCATAATTTGTCATTTCGTTGATGTTATCTTCTGCAGAAAACGTTGCTTTTCCCTATGTTTCTTAAACATTTTTTATGTGCGCCTGAGCCTTCCAATAGTGACAATTTTATGTTGTCCAAAATTTTTGTATTTCACTTTGGTTCATCTTCCATTAATAGTAATGATTGGATATTGTGTCAACATGTGATTAGGCGTTATATGCGAATCACGTGCTTTTGTCAACTGTGCTTTTGGTATGGATGGGTAAATTTCTTGTTCAGTCACCCACTGGCATGCAAGCCTCGATCCACCATGTGGATTGGGGTGGACAAGCCCTTATGTGGAATCCTTTTTAACGTTATAAGCCTCCTCTGGATATGAATACATTGTTGCAAACTTGATCCATCTTAGTCATCCTTGTTTTGTTTCCAATGCAATGTGTATGTTCTATATATCTGATATTCTGTTGCATCTTTATTTAAAATCTATGGAGCTACATTTTTTCCTACACTAGAGCATGTGTTGCGGCAAAATTTGATGGCTTCATTATTCAGGTATGCAGGTGATATTGCTCAGCTAGGAATCATTCGTGATGGCAATTCCATGAAAGTCCAAACTATTTTGCGGCCAAGAAAACATTTGGTGAGATACTGAAAACTCTCATCTTACCAAAAATTTGAATGCAAATTTCACAGGTGAAATTTTAACAAGAATCTTAATTCTTAATTAAGGTGCCGTATCATGTCGAGGGTGGCCAACCTTCTTATCTAATAGTTGCTGGCCTTGTCTTCACACCTTTAACAGAACCATTTATAGAGTAAGTAACCAGTGGACTTCCCCTTTTAGGACTAGTGATATCATGAAGCTTCTAGTTACTAAATCATAAATTTCTGTTCATGTACAGGGAGGAGTGTGAAGATACATTAGGGGTAATTTCACCATCAGCATCCTAATCTTGCTTGCAGCTTACTTTTGTCCTGAGGCATGCATTTTCTTATTGTTAGTGTTGTCATCTTATCTTCATATACAGTTGAAATTGTTAGCAAAAGCACGTTATTCTCTAGCAACCTTTGAGGGCGAGCAAATTGTTATTGTCTCACAGGTATGATTTATTTTGTGGCTGGTTCAGTCGACTAATTTTGTGGTTTGCTATGCTATTATGCTCTTGATTAACTATTGCCATCTAGGTTTTGGCGCACGAGGTAAACATCGGATATGAGCACATGGGCAATCAACAAGTAAACCTCTTGTACCTTTTGGCTGTCTTTCTTATGCTTGTGAATTGGAACTTACAGGTTACATTAACCAATAATGTTACCAGGTCATGAAACTAAACGGAACCACAGTAAAGAATATCCATCACCTTGCTCATCTTGTGGACAGTAAGTACTGACTGCCTAATGTTCAATGAATTTCTAACACCTTCAGATTCCTTTCCTTCTCACCTTATCATGGTTTGACTCAAATGTGTAGCTTGTAAAGATAAGTTCCTGACGTTCGAATTCGAAGACGACTTCCTTGTTGTTTTGCATCGAGAAGAAGCGACTGCTGCATCATCAGACATTCTCAAGGAACATGCAATACCATCTATACGGTCATCTGATCTATCAGAACCATATGTAGAAACAAAGAATGACGTACAAAAAACAAGCGAAGATTTTGGTGAAAGTCCTGTCACAAACTTTGAAATGGGAATCGATTGTCTCTTGTGGGCATGATCATTCTTTTTTAATTGATGAGCTACTGAATGAGCATGAAGTTTCAGTTAAATCTGAAGTAAGACCAGTGAAATGCAAACATCTGCCGGTGAACAATGGTGGCAGGAGTACTCCCATCGTGTAGGAATACACGTACCTTGCGGCAAAGCTGAGTCATGTTGTATGTTAGAATAGACACAATTCAGAGTAATGTTGTACACTAGGAGCATAGGATGAATTACTCATCTTCATTTTTTAGGCAGTCAGGAATTGAGGGATTGTACAATTTGTCCACCAGCAATCCTGTAAACCTCCGGACTTGCAAATATGCAATAGATGGTCCAGAAATTTTGTTGGTTTACGCCTGCTCTCTTATTGACATTGTAGAACAAAGAATATTTGTAGGACGTTATGTTTCCTTTAGTTTTTATAATTCATGGTGCTATGCTTTATATAGTTTATTATTCAGAGTTGCTAGAGACAGGTGTTCTGAAGATGAATTGCTTGGGCTTTCTCAAGGACCGGGCAACTTAACAGTCTGAAGAAAGTCTCTAGCCATAGAGAGCAAAGTTATGAAAGGGAAGATCTCTCAATTAAGGACAAGGTGGAACTTGAGAACCAGACAAAGGGATTAGAAGTCATTTTGACGTTTTCAGATATAATAGTGCTAATGACTTTGGTATGTTCGCATCCAAAAATGCTGACTCCAGAACAAGACTGGCTGCAGCAGCAGGATCATTGTCCAAATAAAAAAAGCTGGCACATTGACACAAAAGGCAATGTATTAACGACCTGGTGCTATTCGTTTCGCTGAAATCTGGCTTATTCTGAATGCTTATGCTGATTTTTTGTGAGAGATTGAAAAATATTACCGAATTAGTACCGATGGACATCGAAGCCCCTGGAACAGATATTCACATTCATCAATGTAATACTCGTACATAAGATAGGACCCTTGTCCACTACGGAATAGTTGGAATCTTCAGATTGAACTAAATCAAATTGATTCAAACTACTATCACCATCAGATAGGATCAATTCTCAGTCCTTGTGAATGCACACATGACAATTGTGGAAACAAGCGAAAGTTACAAACCATATGGAATGATACAGAAATTGTCACAAAATAATTAGAGTTATATAGCGACTAAGAAACCCCGTTCGCTTGGCTTATCAGCCATCGAAACAATGTTTTTATCTCACAACAAAACAGCCAAAAACAACATCAGCCGACTTATGAGCCGGCCACCGAAACACTCTCAGGGCGTGCATAACTAGAGCACAACCACCAAACCCAATGCTCTCACCGTTGGGGAGTAGAAAAAGCGAGGACGGACTCAAGACTTCATCACCATTGCCTCCTCTACAATGACTAGTCCCCCCACTACATCAACCGCCTTGTCCAGCAGGATTCAAGAAAGAGGGTGGCCACGCGATTGTGTAAGGATAGGTCAGCGCCACGTGGCGATCCACGTTGGCCAACTTCTTGAGCTTCATTGTTTCAAGATCAATGGAGAAGAGATGTTTCCACTGCCGAAAGATGACAAAACCTGTGGACGCCCCAATGACATCAACCTCATTCCGGCTGTACGACTGGAAAGAACGACTGACCATCTCCTTCAGTGCCTTGTGGAACCTCAACGATTTCTCCACCCGCCTCCATCTCCATGCCATCCCACCGCCACCGTCCGCCACCGTGCCAGCCCACACCTCGATGCGGAAGCCGCTCATGGTGAGGAGGTGGAGAACATTAACATCCTCCTCTTCTTCCCCCCTGTCGACGGCGTCAAACTGGAGCTCACGCAGGGCAGGCGGGAGGTCCACAACCGAGAGCTCCATCGACGCCATGCTGAACGCCACCATGCGTTCCCCGCCCTCGAGCCTCCAGTACAGCGACCGGTTCGCCTGCATCACCCGAGAGCCGGCGACTAGGTCGGGCTGGCACGCGACGCCGGTGACGTCGGCCCAGGAGAGCTCGCCGGAGCCGGAGCTCAGGACCAGCGCGCGCAGCTCGGTCGAGACGGCGTCCCGCGAAACGCAAACCACCCGGAACACCGACGAGTCACCGTCGTCGGCGAAGAGGCCGTACCCGACGACGGCGGGAGGCGCGGGGAGGGAGACGTAGCGGCGGGAGATTGGATCCGCGACGGCGAGTTCGTGGGAGCCCACGTTCTCGAGGAGAAGGCGTCCGTTGCGACCGTCCAGGTACTTCCACGTGGCTTCGTCCTTGCCCAGCCAACCGCCGCCGGGAAGGAAGGAGAGGGCGAAGTCGCCTCTGGCCGCGGCCGCAGAGGACGACGACGATGGGGAGGAGGAAGCAGAGATGGTTAGGACGCGGGATTGGTGGCTGGGGGAGAGGAGGAGGCAGACGAGGAGGCACGGGCCGGAGGAGGGGTGGCGGCGGCGGAAGCGGCGGAGGAAGGGCGCGCAGCGGGCAGCGTTGAGGAAGGGCTTGCAGGCGGCGGCTGCGCGGAGGAGGTCGGCGGAGGCCGGAAGGCGGATGAAGACCTCGCGCAGGAGGTCGTCGCCCAGCGCGACGATGGGGGCGCCGGCCGCCGGAGCCATGCGGCGATCCATGGCGCACCTTGGGTCGTCGTGATTATTTTCACCGTACATCGCGTGTTCCCCCGTTTTTGTGTACCTCGCTCGCCTCTAGTATCTGTCACGAACTAGAAAATAAGGCGCGGCTTTGCCGCTCCCTCTGGAGTTGGTCAGCCCATCTTTAAAGGTTGGAATTTGGATAGGAATCATCAATCCGCTGCAAAGAGGACCATTGAACTTGATAAAAGTTTGTGATTGCTTTCTAAAAAACAAAATCTGTACCCAATAGTTGATAGTAAGGAAGAAAGAAATTGGTAATCCTTTTTTTAATTTTGCTTTTCCATCTTGAGTTTTATGTCTTTTGTCAGACCGTGTTACATCATGCAAAACAATAATCATAGGTAAGTTGAAACCAGCTATGATGAACAAGAGACAAACTACCTTACTGAAGATTTTCAGTATAAACAGAGCACATGATAATTTCTGATGGGTGTATGATATGTGTATCTAAACTGTTTGAATTGTCGACTGTCCATGTTGCCATGGATATCAAAGTTGCAAGTACGAGGAAGTTGTCGGGCACAAAGATAAGGGGTACCCTAACCCACGATAATCTAACGCCTAAACATCCAGGCGAAACTCAACAGTCGACCGAGCAATGGAGGAAGGCTCACCAGGCGGAGGCCTACCCCACCAACAGAAGTGGCCAAATCATGGGTCAGCCCATGATCAGAGGGACGAAAGGCAGAACGATCTTCAACCTCGACCCCTCGATCGACGGAGGGAGGGTCGAACGAACGACCCCCAACCTCGACCTTTCGAATGGCGGAGAGAGGTCGATCCTCCCCCCCCCTCGACTTCAACCCCTCGAAATGACGGATAGGGGGTCGAACGAACGACCCCCGAATAGGAGGCTCGATCAGCTCACCTGCTCCCGGTATGGGAAAAAGGGGATCCTATGCTGGAATCCGCCCCCGCCTAACGCCATGGACGCTCACTACCTCGGTCAAATCCGTCAAGTCATCACCCCTACCCGGATTACCCGTCGACCGTACAACTACTACAGCCACGCCTCGGGTACGGAGCACCCCCTCGAATCTTGGGTGAGGTAGCCCTCGACCGCGTCCTCAGGGATACGTCGAGGTCACGCAGGCCTCGATACCCCTCGACCCGGGGGCTCGATCCTCATCCCCGACTGTTGCAGCATGGGACCCGTCCAATCCATCCCGCTTCAACTGTGGAACTCGCAGGTTCCATGCCATACTGCCCGACGACGACCAGTCTGCCATCACCATACCTCGGAACACCGGAAGTACAGAAGGAACATGCCGCTACAGTGATCAACGTCTCGTCGTAGGCATGGCGCACGGACATGTCTCCCATTCCGATACGCACCAGGTTCCTGTAACCCTAAGCCTCCCCTTGGCCTATAAAAGGGGACGCTGGGATAATAGAGAGAGGGGGACGACACAGACGACACACGGGACAAGAGACGATCATCGACTCTACCCGCAATCACACACGAACTCTCACCAGAACCAAAGACAACAAGTCTTCCGCACACCCTAAAATCGACCAATTGCTTGATCAACATCCCAAGTAATCATCCGGGTCACCTAATATAGCACTGCTAGCTCTAGGCCTCGACCTCCCTCGAGTTCATCCGTGTAACCAGCTTGTACCCCCTGTACGAGTACTTCGGTGCAAGATAATACAATCCATCCTTCCCCGCTGGACGTAGGGCCTTCTTTTGCCCGAACCAGGATAAATATTGTGTTCTTCTTGCATCACATCTGGGAGAGGGAGCACGCAATACACAAATTCACTAGTGGGTGATTGACCCCCTGGTTCAAAGCACCGACAGAAGTGTTTAATTTAATTGAGTTAGCACAAATATGAAAACAAAACAAGGACAAAAATGGGTAGAAGGAAACAAACTTCAGATTTACTCTATTCAGGTAAAAGTTATTTACTATATCTTCTCCGCAGGTTAATATAACCTTGCAAGACAACATTAATACTGATAAAGAGAATTGGTAGTAACCTTAGGGTGCAAAGCAATTAGTAGGAGTAATTAGCAGACAATTACTGTTAACCTGATTACATGTGTTCTTTAGTTCCATTTAACTACAACTCCAAGTGTAGTAAAAGTTTAAGTTTCTAATTTCATTTGTTTTCAATTACTAATAATATCAAGTATGGTATGATATAAAAAAATGAGAGGCCCAAGGACAAGGAACAGATACTCCAACTTGTCAGAACTCAGTTGTGGGAAGCTAAAAGACAGATTGATCCCACTTGAGCTGAGTCCGAAATCAAATAGAACAAATTTGACCCGTTGCTTATTCCATTCAAACAATTGCAAGGAAGGACTCAATTGACAACTTAGCTTAAGAGCAATCCAAGTAGCTGATATGCATGTGAAGAATATAAAGTATAACCATGAGTGATTTGTGAATAAAATAACCTAAGTGTAAGGGAGTTTCACCATTTTTGGTTTTGGTAGACTCTCCAATTTTCTCATTAGTACCCAATGAGAACCACAACACTTGAGTTTAGGAGTATTTGGAATTACAGAACTTCAAGATAGCTTCACTTAAAGCTTTCTCTTAGCCCTAGTCTTGAAGCAATGAGTGCTCCCAACTTGAAGAATTGGGTTTTGCTTGTGTCAAGGAAAATCAAGTCACATAGCTCTTCTTATAACCTGGAAGAGTGTCATGGTAGGGTTGCTTGAGCCAAGTTTTTTTTAGTCAAGAAAAATCAAGTCACATAGTTCTTATTATAACCTGAAAGAGTGGCAGCAGAGAAGCAACAAGAGATGACAGAACATTTTCAGTAGCATGAGGTTACATATTTTTCACATATAAATGCAGATCGCAATGAAATATTGTGTTCTATAATATTGTTTGGATTTTTCCTTAGAGCTGAACTATCCATCGGGGTGTTCATATGTTGTTGATTTTCTGAACCCTGTCATACAAAACACGTATCTAAATTCAGAACTCTGAAAATAATACAGGGCCCTCCTTAGTTTGCAATCACACAATAAACGCAAGTCATAAGTCAGTCTAATTTAGATTGCAATAGAGATGACTTTGTATATAAACAACTACTGTACTTCTCATCTTCACATAGCAGATGACTGTACCTTAGTATGTAAGCCTTTTCACCATATATTTAGAACTGAGAATTATATTAGGACATTAGGGGAAATTGGTGAGAGGAAGGGGCTGTTTGGTACCTTTTCCGGGATGGATCCATGTGTTGTAGTAGTAGCAGTTTCCCTTTGCAGATACATCAGCAAGGCGGTGGCCTCCCCACCAATGGGCCCGCTCGCTGGAAGTTGAGAGGAGGGCAAACTGTTCAACGACTTCTTGGACTGCAATTGGTGGACTAAGATTGTTGCCATTGCCGTCCACGACGTAGCAGATCGTGCTGGCAGCGCAAGGGCATCGGCGTATCATGGCAGCCACGCCTGCTGCCGTCGACAGTGGCTCACAGCCGCGGTTGGTGGCGGGGGCGTATCGAGGTGGCGTCGCCGGTGGTCCGCGGCCGCTGCGCTCGCCTGGACTCGCCCTTGGCCCGCGTCCGTGCTGGTGCCGCGGTGCCGCCTCCCTAGGAATCGGTCTAGCTGCCGCGCTCGCCGGAGACTTCCAGAGGTTTCGGGTGGAAGAAGCGGTTGGAGACCCAAACCGATTCGCATCCGATGGACGAGATCGCGAGTTGGCCTGATCGAACGGCTGGCGGGTTAACGGGCGACGCGGATATCGCGCCCGCCCGGAGCTTCTCCTGTGGATTCGTTATTAGAAGATTCTATACCACACCGAGGGGTCCAGCCTGCTGAAACAAACACGCCCGGATCCACCATATATACATAGTACGAAACTTAGGCCCTAAGCAAGAAATGCTTGAGAGCATCTCCAGGCCTCGTTCGTTTGTGCCGGATTGGCCCGTTCGGGAGCCCATTCCGGTTGGATTGCTTTGACCCGTTTCTAATCCGGACATGACTAGAAATGTGCGTTCGTTTCGGCCCGGTCTGGAACCAAAACTGACTTTGCTTTCCCTTGTCTCCACGGCCTGGAACGGAACCGGACCCCCTACCCTCCGGATCGGTGCGGCTCGACGCGAGCACACGACGACTCGAGCAGCAGAGGCGACGGCGGGACGGTGCGAGGCGACTACGGGACGGCGCGTCGCCAGGCAACGGCGGGGCGGCGCGAGGCGACGACATCCCTACGTCCTTCCTCTTCCTCGTTCTTCTCGCCGGTGATTCCTCGCTCTCCCCTTCATCCTCGTCCTCTCTCTCTCTCTCCTCTAGGGTTCTTGGATTTTGGACCCTAGAAAATCTCTGTCTTCCTGCAAATTGGAATTCACCTTGTCCATTTTCAGACATACTTTTCTAAATTACATTTTAAAAACTGCTAGATTATGCAGCTTACTAACAGTTCATGGATGGATAGGCAACTCTCTTGAAAGCTAGTAGAGATTCTGATCATGTAGCTACCTATTGATTTAGTTATGATTGTCCTTCTCCATTGCACTAGTAGCAAGCAAATATTTTTCTTGAATTGATCTTGGTGTCAGTTAACTAATATATCTTGGACTAGATGCATTTTCAGTCAGGGCACTCACTAGTTTCATAACTAAACAAAGCTTTGAAATTGACATATTGATTTAGTTATGCTTTGGTTTACTACATTTAAGTCATTTTATTCAATTATTCAGTAATTTCTAAAATGGGCTTGTCATTTTCAAGGAGCCAAACGAGGAAATGATCAAGAAACATTGGATTAGACAAAGTGCATGGTCACTTGAGTATGCTTAGATGGGTTATGAAATAGTTTAAATTATGCTTTAGATCTGTGAATTTTGTGATGGTTTGCGTGAGAAAAGATTGTAATTTCATGAGTGCATCAGGACTGCCTTTTGGTGCACCTTTCGTGACTAGCTAGCATGTCCTTTATCTATGGTTGCACATTATCTGTGGTACTCTTGTATTGAGAGCATGATGAGAGCCTGAAAATCAAGAGCCCCCAAACATGGGGATTTTTTTTCCTGCATTGTATATGAGACCATGTTCTTTCTACAATGTATTTCATGAGTTGTACTTGCAGTACTCCAACACTTGTCCTAGTTGGTTCATTACCCCCAAGCAACACCTGTTTTAGATCCCTGGTTAACCGAACAACAGATAATGGAAGCCAGGATTGTTGACAGGCACGGATTAATTACTGGCAGGGAAAGAGTGACACGCATAGATCCACTCAATCCTGTGGTGGAAGCAATCAGCTCCCGGATTGGATCCGCACTTACCGAACGAGGCCTTAATATTCCAATTCCAATAATCTGTCATAACATATACTCCCTCCATCCAGTAATAATCGCTCGTCTACCGTTCAAATTTTTTCCCAAAATAAACGATAACATAGGGTCTCAGGTCTGGTGTGTACGAGCACCGGTAGCTGCCAGTACTGCAACCCGGCTGTAGACCACCTTGGAAGTAACGAAATAAAAAAGTAAAAAGTCTACATACCTCCCTAACTATTGAGGTGTGTCTAACTGTTACCGTACTACTCGATTACTGGAATTTAGATAACTGGAACGAGGTCTCGAGCACCGGCGACTCGCCGCCGCCGCAGCCACAGGCTCGGTTCAGGAGTAATGACCAAGTCGCATTTTTCTCTCGCCTCTCGCGATACATGAAGGAGCTTGCTCAGGCTGCCTTCCTTACTTGGGCCACGCAGGACCGCCAACATTACATGTTAAGTCTGGGCTCCGCCGGCCCACTTCACTTGTGCCATTCCGGCCCACACACTCTTGGATTAGCCTTCCTGCTCTGGGGCTTTAGGCTGCCTTCGTCTTCGGAACGCTTGTCTTCTTCAGCACCGTAAGCACGGCGACGGTGACACTCCCTTCTCCTTGAGAACCAGCTTGTCCCCAAGCTGGAGCTCTGGGAAACTGTTGCCGTAGAGGAGCCTCATCTTCCCAGGTCGACAAGGCAGGAGGAAGGTATGACCATTGCACCAAGACTTGAGAGATCATCTTGTCATGCTGCTGACGAAGTCTGCGAGCCAAAATGACTTCCGGGACCTGCATTTGATTAGTGATATCTGGTAGTTCTTTACTTACAGAGGTTGTTGTTGAAGGTACAACCTGTTTCAGTTGTGAAACATGGAAAACAGGGTGGATGGAACAGTCGGAGGGCAGTTGTAAGCGATAAGCAGCTGTTCCAACCTGATCCAGTATAACAAAAGGACCAAAGTACTTGAAGGAGAGTTTGTTTGAAGACCTGGGAGCCAGAGAAGTTTGAACATAGGGTTGGGCCTTGAGATAGACCGAGTCTCCGACTTTGAAGGTCCTTGGAGATCGGTGCTTATCTGCCTGGGCTTTCATTTTGTTTTGTGCTCTGATCAGATGCTGTCAAACGAGCTGTTGCATCAATTCCCTCTCATCGAGCCAAGTCTGAAGGTCATTGTTTTGACAGGACTGAGTAATGTCAATGCCAAAATGCCGAGGTTCATGCCCATACAGAACCAGAAAAGGGCTCCTGCCCAAGGAAGAATGAAAGGAGGTATTATACCAGTATTCTGCTAGAGCAAGCCATTTGGACCACTTGGTTGGGCAAGCTTGAACAAAGCATCTAAGATATGTTTCAAGGCACTGGTTAACCCTTTCGGTCTGACCATCCATTTGTGGATGATAAGCACTACTCATTTGGAGGTCTGTACCCAGCATTTTGAATAATTCTTGCCAAAGGTGGCTAGTGAAGATCCTATCTCTATCAGAGATAATAGCAGAAGGCAGACCATGCAGTTTAAAGACGTTCATATAGAGAAGTGCCACTTGAAAAGCCGAGAATGGATGTGATAAGGGAAGGAAGTGAGCATACTTAGAGAACTTATCAACGACCACCAAGATACAGTTGAAACTAGCTGATTTGGGGAGCCCTTCGATGAAATCCAAGGACACTATTTGCCAAGCACCATCAGGAATTGGTAAAGGTGCCAGCAGTCCTGGATAAGCAACTCTCTCTGATTTAGCCTGTTGACAAGTAGTGCATTGAGCAACATATTCTTTTACTGACTGTTTGAGTTTATGCCAGGCGAAGAGATGTTTAATTCGCTTGTAGGTGACTTCGTAACCTGAATGACCACCAATGGCACTAGTATGTAGTGAAGACATAATTTTGGACTGAAGGTTAAGGTCAGCACCAACCCAGATCCTGCCCTTGTACCTGATAAGGCCATCTTGGAGTGTATAAAGGCCTTGTGGTTGGACAATGGACAATTCAGATAACAGTTTGGCTGACTGCTGATCAGTATAGGAGTGCTGAATATCGAGTAACCAGACAGGTTTAACCAAAGTGATAGCTGAGATGTCATACACTTCTGTTGAAGATACTCTGGACAGGGCATCAGCCACCTTGTTATCAGTTCCCTTCTTGTAAAGAATCTCGTAATTTAGACCCATTAACTTAGTGAGAGCCTTATGCTGCCAAGGAGTAGATAGCTTTTGATCATCCAAGTGAACCAAGCTCTTCTGATCAGTAAGAATAGTAAATGGGGAACACTGGAGGTAATGATATCAATGTTCTACAGCCATCAGTATGGCAAGACACTCCTTTTCATATGTTGATAATCCTTGAGCTTTAATTCCCAGAGCCTTACTGACATAAGCAATTGGATGCCCTTGTTGCTGAAGTACAGCTCCAATGCCGAGTGCAGAGGCATCAATTTCAATTGTAAAAGGTATTGAGAAATTAGGCAAGGCTAGAACTGGTGCTGAGATAAGTGCCTTCTTCAGAGCTTGAAATGCTGCTTCAGTTTGGGTAGTCCAAACAAACAGTTGGCCCTTCTTTAACAGGTTGGTGAGGGGTCTAGAAAGAAGACCAAATTGAGAGACAAATCGTCTATAGTAACCTGCCATGCCTAAGAAGCTTCGAAGTTCCTTGACTGTTGCTGGGGTAGGCCACTGGCTAATAGAGTGAATTTTCGAAGGGTCTGTTGCCACTCCTTGATGGCTGACAATATGTCCCAGATAGCATATCTGTTGCTTGGCAAAGGAGCATTTGGCTAGCTTGACATGAAATTGATGTTGTTGCAACAGATTGAGCATGGCTGAAATGTGTTGTAAGTGATCTGACCAGGATTTACTGTAGATCAGTATATCATCGATGAACACGACGACACATTTTCTGAGTAAAGGTGTTAGCAATACATTCATGATAGTTTGAAAAGTTGCTGGTCCACCAGTGACTCCATAAGGCATGACCTTGTACTCATAATGACCACTATGGGTCTGGAATGCAGTTTTATGTTCATCTTCAACTGCCATTCGAATCTGGTGGAACCCAGAACAAAGGTCAAGTGTAGTAAACCACTGGGCACCATGTAGTTCTTCCAAGAGCTCCTCTATAATTGGTAAAGGATACTTGTTCTTCACAGTGACTGCATTCAAGCGTCGGTAGTCAACACACAGGTGCCAGTCGCCAGTCTTCTTTCGGACTAGCAGGACAGGGGAGGAGTAAGGACTTGTGCTAGCTTGTATCCAACCCTTTTGGAGCATATCTTGTATCTGGGTCTCTATTTCAGTCTTCTGGGCTGGGTTGTAACGATATGGCCTCAAGGAGAATGGTTGAGCTCCTTCCAGTAAGGGAATACTGTGATCACCAGCTCGATGTGGTGGTGTGAACATAGAGGCAAACTGCTCTAGAATGTTCTGTAAGTCACTGGGTATGGTAGGAGTGGAGGAATTTTGGTTTGCCTGAGTATGACTAGGGATATTCTGTAATTGCACTGCATAGAGGATGGAGTCAGTTTTGCTAAAAGCTTGTAACTGGTGGTAGGAAACCGGAGGACCCATAACCGGTGTGGACTGGATGCCTTGTAATGTGACTGTATCCTTGGAACCATCAAACTTTAACCATTTTTGAGCCAATGGATATGCATTGGGTTGTGAGCACTCAACCAATCCATGCCAAGAATGATATCATAACCTTGCAGTGGCAACACCTTGAGAGTTGTATGAAATGTGTGACCCTGGCAGCCCCAAACCTGATTGGAAAGCTCATGAGTGCACTGCAAGAACTCACCATTAGCAACTTGAACCTTGACTGGTCTAGAGAGTGACTGCCATGAAGGAACTAGAGAGGCCATGTCCTCACTGATAAAGCTGTGAGAACTACCAGAATCCACTAGCATGAATACCTCTTTGCCTTGCAAATGACCTCTGAGTCTAAGTGTTTTGGAACCTTTAGTACCTGACAGAGCTTGGACAGAGATAGCCATGAGATCTTCTTCAGAATCAGTGTCAGTGTTTTGACAAGTAAACTCTTCTCCATCAGAGATGCACTTCCATAATTCTTCCATAACATGAACAAAAACTGTTGCTGGGCATGTATGCTGTGGGTTCCACTTTTCACCACATTTGAAACAAAGACCCTTAGATCTTCTATACTTCTTCAGGGCTTGAATTTTATCATCTCCAGGCTTTGAATGGGTAGACTCACTCAACTTCCTATCATCCATGGTCTTTGGTTGATTGGATGAGGAAGGATAAGATTGCTTGTGGACATCAGGAGGGTACTTCTTATGATAAGATCCTGAGTCAATTCGCCTTGGAAGTTGATCCAGCAGGGCTTCTTCCTGTAAAAATGCAAGAGCACTAGCAGTATCTAGATCTTGCGGCCTATGCACCATAATAATTGCACGCAAATCCTTTTTTAACCCATCAACAAAACGATTTGTAATGGCAGTTTGGGAGAAGGATGGTTCATGAGCTAGGATTTGATGGACGACCTCACTGAACTGTTCAACATAATCAGTGACAGTGGTTGTTTGTTTAAGGTGGAAAAAACGCCTAAGCATGTGATTGTGCTCATCTCTATCAAACCTATTACAAATGGTGGTGACAAAAGTTTCCCAATCCATAAGACGAATAGTGGCCTCCATGGTTTGAAACCAAAGAGCAGCAGAGCCAACTAAATGCAGAGTGGCATAACGAACCCACTTGCTAGGGTCAGTACCATAAACATCAAAGAATGCTTCACAACGTTTGATCCACAACCGTGGGTTGGAACCATCAAAAGTTGGGAGCTCCATATTTGGTATGGGAGGGTGGTGCGGTGGATAACAGAAACGATCACGGTGCGCAGAATCATCCAATTGAGCATGAACTGGAATAGGTACTGCAGATAGTATCGCACCTGTGACCGGGGTCGGTTCCGGAACGGTAGCGTATACCGTTCCGAAGCCGGGTCCCCGGTGAGTCGATCGCTCGCCGTGGTCAATTGACCTAGATGCCGCCCTTTGAGGGTGAAGCGCCAGATGAGCGGGGCTCGGCACCTTGACTCCATGAGGCATGAAATGGTCCTCATGAATCAGATTGGAGAGAGACTACGCTTGCGGTTGTTCATCGACGAAGACCTGTGCTGCTGGAACGCGATTGTCGACCTCGGGCTTCCAGACGTTGATCTCGGAACGCAGAGTGCGCATCTCCGACATCGAGCTCTTCAACTCGTTGATCCCCTTCGAGTTCTCGCCCAGCAAGGCGATGATTTGACCCAGTTGTTCCTCCGGGGAGGCCATGGCCATCTGCCGCCTAGTTAGGTATTGGTGGGTTGCCAGAGTTTCGTCGTTGCAGTTGACTACACCAACCTCGGCATGGACCTATGGATCCAGCGATCGACGCTGCAAGAGCGGACCGCGTGGAGAGCCTGCCGTCGGGGATGACGGTGCCAAATTCAACGCAACGAGAGAACACCGGAAGCAATTTGGTGGTGGATCGGAAACGGATCTGATACCAGACTGTTACCGTACTACTCGATTATTGGAATTTAGATAACTGGAACGAGGTCTCGAGCACCGGCGACTCGCCGGACTCGCCGCCGCCGCAGCCACAGGCTCGGTTCAGGAGTAATGACCAAGTCGCATTTTCTCTCGCCTCTCGCGATACATGAAGGAGCTTGCTTAGGCTGCCTTCCTTGGGCCACGCAGGACCGCCAACATTACATGTTAAGTCTGGGCTCCGCCGGCCCACTTCACTTGTGCCATTCCGGCCCACACACTCTTGGATTAGCCTTCCTGCTCCGGGGCTTCAGGCTACCTTCGTCTTCGGAACGCTTGCCTTCTTCAGCACCGTTAGGCACGACGACGGTGACACCCCAACTACAAAACCGGGTAACGAACACCCTAAACTTTCATAAACCAGTCAACTAGTTTGGGAGAGCGGTTTCGCTGACGTAGCGTCCATCATGTCAGCGGTACTACACGCTAGCAAAGGGGTGTCTCCGTCCGGGTCACTGACCGGTAGGCCCCAAGCCAGGCGAGGTGGGATGGGGACGGGCAGGCAGGAAGAGCAGACCAGAGCACACCCGGGACGCGGCGGCGACCACGCGGAGGAAGTCCGCAGAGAGCCCCAGGTCGGCGGGGCGGTGGAGGCTGAGGAGCACCGCGCGCAGGGGCTTGAACTGCGCGAGGAATAGGTGGTTCGCTGCCACGCGTGTGAGGAGCGCGACCTCCCGCTCCGACGCCGCCATGGCGAGGAACGTCAATGAGAGGGTCTCCCCTGTTCCTTGACCTCTGCTCGTCCCTCCCCCGTGGTGGCGTTGCGCAGCAGGGGCAAGCTTGTGCGGCGGCGGCGGCGTTGGGCTGGGGCGCATCCGCACGTGGAGATGGGCGGCTCGGCGCCGAGGTGCTGACACGCCTCGCCATGGACGCGGACGCGCGCGAGCGGATCCGCAACACGGGCGGATTGGTCGCGCTCCTGTTCGACATGTTCCTCCGCCCCGGAGGCGGCTCCTCCGACGAGGCCACCGCCGCCGACGAGGCCGCGCGTGTCGAGGCCGGCGAGGCGCTCTCCATGCTGGCTCTCGAGAGCCCGCGCAACTGCGAGCTGGTGGTGGGCCAGCTCGTGCGGGCCCATCAGCTTCACCAGCTGCGCCGCGAAGCTCAGCGATACCTCCAGCGGCTTCGACTCATTGACGGTGGCGACGTCCCAAAGCGCCGTGCCCGCGCCGCGTGTCGCGCGGCGGAGCTGCGAGAACCACTCGCTGCTCCCGCCGGTGTACGCCGTACGCGTAGAGGTTCGTCAGGATCCTGCCCGCCTCGACGCCGATGGCGGCGTCCCCAAGCGCGTCCACGAGGCTGTCCACGGAGCTCAAGTTGCCGCCGGCTCTGAGGATGCGCTGCGCGAGAACAAGCTGACCGGCGAGTACCAGACACTAACATCGTGGCGGAACGCGGAGGACCCATCGCCGGGGAAGTTCACAGCCACAGTGGACCCCAACAACGTCAACAGCAGCGAGTTCTTCTACCTCTGGAACGGCAACGGCTCCTCCGTCGCCTACTGGCGGAGCGGCGTGTGGACGAGCCGCGGCGTGTTCGCCAACCTGCCGGAGTCCGTCAACAACGTGCTGTTCAACCAGACGTACGTCGACACGCCGGAGTACCGCCGCGTCACTAGCGTGCTCTACGATAACGCCACTGTTACGCGCATGGTCATGGACCTCACCGGCCAGACCAAGCAGTTCGTCTGGGTGTTGGAGAGCCAGAGCTGGCAGTTCTTCTGGGCCGCGCCCACCGTCCAGTGCGACGTCTTCGCGCTCTGCGGCGTGTTTGGGGTTTGTGATCAGAGGAGCCAGCCCCCGTGTAAGTGCCCGCCTGGGTTCGCTCCGGCGGTTGACCGGGCCTGGTGACTCAGTGACTGGAGCTCTGGGTGCCAACGGAGCCTGCCGCTGCAGTGCGCCGGCGCCAGCGGCGGCGGCAGTGGGTCGTCAATGACGGATGGCTTCCTCGAGCTGCCAGGCATGAAGCTCCCTCTCCCTGACGAAGACTACCGCCTGGGCCGCCTGCTGCGCGACGACGGCGTCGTCTTCCCGGGCCACGGCTGGTACGCCACCGACCAGTTCATGCTCGACGTCATATTCCGCTGCCGGATGAGGCGCTACGACTGCCTCACCGGCGACCCCGCCCGCGCCGCGGCCGTCTTCGTGCCGGCCTACGCCAGCCTGGACGGCGGGCGGTACGCCGGTACCTCTGGAACAGCACGACCTATCTGCGTTACGATGTAACTTGCCCCAACAAAAAAAAAACTAGACTTAAAAAAAAACTAGACTTAAAGATCTTTCTGATGATATTAATTAATTACTTAGCATAATTATTTTTATATTTTAATACATAATTACTGATATTTTGAAAACGTTGACTTACCGGGAAGCGAGAATGTGACAAAGTCGGTGAAAACCCTACATTAAAATCCACCATATGCATTTAAATAATTTTGTTGAGTGCTTCCGTATTTCTAGAATGTATGTGTGGCAACAAAAATATTCCTTGAATTTCTAATTCTATATATTCTATTATTTGAATTTAAAAAATCCTTAAAATTCCCCTTCTCCTATTTTCTGGAAGATGAGAAATTTATTATAAGTACAATAATATTTTTCTTACATTTTTTTAGAAACTAGAGAATCCCTCATTTACTATTAAAATATAAAGGAAAAAAGGAGAAGCTTCTGGACTCGGACATTTTTCCTGGCTATCTACCTGTCCTACGGGGCTCACATGCCGCTGTACGAACGTTCTCATTCTCTCGACCTCTCCCTGGACATCTGCCAACTGCATCAAAGGTGAGCACGTCAGTCCAGCACAGGCTCACCGTCTACTCCCGTCGCCAGCACCTACACTCCCTCAGTCTCGCAAAAAAAAGTAATTCTTTGACTTCAACAATTTCTGTTTGATCGGTTGTCTTATTCAAAATATTTTAATAAATATTATTTATATTATTATAATTTATTTATTGTTAGATATATTTTTATAATAACTTATTTATTTTATTATTTATATAAAATTTTTAAATAAGATAAATAATCAATTGTTTTTGTAGAAGTCATAAAATTGTGTTATTTATGGGAGGGAGGGAGTCCTAGAGCACGCATATACCCTACCCAGTCCTTGCCGGAAATATCCAAGATTTTTTTCTCTTTGCCGCAACCGCCCATCTGACAGCGAAGCACAGGGCGCACTGCCATGACCGCCGGGATATTTCTTCGAACCGCCTCCCTTAGCAGCCATGCACCTTCTTTCTTCCATCGTTATCCTCTCCGCAATTTCCGTTGCCAACCCAACAACCAGCCCAGGCTGCTAGCGCACGCGCACGAACCCTTTTGTTTACTTATGATGCGGTGTCATCAGAACTAATAAATTAGATGTCATGTGATGATCCAATGCCTCATGTGTTATCCGAATCATGAGTAGGCCGTGTAGTTTTATATGGATGCCTAAGGTCATTCTATCTGGGTACGAGATTTTGTTAGACTTGCACTACTTAAAAAAAACAGACCTTTGGATGATGTTTAAAATAAGCTTTAGTTTTAGAAAATTTTATGTTTAGAACTAATAAATCTTTAATTTTTGTTTGGAATATCAATACGAACTTAAAAGTCTTATTTAGTTTTGGATGGTGTTTCTAACTAAGATTTTTAGGAAAGTTTTGAACTGCTCGATTGCACCTATTTTTAAGGGACGGAGGGAATACGTTTGCACTTCAAAAAAAATTCCGAAATAATCGATTCGCATACTGTAGGCATGAACGTGACAGATGCTATTAAAAAACAACATGAAACCGTCATTCTGACACTTCCTATCCAATCGTTCCCACTAGCGACAGAACGATTTGTGTCAATAAAAAAATGGACGCGCAGCCTCCCCTCCGTCTGGATGGTTCCCCGTGAGACGCATCACTGAAGTGAAGTATCATGACCGATATTTACAAGGATATATTTGTAATTTCATATATTCCTTGGTTTGTGTGTACAATTTTAGAGGTGCAAATATTACGGGACGGAGAGAGTACTATTTTTTAGGTTAATTGAAATCATACTATTGCAACTTTCATGGATTCAAAAACTACCGTTACTATTCATCATATTAGAACGATAACATTATAATTGTATGTACATCTAAGATTTGCCACTTTGTACGCTGCAGGTACTAGAAGGCCCACATGTATGTGTCCATAGTTCCGTATGCCCAAATATAACCCTGCTACAGTCATCTCTCCATTTCAATGACATGCGGGCCTAGGCGTCATCCTCTTCTAATGTCTTCTCCTTCCTCTAATCCGTAGCTTGGCCAAACCTCCACAAGGCCAACGCCTGACACAGGGGGCGTAGAATGCAGCGCGGCGAGGTGGCGCCACCAACTCCGCCCGTTCAGCATACGTCGGAGCAAAGGCCAACTTCTACCAATTTATCTCGCTCTTCGCCGGCGTCCTCGACCATCGAGGCCCGCAAGGCTTCTGCAGCAGCATCGGTGGCCAGGCATGTGCCCTTGTGGACAGGCTCGCCGGCCAATTGCATGAGTGAGTGAATGGTGTATATGCTCTCTGGTGGTGAATGGATGTAGAGGCTCGTATGTACAGTAGACATCTCTATCGGTCGTGTTCATACTATCCGTTGACCGTAGTCAATAGATTGAAGCAATCCTAGGTGTTGGTTTGTGCAACCGACACCAGTACAGAAACGGTTTTCGTCTCCGGTCGGTAAGAGCCTTTAGCCTTGGTTTCTGAATCGGGACTAAGAATTTGGGACTAAATGTTCCCCCCTTTAGTCCCGGTTCGGAGGCCCGGGACTAAATCCCGACCTTTAGCCCCGGTTGGTAATACCAACCGGGACTAAAAGGTGTGTCAGGTGACGCAGGCGGGCCACGCGGGACAACACCTTTTAGTCCCGGTAAAGGTCTATTTTTTTTATTTTGGTATTTCTTATTTTGGTTTTCCAATTAGATTAGGTATTCAAATGTGTGTATTCTTCGTTTCTAATACATGTATTCGCTGCTAATACATGTATTCACGCACTTATAAGTTAGTTTCAAGCATTAAACATAAATAAACTATTAAACATAAATAAACTATGAAACTCTATATATAAATATATTATGGAGTTATATATACATAAGTATAATATATATATGCACATAAAATTTACATCATTATCCATTCATATTCGACTTAGGACACAACCGCTCTCGCTACTTAAATATCATACATATGTTCGTCTTGATTTGGCTTCAGTTGTTTGATCGGGTCGAAATAGTACTCGCCTTTAGGTTTGAGCATTTTTTCAAGAAAAAATCCAGCAATGGTCTCTTGAATTCCCCTGAGGCGGACATCTTGCAACACTTGGTTCTTCAACCATAAAGACTTCAATTTGCATTATAAACAAACAAGTGTTAATATACATAAGATTTAGTTAATAGTAACAACTAAATAAAATGAATGTATTACATATACATATGACATACTTTTAGTGTCTCATTAATAGTTTGTCTTGCATACACTGTGAGAAACTCGCAAACGTAGTATCCACACATATTGTTGCCTGATGGCTGCCTTAGAACCCACTGTAAGATATGAAAATATTACTATCGTCACCATATGCATATGTTAAAGCATGCTAAGATAACAGATTATGAGAGCTAGTAAAAAATTACATTTAGCAGGACGGGACCCTTTAGTGGTGCTTCTAGATTCGGACGGTGTTGTCAACAAACCAAGCCCAAACCCTGTTCAATAATTAGATCATTAATTAATTAACTATTGTAGTGTAGTTAAAGAGCATGCATCCATATTTAAAGATCAAAGTTACCCCTTGATAATGTCTATCATGTCTTGGTAATCTCCTAGTGGTTTTCTCAATGAATCATATATTACCAATTGACTTCTAGTCATATCGAAGACTATGAGTATCCAGTGAAAACTACATTTGTTTATAGAGTCAACATATATATCTTTATGCTGAATTGAAGTAAGATTAATTGTGCAAACGATAACAACACTCACCCAAAGGTGTAGGGGAAGAGTATATATTTTCTGGTGTTTTGGTTCACCAAAAACCTCCAAAGATTCCTCTGCGTTTGAGGTATCCATTGATCGCGGGGAGTGTTTGGATCAGAGAATACGATTGATGGATCAATGAAATCAATATCCGTGTCTCCCTTCCGTTTGAGCAATAACATCAAGAATCTGCATATATATGTTTGAGGATAGTTAGTTACTATATATATACATATGCTACATAGTCAGATTACTAAAAGAAATGATCACTTACAGACAGTAGCAGCTGATGAGAGATTTGTTTAGAGCGTCCATATGGCATAGTTGGTGGAGCTCACTAAATGGAACAAATATAACATCATCGCCCCAGAAGTAATGTTCATCTCTAATTCTGACGCAAATCCAATCATCTGTGCTTTTCTTACATGCCTCCATGTACCACGAGTTTAACGAGCGTATTTGTGTACCAAGTTCCCTGAGGGCCGATGGGTTGTACAGACTCCTACCACGCACATAAGTTCTCTTCCACTCATCGACTATAGTGGCATTTGCGATGAGTGCATTTCCTAGAAATTGACTCGCGGTTAGACCAACTCCTGACAAGAACTCTTCCATACCATCATAATTGACCCTGGGGCCACTGTAGTCTGATAGCACGCTCATGTTTGAACCATATTGATTCCCAACAACTAGCGGGGGCACTGATTGGTTCGATTGTTCCCCGAGCTGTGGGACACCCTTCCGTGCTCTTCTCTCTTCGTTAATTGCCTTTTGGAGAGTGTGGTCATAGTCCGATAGTGGAGAACTCTTCTGAGTATCACGTAGCTTTCTCTTATGAGCATCCACCGCTTGCCTTAGAGTTGATTGATGTAAGAAGAACGACTTTTTAGCTTCTTTTTTTGCTTTACGGTCGTCTCTCATTTTCTGTAATTGTGCTTGCACATCGGCCTTTATTGAAGCGTCTAGTTCTTCGTCAGTCTTCTCATACGGAAGTTTCTGAGGAATCTTAACTTTCCTTGTAGCTTGCCTCTTCTTTGACGATGGGGCGGCCGGTGCTTTTGTGGCGGGCCTCTTCTTTGACGATAGGGCGGCCGGTGCAGGCGTTGGAGACCGCCGTGGAGGCGATGGGGCCGGTGCAGGCGTTGGAGACCGTCGTGGAGGCGATAAGGCCGGTGTCGGCGTTGGAGAACCTCGTGGAGGCGGTGGGGCTGGTTTCGGAGTTGGAGACCACCTTGGAGGTTCTGGGGAGGAAGCCATGTCGTGCATTCCACCATCATCATCCCTTGCAACACTATGACCAACAGGTGATGAATGGTGACTTAGGTCTCTGGGTGAGGTCCTGCAGTGAAAACAACGAGTGTGAATAAATTATCGCTATTTAAGCCAATACAAAGTTAGTGAAAAAGAGCTAGGTATAATTCACACCTAGGATGAGGAGGAGGAGGAGGCGGCGGCGGTAGAATAGGAGGTGATGCCCCAGGAATAATGATATAGCGCTTGAGCCAACAAATAAATGTCTTCTCCGCTTCTCCTAAAGTCTTCTCCCCATCACCTCCTTCAATGTCAAGCTGAACATCGCTATGACCTTTTTGAACTCTATCCACCAAGATGCGAGCATATCCAGGTGGTATTATTACCCCATGGCATTTTGGTGTCTTCGTAGGGTCGATAGGAGATACAACACCGGTAGCCACCATGATTGTGGTAGCCCCCTCTGGAATGTGCAACTCACATGGTGTATTCGGTTCTGTGATGTCATCCACGGGGAAGCGTAGCTTTGCGTCATCACCGGCTTGAGGCACTTCCGTGGAAGCACAACTGCTTTTCAACTGAGCAGAGGGGCTGATGTTGATTTCCGGTACTGATGCAGTACTTCGCATTCGGCTCATTGCTAAATCCACTTGCCTTTTGATTTCCTCGCTCATTCTAGCTTCAAGTTGTTCTTCTCGCTCTTTCGCTTGAATAGCTGCTTCGCGTGCTTCACTAAGCATTTGCTGCATGCTATATTTCATAGCTTCCTCCCCTCTCTTCTTTCTCTGGCGGCTTTTATATGTATCTTTGTCTTGAGGGAAGGCATGCTTCCACGACACCGCGCCATAGCCTCTCGTTCGCCCTCCGTGTTCAGCAGTCCCCAGAGCATATGTCAGCTCATCCCTATCTCTATCTAGTGACCATACTCCTTGTTCCCTCAAAGATTGAGCGTGAACCAGTCTCCGTACTGCTTCTGTGAGTCCTTGGTCATACGTCAATCTTCTGGTCTCAAGGTCAAGTCCTCCCCCATGACCAAAAAACCACCACTTACCGCGCTCAGACCAGGTATGTGATTCTGGTTGGATTCCCCTAGCTACAAGGTCCTCTTCTGTTTTTTCCCACTTAGGAATGGCAGTAATGTAGCCACCTGATCCCAAGCGATGGTGGTATTGCTTTTCTCGGGCATTCTGTTGGTTCTTTATCACTCATGCTTCGCCCTCTTCCGATGTCTTGAAACCTACAAAGTCATCCCAAAACGGCCTCAACTTGACGTAGGCCTTATTGTTGAAATCTGGAGTAAGGTTCTTCTTGATAAATTCGTTGTACAATTTCTTCTTCCAGGCTTGGAATTGTGTTGCCATCTTCTTCATTGCCCAGTCCCTAACTCTCCCTTTCAAAGCTTCATCTTCTGTATCGAGCGAGAAATGTTGAAGGACATCTCGCCAAATTAGCGCCTTGTCACGATCAGAGACAAAACTAACATCTGGACGATCTTTCCTTTGCCGCCATTCACGAGCACTGATCGGAAGCCTATCCCTTACAAGGTAACCACAGTGGTTGACAAATATATGTGCATGTGGTCCAAGTACTCTCCTTGTTTCCTCCTCGAAATGCGAGAGAATGTACCGACCCTCCAATGGCTTCTTCGGGTCACGTACATTTTTACTCTTCCCCGTAGTTGTCGTTGATGCAGACGGCTATGTATGTAGAAACACAAAAAATTTAAATATAATTATACAAATGTAATTATTTTGATTTTCATGTATACACGAGAGATTGTAGACATAGACGTGCTCGTCAACATTGTCTTGCGCGATATTTTCTTGCTCAACATCTTCGGCAAAGTACTGACTTCCGTCATCTACTTGATTGGCGTCGTCATCTACTACTTCATTGGTGCCGTTGTTGATCATGGAAAACAAGAATTCCTCCATGTTCGCATTCAGGTCATCCATTTCTGCAATAAAAAAGGGTTTAGGGTTTAGGGTAGACACTTATGTGTGTGTGTGTAATAAAAGGGTTTAGGGTTTATGGTAGACACTTAGTGTGTGTGTGTGTGTGCAATAGGGTTTAGAGGGGTTTAGGGTAGACACTTAGGATGTATATCTATAGGGTTTAGACACACTTAGGATAAAAGGGTAGACACTTAGTGTGTGTGTAATGAAAGGGTTTAGGGTAGACACTTAGGGTTTAGGCACTAGGGGTAGACACTTAGGGTTTAGGGTTTAGGCACTTAGAATCAGGCACTTAGGGTTTAGACACTTAGGGGTTTAGGGTAGACACTTATGTGTGTGTGTGTTAAACCCTAAACAAGTGTGTGTGTGTGTGTGTGTGTGTGTGTGACACTTAGAGTAAACCAAAAGGGTAGACACTTTTGGGTTTAGGCACTTAGAAGCTCTAACAAATGAAAACTCTATACATTTTACTAGAAATAGGAAAAAGTCCATATTTCTCCCTCCAAGTTTGGCATATGTCTAAATAACCCCCAAAACTAACATTTGGTTTAATTTACTCCCTCCAACTATTAAGTTGGTCCAACCAACACCTTAAAGAGATTTTTCTTTCTTGTTCCTCTATGTACAAATTGTATTTTAGTTTTAGATTTTATAATGTAAAAGACGACATTGTATTTTGAGTTTTAGAAAATGCACTGTGAATTTTTTATCATTATGTTTTATACGATATTGTATCTCTAGTGCTAATTTATTATTAATTTTCCCAAGCTATCAAAATAGTGACAAAAAATTAAGATATAATTTTTCTAACATAAATATGATGTTCTCTATCATATCACAAAAGTTGATATCAAGACTCAACTAATATGTGGAAAAATAAAAATAACAAATCATATTAAGGGGTAAACTAAACCAACTGAAATAATTGGAGGGAGTAAATTGAACCAGTTATAAGTTTTGGGGGTAATATGGACATAGGTAAAACTTGGGGGGAGTAATTTGAACTTTTTCCCTAGAAATAATAAAAGGTATATATATTTGTTAGTGTGTGTGAAATAAAAGGGTTTAGGGTAGACATTTCACTACGCCAAAACCAATTTTTTCGCAGCGGTCGTTTTTAGTTTTCCGTAGCGGGCAATCCGGTCCGCTGCCGCGGAAAGGCCAGGGTAAATCGAGTATTCCCGCAGCGGGCACGTTTTGCCCACTGCGGTTAATCATTCAAAAAAAACAAAAAAAACCCTAGATAGGCTCGCCGAGCCCATCCACGGGCCTGACGAGCCCATCCAGGTTGCCGCCGCCGGGTGCTCTCCGCGCCAGATCCCGCCGCCGGTGATGGAGGAGGGGCCCGGCCGTGGATCCAGCCACCGCCACCGCCGCCCTCGCCGGATCCTCAAGGAGGACGCCACCGTGGCGATCCGCGCGTGGGTGGTCCGCGCCGCCATGGGGGTCCGCGCCGTGGCGGTCCGCGCCACCGTGGGGGTCCGCCCCGCCGTGGTTGTCCGCGCCACCATGGGGGTCCGCGCCGTGGAGGTCCGCCCCGCGGTAGTGCTCCGCGCCGCCATGGGGTTCGCATCGTGGCGGTCCGCCCCGCGGTAGTGCTCCGCGCCGCCATGGGGGTTCGCGTCGTGGCGGTCCGCCCCGCCGTAGTGCTCCGCGCCACCATGGGGTCCGCACCACCGATTTACCGCGCTGCCGAGGCGGTCCGCGCCGCCGCCGTGGGGTTCGCCGCCGCCGTGGTGGGACTCAGCGAGGGAGGCGCTGAGAGAGGGAGCAACCGAGGATTGGGAGAGAGGGAGGCGCTATGAGAGAGAGAGAGAGGGAGAGAAGAACCCAAACCCTAACTCGCCTTTATATAGTAGAGCATGTTAATGGGCTGGATTGGGCCTCGCCTGGCCTATTTGGGCTGCACCATTTACCGCAGCGGACCCCTTAAAATGCCCGCTGCGGTAAATCGATTTACCGCAGCGGGCATCTTAAGGTGTCCGCTGCTATTTACCGCAGCGGGCAATTGTGGCTGTCACGGTAAATTTTTTCAGTCCGTTGAGGTAAATGGTGGCGATTTACCACAACGGGCAAAACAACAGTCCACCACGGAGGGTTTTTTTGCAACGCTGCGTAAAATCGTTTTTGACGTAGTGTTTATTAGTGTGTGTGTAAACCCTAAACAAGCGTGTAACACTTAGAGTAAGCAAAAGGGTAGACACTTAGTGTGTGCGTAATAAAAGGGTTTTATGTGTGTGTGAAATAAAAGAGTTTATGGTAGACACTTAGTGTGTGTAAACCCTAAACAAGTGTGTAACACTTAGGGTAGATACATATATGTATATATCAAATCATATATCAAATAACAATATAAGCTCTCTATATATCAAATCATATATCAAATAACAATAGAAGCTCTATATATATAAAAAACACATAAATGTGTGGTACACATAATACATTACTAAAACTAAATCAATTTCCTAAAACTAAAATACATTACTAAAACTAAATCAACTACCAGAAACTAAAATACATTACTAAAACTAAATCAATTTCCTAAAATATATATAATGGAAGGTGTAATGATGGAATGTAATAATTGAAGATATTATAATACTAACAAAAATCTATTTCTAAAACTAAAATCTATTTTTCTATTTTATTACACACAAAACATGTATAAAATGTGTATACATATATCAAATCATATATGAAAAACACATAAATGTGTGGTACACATAATACATTACTAAAACTAAATCAATTTCCTAAAACTAAAATACATTACTAACATAAATTAATTTCCTAAATCAATTTTCTAAAACTAAAATACATTACTAACATAAATCAATTTCCTAAATCAATTTCCTAAAACAATTTTCTAAAACTAAAATATATTACTAACAATCACCACTCTAATTTTTTTGCACAAATTAAATCGAATAATACCCTAAAATCTCTCTAATATAAAACTAAAATCTATTTCTGTTTTTTACACATAATTCACCTTTTTTCTTTTTAATTTTCTTCTTCTCCTTCTTTCTTCTTTCTTCCTCTCTTCTTCTCCTTCTTTCCTCTTCTTCCTTCTTCCTTCTTTCTTATTTTTTTCCACTTTCTTTCTTTTCTCTTCAATTCCACCGGCGGTCGGAGGCAGCCGGATAGCGCGCGCGGGCGCGATGGCGGCGGGCTCGGCGGCGGCGCGAGCAGATCGAGGGCCGGGGGCGTCGAGGCGGTGAGGACGGGGCCGTGCGGGCGCGAGCCGAGGCGAGGCAAGGAGGGATCGTGCGGGGCCGGTGCGGAGGCGGAGGTGACGGCCGACGGTGGCGAAGGAGGTGGCCGGCGGTGGCGCAAAGGTTGGCGGCGGCGATGGATTGGAGCTCGATCGACGTCTCGGTGCAGAGGTTCAAGGAACACAGTGTGCTATGAGGGAGGCAGAGGGATCCGACCCTTTTATAGGAAAGCAACCTTTAGTCACGGTTGGTAATACCAACCAGGGCTAAAGGACCTTTAGCCGCGGTTGGTATTATCAACCGGGACTAAAGGTAGTCCCGGTTGATAATACCAACCGCGGCTAAAGGTCAAACTTTTAGCCGCGGTTGGTATTACCAACCGGGACTAAAGGCCTTTAGTGTCGGTTGGTAATACCAACCGTGGCTAAAGGTCACTTTAGGCGCCAAATGAAATTTCACTGGACAGTTTTATATCTTTTGTGATTGTATATAGTTTTATATCTATATAAATTGGTCTAGCTCTTGTTAATTACATAATAAATTAAATACATGGCACAATTTTTTTTAAAAATAACCATTGCATTTCCCTTTGCTTTATTATATATTAGAAAAATGTATAACATAAAATCTTTTACCTTTTGTATAATATCAAATATAAATGTAACTAACCATTAGTATTTGGTTAATGCAAAAATATATTGTGGAATTAAATAAACTAAAATGCTTGGTTACCAACAGGAAATTAGTTTCTGCATTATTTTAACGTTAATCTTTTTGTTTTTCACCATTAATTATCCAATTATAGGATAAATAAGTTTACCATTAAATAGGAAATTATTAATGAGACACTAAATGACCTCATATGAAAAACTTTTGAATACAAAGGTTTTATAACTCGTCAAGATCTATCTTTTTTATGTACTTCAAATTTCTATTTGAGAAAGTGTTAGTAGACATTAATCTTTTGAATACAAATGTAGATCTTTATTATTCAGTAAATGACTACAAAAGAAGTATTAGTAAACATTAGTCACTAAATGCAAAATTGACCAAATACAAATGTAGATCTTCATTTATTTGACCAAACTTAGCAAAAATGGCTAATACACATGTCACTTGACATCACTGCTAAGCTAGCTACATCAAGCGGGCACAGTAGTGAACTTCTTCTTGACATATGTCCCTTGGTTATGATCATGTCGTAACCATGGAGTGTCCTCGGCATTTAGAAGGATGCTTGGGTCTTTGGTCACACTGAATGGCGCAATTCGGTCATCTCTTTCGTAAAGTTCTAACATGTCTGAGTTGTCCTCAATTCCCAAAATATTTCTTTTCCCTGAAAGAACTATGTGGCGCTTGGGCTCATTGATGCTTGATTTGTCATCGTTTCTTCTCTTCTTTGGTTTTGTAGACATATCTTTTACATAGAACACCTGATTCACATCAGCAGCAAGGACGAATGGTTCGTCTTTGTACCCAATAGTGTCGAGGTCCACTGTTGTCATCCCATAATCCTTGTCAATTGTTACCCCGGCTCCGGTCATCTTCACCCATTGGCACTTAAACAAAGGGACTTTAAAATTAGATACATAGTCTAGTTCCCAAATCTCAACTATGCGGCCATAATATGTTTGCCTATTTCCATTTGGGTCAGTGGCATCTATGCGGACACCACTGTTTTGGTTGGTGTTCCTTTTATCTTGGTCTACCGTGTAAAATGTATTTCCATTTATCTCGTAGGCTTTGTACGTGAGGATGTGCCAAGATGGTTGTCTAGCCAACAAATACAGTTGGTCATCAGTGTTGTCATCACCAAGACATTTTTTCGCAACCAATCACCGAAAGTTTCCATGTGTTCACGCATAATCCAAGCTTCATTCTTCCCTGAAAACTAGGATCGTAGGAACTTCTTATGTACCTCGACATACGGCTCCACCACGGAGGAGTTTTGAAGAACTGTGTAGTATGCTTTGTTGAAATAATCATCCCCCGTACCGATATATGTTTTCTTCCCTAGTGTTCATTTCCCACTAAGTCTCCCCTCGTGTCTTGATTCAGAAACACCAATCGGGTCAAGGTCGGGAATATAGTCAACACAGAACTCAATCACCTCCTCTGTCCCGTAGGCCTTGGCGATGCTTCCTTCTGGGCGAGCACGTTGGTTAACATATTTTTTCAGAACTCCCATGAACCTTTCAAAGGGGAACATGGTGTGCAAGAACACCAGACCGAGAATACTAATCTCCTTGACCAGGTGAACTAGGAGGTGTTCCATGATATTAAAGAAGGATGGAGGGAAAACCAACTCAAAACTGACAAGGCATTGAACCATATCATTCTGTAGAGTAGCTAGTTCCATTGGATCGATTGCCTTCTGAGAGATTGCATTGAGGAATGCACATAGCTTCACAGTGGCTAGACGTATATGTGGAGGTAGAATCCCTCTTAACGCAACCGGAAGCAATTGCGTCTTTAGCACGTGGCAGTCATGAGACTTTAAGTTTAGGAATTTCTTCTCTGACACATTTATTATATTCTTTATATTGGAGGAAAATCTAGATGAGACCTTGATGCTGCTTAGACATTTAAACATGTTTTCCTTCTCTTCTTTGCTAAGAGTGTAGCTAGCAGGCTTTAAAAAATGGCGTCTATCTTTTGTCTTCTCTGGATGCAGGTTGTCTCGTTCTTTCATGTGTTGCAAGTCTTGTCGTGCTTCAAGTGTATCCTTGGCTTTTCCATACACCCCCATGAATCCTAGCAGGTTCACACAAAGATTCTTTGTCAAGTGCATCACGTCGATCGCGTGGCGGACCTCTAGGACATGCCAATAGGGTAGCTCCCAAAATATGGACGTCTTCTTCCACATTGGTGCGTGTCCATCAGCATCTTTTGGAACTGGTAGGACCCCTTCTCCCTTTCCAAAGACTACTTGCACATCCTTGACCATATCAAGTACATCCTCTCCAGTTCGGTTGCGAGGCTTGGCTCATTTCACTTCTTCTTTACAATGCTTGTCTTTCTTTTTGGCTTGGTGATTCTTAGGAAGAAAACGACGATGGCCAAGGTACACGACCTTTCGACATTTTTTCAGATATACATAGTCAAGGTCATCAAAACAATGCGTGCATGCATTATATCCCTTGTTTGTCTGTCCTGAAAGATTACTTAGGGCAGGCCAATCATTGATTGTTACGTACAACAATGCTCGTAGGTCGAAGTGTTCCTGTTTGTACTCATCCCATACATGTACACCTGGTTTGCTCCATAAAAGTAGGAGTCCCTCAACTAAGGGCCTTAGGAAGACATCGATGTCGTGGACAGGTTGCCTCGGGCCTTGGATGAGCACCGACATCATAATGAACTTCCGCTTCATGCATAACCATGGAGGAAGGTTGTAAATACATAGAGTAACAGGCCAAGTGCTATGACTACTGCTCTGCTCCCCAAAAGGATTCATACCATCCGTGCTCAAACCGAACCTTAAGTTCCTTGCGTCTTCTGTAAACTCGAGAAATTCTCTGTCAATTGCTCTCCACTGAGACCCATCTGCAGGGTGTCTCAACATGTTGTTTGACTTACGATCTTTTTTGTGCCATCATAACAACTTTGCATGGTCCTTATTTCTGAACATATGTTTCTGACGTGGTATTATAGGAGCATACCACATAACTTTGGCAGGGATTTTCTTCATAGCACGTTTTTCGCCCTCAACATTGCCAGGGTCATCTCTCCTGATCTTATACCGCGTCGCTTTACATACGGGGCATTCATCCAAATTCTCGTAGTCCTTGCCACGGTACAGGATGCAGTCATTAGGACATGCATGTATCTTCAGGATTTCTAATCCCAGAGGGCACACGAGCTGTTTTGTTTCGTACGTAGTGGTAGGCAATTCGTTAGGCTTCGGAAGTATATTTTTTTGGATCTTGAGTAATTGCCCAAATGCCTTGTCGAATGTCATTTTTTGCCTTCCATTGTAGCAACTTCAGTGTTGTACCCAACTTATTTTGCCCATCTTCGGCGCTCGGGTATAGTAGTTTTTTGAGATCCTCTAGCATGCGGTCCAACTTAGCTTTCTCTTTTTTACTTTCACAATCTCTTTGTACATCACGAATGACATCACCAAGAGCATCATCTTCAGAGAGTGTGTCCTCTGCCCCTACCTCTTCTTCTGCTTCCACCATTGCAGTATCATTGAAGCCATCATATTGAGCAATAATATCGTCATGGTTTAATTGCTCTTCTTCGTCTTCTTCCATCATAATTCATGTTTCTCTATGCTTGGTCCAACAAATATAGTTTGACATGAAACCAGACTTCAACAAGTGTGAGTGAAGAGTCCTTGAGCTACAATATTCCTTCAAATTCTTGCACAAGGCGCATGGACAACACATGAAATTACCATCTCGCTTTTTTGCCTCAGCCACTTTTAAGAAATAATGCACGCCATCAATGAACTCTTTGGAGCGGCGATCTACATTGTACATCCAATGGCGTGTCATCGTCTGCATTATATGACCCAAAACATAATTAAATTTCTCATTTTGGTAAAAAAATGATATTACAAAATACCAAACGAAAGGTCTGCATTAAAGAAATATGATCGAGATGGAACACCATCATGTGTCATTTTTGAGTCACACAAATACTAATGTATGCTCTATGAAAGCCTTGACATAGCATATGCTAAGACAACTAGCACTATACACAGAAAACCTAAAATACACTTCAATAGCATAATGATCTCCCAGTACCAACCGCGACATCCAGTGCTATCCCACTGAAAATAGAATACAAAATAAGCATTTTATTCAAAACAAGCACGTATAATAGGTAGATATTAACCATAACCATCAAATGTGACAAAATATATATATCACATTGCGATCTGGACACTTATAGAAGATTCGACCGTTGTTGACACCCACCTTCCCCACCCGGTACTCTTTCACAGTCTTTTGCATACACTCGCCACATGTAATGAGAGGGAGGTCTGACCTTAGTCGCTTTGGAACCCGATCAGAGGCCGAGTACCCCAAAGCAGTTGTCATCTACTCTCTATACTCATTTTTTGAAACTAGAAATTATAAATTCCTCATTTCTAAACAAAGAAATTAAAACAACTAAAATTTATATTTCTCTAAAATCATCAAATGTGTCATGTATATAACTAAAAGTATTCTAGGTATCTACCTTTTTCATCTAAATATAAAATGTATTTTGAGCTCAAGTGGCATATAAATCAAGAACAATCTACCATAAATTCCTCATATAATCCACAAATTAAATGAATTAATAATATCCTAAAAATCTGTATTTCTTTAACTAAGCTAAATTAATTTTGAAATGTGGTACATATAATACCCAAAAATCTCTATTAGAAAAAATAAATCTATTTCTATTTTTTCAACTAATTAAATTAAATAATACACTAAAATCTCTATTTTTAACTAATTAAACCATAAAATGTGGTAGATATAGTAGAAATGAAAGGTGTATACTTAGAATACTAGTTTTAGTTGTCTTCTTCAAAATATTCAAACAATGTCAAGTGAATGAAGCTTAAAACAGATAAAATCATAAAGAAAAATTATATATAGACCAAGAAACAACATATGGTGCCGCTAAAACATGAGAGGTTGAAGATAGTAACCTTTCAACGAGTCAATGGAGGCGTAGAAGTGATCAAATGAAGCAATGGTCGAAGAGGAGATAAAGAACAGTGAAGAACACAACAAGAACAGAGAGGAAGAAATGGAGCTCTCGGCTCGGGCAGGGGAGGAAGAGAGTTCAAATAGGGGGGGGCTTTAGTCTCGGTCCACAGAACCAGTCGTGACTAAAGGCCTAGAAATAGCCTCGGTTTGTGCTTTAAACCGGGACTAAAGGTTTAGTCCCGTTGGTGGCACCAACCGGGACTAAAGGTAGGCCTTTAGTCCCGGTTGGTAACACCAACCAGGACTAAAGACCTCTTTAGTCCCGGGCGCAATTTTAGCTGGGACTAAAGCTGTTTTTGGCAATCGACGAAAGGTCGTTTCTCTACTAGTGCGATGGTCAACATGGACGAGGGTCGAGTTCGGACCAGGCATGCACGACTGGCAGGAATTGAAGAACGAGGATTTTTCGTTTGTATGTTTGGCCGCAAGGGCGCAAGGCCTATCCTGGCCATCGATGGAGCATCAAGATTCGTGCCGGCTGATCCCTTCCAGCATACGGAGTATCAAGATTCATGCTCACTAGATGGATGGACGGTCCAGATAGTCCTGCCGGTCGCATACACAAGCGGGGATACATTTCCCCTGGCAGGAAGCACGTGGCTGGCGACCGGATCTAGCTAGTGAGAGAGCGAGGAAGGAAATGGATGGGACAGTGAGGAAGGGGATGAGGCATCGACCCTGATGCCTCTGTGCGTGGATCTTGCCACCACGGGCTAAAGGCGGCGAGCTTGGCTCGACTATGGCCAGCCAGTCGCCACCGAACTGGGGCCAGCGGGAGCGAGGCAGCGAGCACGGCTGAGTCTGAGCTCTCAATAGAGAACCACACCACAAAGCGCAGTCGGTGGTGTCCAACGTAGGGCGTTCCGGCGACGCTAATGGAGAAGCATGTCATGGTGGTGTGAGACAGGGTGGTGCCGGTGGTGTTCACCGGAAGAGAGGAAGAGAAAGAAGATGACGTGTAGAGCCCACTTGCCAATGACATACTAGCGTGGAGAGAAGAGAGTAGGAGGGGCATTTTGGACCTTAGTAAAAATCTGTATTAGTTCATACATTGCATGTTGGCCCGTCATCACTAAAAGTGTAGAAAACTAGCAGGTACCACATAACATGTTTTTCCATGTAACCAAATATTATTAAAATTAGTTACAAATGTATCCTTATTTGATCCCTTCCTAGAAGGAAAAATAAGTTTAGGTAGTATAGGAATGTTTCAGTTGGATATGGAGACTCGTTCCGCCATCTCCCAAAGGAATTGCATTGTTTAGCCAAAAAGTCAAGCTATCAATATTGATGGCAAAATGTGTGGAAACAGCTTCGATTCTTGGACTGGAAACAAATTATGAAACGTAGTCGTGTTATGTTTGATGTGATAAGAAAACTACAATAAATATGTAGAGAATCAAAATGTTTAGAAGCCGAAATTTTAGAAGACAGAAGAACCATATAGGAATAATGCAGAAGGCATATAGAGTCGACAAAAGGATATTTTCAAGTGACATTGTTGCGTGTACCTGAGTATATAATTCCTGGAAGGTTTCATGTCAATTTTCATGGTGATGCTTTGGTGCCAATGTCCAAGACGATGTCAGCAACATTTTTTTTGGTCTGCCAGAACAGGTAAGTAAAATTGAAGACATGCGGGTGAGGTAGAATCGGAACTCAAGAATAGGCAGGTGAGGTAAGGAGCAAGTGGACAGTAGGAGATTTTGTAAAGCATAATAATGATACTGAAGTTAAGCAAGGTGCCAGGAATAAGAAAATAGATTAAAGCGGGTCATGTATATAAAGATTTTTCTAAAAAAACTATTCAGTCAAGTAATAACATGTAGGCCAAAGGATATAAATATGCAGGTAGTAAAATCTCCAATATTTTTGTGCAATGTGCATACTAACCTATTTCTGCGAACTCCACTCTGCTATTCAAATGATGTACAGACTAGAGAATGTAGCTAGGTTCATAGTTTGAGATTCAGCAGCAAGTATAGAAGTATGGAAAATATTTACAGAAACAGTTGACCATCTGTTAGAGCTATTGCCTGCGAAAACAAACTTCCTCAGTGTCTGGTTCGAGAAGACAACAGTTTTTTCTTCAAAGGTTGGACATATAAGATGGAAAAATACTAACCTGGACAGAAAATAGGGAAAGGGCAACAGGCATAGCATACCTGGTCACAGGTGACGACGAACTGGTGGCCAAAGCATAAAATTGGTGATAATTTGGTCAAAGAAATTAATGGGCAAAGAATATCAGTATAAAATCTAAATGGTGTATTATGTAAAATCTGAATGGCGTAATATGTTATTACACAAAATAAGACATCTTTATATGTCCAAAATTTCGAAGTCCAATAATTCAACTTTTCAGAGCAAGTTGAACAATGACGAATAGTAGACGGTCACATTGAGATAGGTAGCATCATGGATCCAACTATTGCGGACAAACATCCACTCAATTGTAATAGGTACTCTGAACAGCGCAACTCCAACGCTATAAGCATATACTATCAGAAGAAAATAGACAATTCGACAGTTATCAGAAAGGGCGTCTATTTGATTTACATGCTCTTGAAGTTGTCCAGATGAATGCCCCCTGCCAATTGAAAGAAAACAACATGGAAATGTTAGAACAATGGAAATCAGACCTCTATCATGACTTCATCAGCAGGTCAATTTATATGCTTAACAGGAATCAGCAGCTCAACATGTTAATACTTTGTTGAAGATATCTGAGAAATGTCATCTAATTTGTACTGGTCTGGTATGTACAGCGTACATGTATCAAATCAGTTCTTCACATGGATGAAATTAGATCAGACAAAGTTAGGGTTAGAGAATTTGGGACCTTGCAATGAAAAAGAGTAGGAGACGGCTGCATGTCCAAGGGGGCTAGGGGCGGCGTAGTGGCGCCGCTGGAGGGCTGCCGCACGGGGCAAGCGCTGCTGGGGCCGGCTCACGCGACCGCAGGAGGGGCTGTGCAAGCGCGGAAGTACGGTGGTGACCGCACACACGGAGCGACGCGCGCTCAGGGGCGCTACGCAGGGTGGCCTGCGCTCGCCAAGGCCGGCCTGGGACACGACGACCGCTGGAGTTGCCGGCAGCGGCGCGAGAGGAACGTAGAGGAGGAGCTGGTCCGTGCAAGGGGCGGTGGATACAGCCATGAAGGGGGCGGGGATGGCCCGGTTGCTGCTGGAGGGGCGGAAGATGCGGACGGGGTGGAGGCGGCACCTGCTGTGGAGCTACGCCTCCATGCGCTGCAAGTGCCGGGCGCGGCCTAGGCGGCCTGCTGCATGGTCGGTGGGGGCTGGGAAAAGATAAAGGTTGAAGAGAAAGCGGGAGGAGTGGAAGCTGCTGGAGGCGTGTGTGGCGGGCATCCGGGCTGCTCCTGTCGAATCGAACGACTAAGGGATGGGTACTGTAGAATAGTGAACTGAGTCTAGGAATCGCAGATGTACTGCCAGTCACCAAAATTAAAGATCTCTATAGATGGCATGTATCGTTGTATACAATAAATAGTAATGGTATATTTACAAATAGATGAATTGCAATGGTATCTTTTCAAACCGTACTATTTGTAATGGCATGGTTTAAATTAACCCTTATTTTTTTTAAGCTAAGAGGACCTTTTAGACAAAAAACCCTTCTCAACCTGGACCAAAGGCTAGTTGTGTAGTAGTGTTGTCTAAGCCATGGCGATCTTTGCAGACAGTGGCAGATCCAGAAATAAGCTTCGCCCCGGGTTGCAGGGCGATGGCCTGCTAGGCTTTCTCCTTCTCTGGGTGGGCTAATGGGCTGATAGGCCTTTTTATGTCATTTTTATGAAGCAATTTCCTATTGTCTATGGGCCTCTCCCCGAGCTACAGCCCGGGGCCTAAATCCGCCTATGTTTGCAGAGTGTCTTGAATCTATTCGAATAGCCACGTCCTTAGAATGGACAACCACTGGGATGAGGTCTCAAATGATTCGACTTTCTTTTATGTGTAATGAAACTGTGTGAATGTGGTAAGTAAATTAATTAATTTATAAACATTGGGAACCGGTGAGAAGAGTTTATACTCTCACAGGGCCCAAAACCCCATTTTATTTATATTATTCTACTTCTAACACACACACACCTCCACCCTCATAAATCACCACTACATATAACCTCCGCCATCCACCTCACCATACTCCAAAGTTAAGGTTTGCTTGAGTACTTTATGTACTCAACCCACTTGAAAGCATCTAGACCCTAATGGTTTCGGTGATTAACGACAATGCAAGATCACTATGACTAACATGTGTTTTGTAGAGGCAAAAGTGATTGAGTTATGTCATATGTGATGGTTAATGAATGGGCTTAATGGTATTCATGCCCCCAAGATGGATTTCGTTTCGGTTTTCAAAGGATGGACGTCAAGGTTGAAGAATAGGCTAGGTCTAAGTGCCATATGGTTTGAGAAGGGCACTTAGAGTAGTCTAGGACTTTATTTTCCTTTGGACGTACTTTTAATGGGGGTATGAGGTTAGTAGCTTGACCTAGGAGAGGTTATGGATGTTGGTTTGGTGCACACTTGTCAAACCTAGTCCTAGATAGCCTCCAAATAGCCCCCTTCACAAAGTGTTGAGATCCGAGACGAAGAGGGGGCTGAAAAAGGCTCCAGACCAGTTTGTCCAGGGAGCTCCGGACCATTGGCTTAGGTCCGGAGGCTAGGGTAATTTCAGAGAACGGAGAAAGTGTGGCAGAACCACCTAATTTAACACACTTCTACAATACTTGTCTTCCATTAGACACTAAGTACTTCGGGAGAGCACTAAACCGAGCAATTCTATCGAGCACACCCAGTGGGAGAACTCGAAGATCCACATTTTTCATCAGGATCATAAACGGGTGAATAAAGCTTACAACATTCTTAACCATTTCATACATTACTTTATTACAATATCAGAGTATTACCCAAGTTCAATACAAGAGCGGAATTTAAACAATTTATATGTACACAGTTTTATACATTTCAGATTCACAAACTTTATCTTGCAGCGGAGAAATAAACATATGATCAGAGTTACAGTGGATATAAAGATATATTTCAGGATATGGCGAATCATTAATATGTTGAACATTTATATACATGATATGATAACAGGTTATAAAACGTTTCTTTCTAAAAACATTTGGTGATGTTTATAAATAAACGCTACAATCCCAACGTAAACAGGAATCCTCGCTGAGCACATCAGGAGGTTTCCACACACAAGAGTCAACTCTAGCATCCACCTGTCACCTACAACAGGAGGGAATAAAACCCTGAGTACTCAATTGTACTCAACAAGATTTACCCGCCAGGAGAAAAAATAAAATACTCCAAGGGTATGCAAGGCTTATTTGGCTTGGTGGTTTATTGCATTTGAAGGAAGCATTACTACACATACATTCTTATATTCATTTTATTAGCAATCCGATTAGTTCATTAACCAACCATTCTAGGTAAGCACCTATTATACTTTCAAGCATGTGGTAAGCAATCAGAACCATTTTATCATCTTTCTCGTTCCACTTCCTACTACGGTGCTAGATCATAGTCAAGTCATACCGCATAGCGCGGCGATTCATGAATCAATGTAGCCCAACTGGGTACCCCAAAACACACGCCTCACCTGTACCCCGGGCACAGACAGGACCAACCTACCACTCTCCTATCCAGGGGTCCAGGTCCCTGTCCAAACTAGGACTCTAAGCTCCTGCACCTGAGTCCCGGACTCCGTGCAGTGCTTAGACCTCCACCCAAAAAACACCAGTAATTGTCGGTCTAGATAGAGCCAAAACCTAAGACAAGAGAGTAACAAGTCTTTCCACTCCCATAAGCAAGTATGTGCTTAAGATAATAAGTCCTTGACCTGACTACCATCCACAACAACAGACGATTCCTAATCGACACAGGCAGGGAAACAGTGTAACAAAATTAAGCCCTCTATTGCCATAGATGGCATAGTTATGAAAGGGAAGATCTCTCAATTAAGGACAAGGTGGAACTTGAGCAGACAAAGGGATTAAAAGTCATTTTGACCTTTTTCAGATATAATAGTGCTAATGACTTGGGTATGTTCGCATCCAAAAATGCTAACTCCAGAACAAGATTGGCTGCAACAGCAGGATCACTGTCCAAATTTAAAAAACTAGCACATTCACACAAAAGGCAAGGTATCAATGACCATAAGAATGCACACATGACAATTGTGGAAGCAATCAAAAGTGACAAACCATGGAATGATCTAGAAATTGGCACATAATAATTAGAGTTATACAACGACTAAGCAGTTTATGATCTGAGGAGCATAACTATAGCACAACAACCAAACACAAGAGTACGAACAACATTGTGCCAATCTAGTAACAATCACAACCTATAGCAACTGATCATCCCCAAGACTTCATCACCATTGCCTCCTCTACAATGACATCAACCGCCTTGTCCAGCAGGATTCAAGAAATAGGGTGGCCACGCGATTGTGTAAGGATAGGTGAGCGCCCCGTGGCGGTCCACATTAGGCAAATGCTTGAGCTTCAATGTTTCAAGATCAATGGAGAAGAAATGATTCCACTGCCGAAACAACACAAGGCCAGCGGCCAACCCGATGACATCAACCTCATTCTGGCGGTACGATTGGAACCAAGGATTGATCATCTCCGTCAGTGCCTTGTGGAACCTCAATGATTCCTCCACCCGCCTCCATCTCCATGCCATCCTACCATCACCGCCCGCCGTCATGCCAGCCCACACCTCGACGCGAAAGCCGCTGATGGTGAGGAGGTGGAGGACACTGGCATCCTCCTCTTCCCCCAGTCGATGGCGTTGAAGCGGAGCTCACGCGGGAGTGGCGGGAGGTCCACAACCGAGAGCTCCATCGATGCTGTGTTGAATGCCACCATGCGTTCCCCGCCTTCGAGCCTCCAGTATAGCGACCGGTTCGCCTGCATCACCCGGGACCGAGAGCCGGCGGCTAGGTCGGAGGGTTGGCATGCGACGTCGGCGATGCCGTCGGCCCAAGAGAGAGCGCCGGAGGCTAGGACCATCACGCGCAGCTCGGGCGAGGCGGTGTCCCGCGAAATGAAAACTACCCGGAACTTCGACGAGTCACCGTCATCAGCGAAGAGGCCGTACCCGACGACGGCGCGCCCGACGGGTGGCGCGGGGAGGGAGACGTAGAGGCGGGAGATTGGATCCGCGACGACGAGTTCATGGGACCTCACGTTCTTGAGGAGAAGACGACCGTTGCGATAGTCCAGGAACTTCCACATGGCTGCGTCCTCGCCCATCCAACCGCCACCGGGGAGGAAGGAGAGGGAGAAATCGCCCCTGTTGTTGGCGGCCGCAGAGGACGATGAGGAGGAAGAGGGGGAGGAAATAGAGATGGGTAGGTGGTGGGATTTGCCGCCGCGGTGGTTGGGGCCAAGGAGGAGGCAGCCGAGGAGGCGTGAGGAGGAGGAGGGGTGGCGGCGGCGGAAGCGGCGGAGGAAGGGCGCGCTGCGGGCAGCGTGGAGGAAGGGCTTGCAGGCGGCGACTGTGTGGAGGAGGTCGGTGGAGGCCGGAAGGCGGATGAAGACCTCGCGCAGGAGGTCATCGCCCAACGCGACGATGGGGGCGCCGGCCGCTGGAGCCATGCGGCGATGGATGGCGCACCTGGATGGGGGAGATTTAACTTTTTGCCATTATAAGAATTGACGCCTCCTTAGATCTCATCCTATCATATGACAATACTAATTTAACACGCAATGGATGAAAGAGATATACAATTACCACTTTTGTGCAATGGATGAAAGAGATACACAATTACCATTTTTGTGCTCGTGGCACGCCAGCGCCGCATTTAGGGAGTGATCCGAGTCAGCGTGGGGTGGCAAATGACAGCTGTTGCCCCTGCCCCTTGCCCCTCCTCAAGTCCTAGAAACTCAGGACGGTTGGAACTTGGAAGCAGGAGCCGCACCGCAGCTTGCGCACTGTCTTGCTCGAGATGGCAAAGTCGCCGGGCACCTGCACCAGCTTGAAGCAGCTGGAGCAGACGATGAACGGCGCGCCCTTCAACACCGGCCGGCAGTGGTTGCACGGTAGCAGGCGCCACTTTGGCTCCTTGCCTGTTGGTGGCTTCCGCGGCGTGGACGACTCTTGCGCTCTGGGCCTACATCAGTATCCTCTGCAGCTACTGCACTCCGGCTTGACGTGGTGCCAGCAGCAGCTGTGCTCGTGATGGCGTGGCCTCGGATCCACGTTATGGCAGCACGGGTATGCTCTGCACTGGCGGTAGCACCGTGACGAGCCACGGGGAGGAGCCGCGGCTTGACGGGGCTTCATCGCAAGAGCTACGCTGCAACGGGGACCGTCGGTAGCAGCAGTGCCGTGACGAGCTCTGGCAGGGAGGCCCAAGGCCGCCACACGAGGCACGTAGCCGTGTTGCTTGGGAAGACGAGGAGGGCGCGCACGTGGCGGATTGAGCTGTAGGGACTCGGTGAAAAGTTCAGACAGGTCGCCTTTTAGCTCATCCACCGTCTTGAGAATCTTCTTCCGCAAGGGCCCATATGTTCTTCTTGAATCTCATGGTGAGATGGACTCGACGCCTTTTCGTCGGCATCATTAGCGTCATCCCGTGCTGTTTTTTTTGTTGTGACAAATCTCGTGTTGGTTTAGCTGATGATTTCGGCACAAGTTCTTGGCGATGCCCATGGGGGTATTGTGGCTGTACTGCAGCTTCACCTGAATGTTTCTTTCTCGCAGCATCGATCGATTCGGCCTGGTGTTCCATCGCCTTCTGCGGCTCACCGCGTCGGCATTGGCGTTAGGGTGCTGCTGGTGCTAGCAACGTCGCCGGAGGCACGACTCCTCGCGGCGGACACGACACCACCGGACTCGCGCCGGCTCGTCGCATCGGTGCCTTGGCGCCTGCTGCTCGCGGTGGCTCACCGGAACCACGCGCCCTGGCCGACACGAGAGCGAGATCATCGGAGCCGTGCCGGCCGCCTGTCGCGTCGGTGGTCCGGTGCCAGCTGGTCCTAACATCAGGAGGAGTCGCCGGGGTGTTGAACCTGCTGGAGTGCTAGTGCTCCCGACATGAGGAGGGGTCGGGGTGCTGGACCTGCTTGTGCTTGCGACGTCGCTGGCGTCCAGATGCCTGCTCTGACGAGGCAGCCCGCTCCGTGATGGCGACACCCTGGCCGTGTCTCGACACGGAGAGAGAACTGGGAGAGGACGCATGAGAGAAATGGGAGCAAGGGGCAGGACTCGGGTCACTTCTTGAATGTGGTGCCACGAGCGTAAAAATAGTAATTGTGTATCTGTTTCACCTGTTGCGTGTCAAATTAGTATTGTCATTAGATAGGATGAGATATGGGGAGACGTCAATCCTTATAATGGTAAAAAGTTAAATCTCCCCCTGGATGAGGGTGTGTGGAATCAAAAGGCAATGCCGGCCAGTGCGGCCATGCCTTGGTCAGGTTTGTGGCTTTGCCACTTTGCGCATCCAATGACTAATGACTAGTGGCACATATGACGTGTTTGTTTCTATCCTACGGTGGCAAAAATAATCCAATAATCACGCCAAACACGCTATGGTCGCAACGATTATTTTTATCACACATGGTAAAAGAATCACGAGAATAAAGTGTACCGCACGTTTTCTGTACCGCGGCTTGACTCTCACAATTTCTATACCGCACCGCGTGGTCTAGACCGTGGAAAACAAACACGTTTATAAATAGAATCTTTTAAGCCATCGACATATATATATATATATATATATATATATATATATATGAAACTTATACCTTTAGAAAGAAATACTTTGACAACATCTCTATTGGATCTCTCGTAACACATAAATAGTTCTAACATTATCCTTAGAAACATTAGAAGAGTTAATATAACAATATCTCACATATATATCCTCGAATACAAGTGGAGCAACCTCAGAGAGGGAGCACAATGTTCTTGTGTCACGAGTATGCGTTATGGCTTTATAAAGGCAATGCCTGCCAATATGGTCGTGCCTTGGTCAGGTTTGTGGCTTTGCCGCTTTGCGCATCTAGTGACTACTGACCAGTGGCGCATAGGGCGTGTTTGTTTCCGTGTATCCTACGGCGACAAAAACAATCCAATAATCACGCCAAACACGCTATGATTGCAAAGATTATTTTTACCACACACGACAAACGAATCATGAGAATAAAGCGTACCACATGTTTTCTGTACCGCGGCTTGACTCTCACGATTTCTATACCACACCGCGTGGTCTAGACCATGGAAAACAAACACGTCTATAAATAGAGTCTTTTAAGCCATCGACCATATATATACATATGAAACTTAGACCTTAAGAAAGAAATGCTTTGAGAGCATCTCTATTGGATCTTTTATAACACATAGATAGTTCTAACATTATCCTTATAAACATTAGAAGAGTTATTATAACAGTATCTCACATATATATCCTCGAATACATGTGGAGCAACCTCAGAGAGGGAGCACACTATTCTTGGGTCACGGGTATGCTTTATGCCTTTTATAAAGGCAATGCCTGCCAGTGTGAACGTGCCTTGGTCAGTTTTGTGGATTTGCCGCTTTGCGCATCCAGTGAATACTGACTAGTGGCACATAGGGTTTGTTTGTTTCAGTGTGTCCTTTGACGGCAAAAACAATCCAATAATCACGCCAAACACGCTATGGTCGCAACGATTATTTTTACCACACTCGACAAAAGAATCACGAGAATAAAGTGTACCGCACATTTTCTGTACCGCGGCTTGACTCTCACGGTTTCTATACTGCACTGCATGGTGTATACCGTGGAAAACAAACACATTTATAAATAGAGTCTTTTAAACCATCGACCATATATTTACATATGAAACGTAGACCTTAAGAAAGAAATGCTTCGAGAGCATCTCTATTGGATGTTTCATAAACATAGATAGTTCTAACATTATCCTTATAAACATTAGAAGAGTTACTATAATAGTATCTCGCATATATATCCTCAAATACATGTGGAGCAACCTCAGAGAGGAAGCACATTGTTCTTGTGTCACGGGTATGCTTTATACCTTTATAAAGGCAATGTCTGCCAGTGCGGTTGTACCTTGGTCAGGTTTGTGGGTCTGCCACTTTGCGCATCCAGTGATTACTGAATAGTGACACATAGGTTGTGTTTGTTTCCGTGAATCCTACGGCGGAAAAAACAATCCAGTAATCATGCCAAACACGCTATGGTCGCAGCGGTTATTTTTACCACGCACGACAAAAGAATCATGAGAATAAAGTGTACCACACGTTTTCTGCACCGCGGCTTAACTCTCATGATTTCTATACCGCACCGCATGGTCTAGCCCGTGGAAAACAAGCACGTCGATAAATAGAGTCTTTTAAGACATTGACCATACATATACATATGAAACTTAGACCTTAAGAAAGAAATGCTTTGAGAGCATCTCTATTGGATCTTTCATAACACATAGATAGCTCTAACATTATCTTTATCAACATTAGAAGAGTTACTATAATAGTATCTCACATATATATATATATATATATATATATATATATATATATATATATATAATCCTCGAATACATGTGGAGCAATCTTAGAGAGGGAGCACATTGTTGTTGTGTCACGGGTATGCTTTATGCCTTTATAAAGGCAATGCCTGCCAGTACGGCCGTGCCTTGGTCAGGTTTGTGGCTTTGCCGCAATGCGCATCCAGTGACTACTCACCAGTGGCACATAGGGCGTGTTTGTTTCCATGTATCCTACGACGGCAAAAACAATCCAATAATGACGCCAAACATGCTATGGTCGCAGTGATTATTTTTATCATGCACGGCAAAAGAATCATGAGAATAAAGTGTATCGCACGTTTTCTGCACCGCGACTTGACTCTCATGATTTATATACCGCACCACGTGGTCTAGACCGTGGAAAACAAGCACATCTATAAATAGATTCTTTTAAGCCATCGACCATATATATACATATGAAACTTAGACCTTAAGAAAGAAATGCTTTGACATCATCTCTATTGGATCTTTCATAGCACATAGATAGTTCTAACATTATCCTTATAAACACTAGAACAATTACTATAATAATATCTCGTATATATATATCCTCGAATACATGTGGAGATATCTCAAAGAGGGAGCACATTGTTCTTGTGTCACGGGTATACTTTATGCCTTTATAAAGGCAATGCCTGCCAGTGCGGCCGTGCCTTGGTCAAGTTTGTGGCTTTGCCACTTTGCGCATCCAATGATTACTGACTAGTGGCACATAGGGTGTGTTTGTTTCCGTGTATCCTAGGCGGCAAAAGCAATCCAATAATCATGCCAAACACGCTATGGTCGCAGAGATTATTTTTACCACGCAAGGCAAAAGAATCATGAGAATAAAGTGTACCGCACATTTTTTGCACCGCGACTTGACTCTCACGATTTATATACCACACCGCGTGGTCTGGACTGTGGAAAACAAGCACATCTATAAATAAAGTCTTTTAAGCCATTGACCATATATATATACATATGAAACTTAGACCTTAATAAAGAAATGCTTTGAGAGCATCTCTATTGGATCTTTCATAACACATAGATAGCTCTAACATTATCTTTATCAACATTAGAAGAGTTACTATAATAGTATCTCACATATATATATATATCCTCGAATACATGTGGCGCAATCTTAGAGAGGGAGCACATTGTTGTTGTGTCACGGGTATGCTTTATGCCTTTATAAAGGCAATGTCTGCCAGTGCGGACGTGCCTTGGTCAGGTTTGTGGCTTTGCCGCTTTGCGCATCCAGTGACTACTGACTAGTGGCAAATAGGACGTGTTTGTTTTCGTGTATCCTATGGCGGAAAAAACAATCCAATAATCACACCAAACACGCTATGGTCATAGCGATTATTTTTACCTTACACGGCAAAAGAATCACGAGAATAAAGTGTACCACACGTTTTTGTACCCCGACTTGACTCTCACGATTTCTATACTGCACCGCGTGGTGTAGACCATGGAAAACAAACACATCTATAAATAGAGTCTTTTAAGCCATCGACCATATATATACATGTGAAACTTAGACCTTGAGAAAGAAATGTTTTGAGAGCATCTCTATTGGATCTTTCATAACACATAGATAGTTCTAACATTATCCTTATAAACATTAGAAGAGTTACTATAACAGTATCTCATATATATCCTCGAACACATGTGGAGCAACCTCTGAGAGGGAGCATATTGTTCTTGTGTCACGGGTATGTTATATGCCTTTATAAAGGCAATGTCTGCCAGTCCAACTGTGCCTTGGTCAGGTTTGTGGCTTTGCCGCTTTGCGCATCCAGTGATTACTGAGTAGTGGCACAGGGCGTGTTTGTTTCCGTGTATCCTACGGCAGCAAAAACAATCCAATAATCACACCAAACACGCTATGATCGCAGCGATTCTTTTTACCACACACGACAAAAGAATCATGAGAATAAAGTGTACCGCATGTTTTTTACACCGCTGCTTGACTCACGATTTTTATACCGCACCTCGTGGTCTAGACCATGGAAAACAAGCACGTCTATAAATAGAGTCTTTTAAGCCATCGACCATATATATATACATATGAAACTTAGACCTTAAGAAAGAAATGCTTTGAGAGCATCTCTATTGGATCTTCAATAACACATAGATAGTTCTAACATTATCCTTATAAATATTAGAGCATCTCCAACAGTTTGTCAAATGTGGTTGACATCTTTGAAAATTTAGCAAAACCAGAGGGAGCACATTGTTCTTGTGTCACAGTATGCTTTATGCCTTTATAAGGCAATGCCCGCCAATGCGGCCGTGCCTTGGTCAGGTTTGTGGCTTTGTCGTTTTGCGCATCCAGTGACTAATGACTAGTGGCACATGGGCATGTTTGTTTCCGTGTATCCTGTGGCGGCACTAACAATCCAATAATCACACCAAACACGCTACGGTCGCAGCGATTATTTTCACCATACATGACAAAAGAATCACGAGAATAAAGTGTACCGCACACATTTTGTACTGCGGCTTGACTCACGATTTCTATACTGTACCGCGCGTTCCAGACCTCGGAAACAAACACGCCCATAAATGGAGTTTTTTATGCCACCGACCATATATATGCTGGCGAAACTTAAACCTTAAGCAAGAAATGATTGAGAGCATCTCTATTGGATCTTTCATAACACATAGATAGTTCTAATATTATTCTTATAAATATTTATTTTGTGGCTACTCCAATTGACTAATTTTCTAGTTTTCTATGCTATTATATATATGCTCTTGATCAAGCAGTGCCATCTAGGTTTTGGCACACGAGGTCAACACCGGGTATGAGGCACAACTTCTTCAAATTTTAGGTTGTTTTTCTTATGCTTTTGAACTGGAATTTTACGGGTTACATTAACTAACAATATATTACCCGATCATAAAACTAAACGAAACTTTTTATGTTCCTTACGTCCAGTTGGCTTGGCTTATTAGGCATGTTATAGTTTTCTTTATCTTATAATAAAACAATCAAAACTAACATCAACTGACTCCGACTTATCAGTCGCATAAACGATCAACCGAACATGCCGTGTTAATCTAATAAAAAACTAAATGAAACCACAATAAAGAATGCCCATACCTTGCTCATCTTATGAATAGTAAGTACTAACTGCCTGATGTTGAATGAACTAGTAACACCTTCAGATCCCTTTCCTTCTCATCATTCTTTGACACAATTGTGCAGCCTGCAGTCATGACAAGTTCCTGACGTTCGAATTCGAAGACGACTTCCTCGTTGTTTTGCATCGAGAAGAAGTGGCTGCTGTGCGTCATCAGACATTCTCAAGGAACATGCCATATATACCCTCTATCATAACCATATATATAGAAACAAAGAATGAGATGAAGAAAAAACAGTGAAGATTTTGGTAATAATGAATATCTAAGTCCCATTGTCATAGATGAAACCTATATTGCAATTAATTATTCTAATTTCTAAGGTTAAACAACATGAGATGTTATAACTACTTGTATTTATGTGACATAATAACATTGGAAATGAGACATGATATAATCCTCCGGTAATACCTTTATCTTTCTCTTAATCGTAGATTCAATTCGATCAAAAAGAAATCGTAGTAGAAATACTGTGATGAACCCAACTAAGCCTAAACTGCTGCTGCTTTAAAAAATTAACTGTAGTAGCAATAAAATTGGTACTCCATCCCAAATTCCGTGATCGGCCCCCATCCATCGGCAGTTGCAAGAGTTCCTCGTTCCCCCACCTCCATTCCGATCCCGGCCCAGGTGCGCCGTCGATCGCCGCATGGCTCCGGCGGCCGCCGCCCCCGTCGTCGCGCTGGGCGAAGATCTCCTCCGCGAAGTCTTCATCCATCTTCCATCCTCCGCCGACCTCCTGCGCGCAGCCGCCGCCTGCAAGCCCTTCCTCCGCGCTGCCCGCAGCGCGCACTTCCTCCGCCGCTTCCGCCGCCGCCACCCCTCCTGCCCGCGCCTCCTCGGCTGCCTCCTCCTCTTCCCCTACCGCCGCAGCGGAAAACCCAAATCCCACTTCGTACCCATCTCTGCTCCCTCTTCCCCCTCCCCCTCCTCCTCCTCCTCTGCGGCCGCGGCCGCCGACGATGGCGACTTCGCCCTCTCCTTCCTTCCCGGCGGCGGTTGGCTGGGCGAGGGCGCAGCCACGTGGAAGCACCTGGACTGTCGCAACGGCCGCCTCCTCCTCGAGAACCTGACGTCCCATGAACTCGCCGTCGCGGATCCAATCTCCCGCCGCTACGTCCCCCTCCCCGCGCCTCCCGCCGGGCGCGCCGTCGGGTACGGTCTCTTCGCCGACGACGGCGAGTTATCGGAGTTCCGGGTGGTTTGCGTTTCGAGAGAAGCCGCCTCGCCCGAGCTCCGCGCGCTGGTCCTGGCCTCCGGCGAGCTCTCCTGGGCCGACGTCGCCGGCATCGCGTGCCAGCCCGATATAGTCGCCGCCTCCCGGTCTCGGGTCATGCAGGCGAACCGGTCGCTGTACTGGAGGCTCGGGGGCGGGCAGCGCATGTTGGCGTTCAGCACGGCGTCGATGGAGCTCTCGGTTTTGGACCTCCCGCCTGACCTGCGGGACCTCCGATTCGACGCCGTCGACAGGGGGGAGGAGGAGGATGGCAATGTCCTCCACCTGCTTACTATGACCGGCTACCGCATCGAGGTGTGGGCTGGCACGGCGGATGGTGACGGTGGGATGGCATGGAGGCGTGTGGAGAAATCATTTAGGTTCCACAAGGCAGTGACGGAGATGATCGATCCTTCCCTGGAGTCATACAAGATGATCAATCCTCCACAGCAGTCATACCGAGATGATGTACATTTCATCGGGGTGGCCGCTGGCCTTGTGCTCTTCCGGAAGTGGACTAAAATATTCTCCATTGATCTTGAAACCATGAAGCTCAAGAGGTTGCCTGAAGCGGCTTGCCTGGGGGCGCTGATCTACCCTTACACAATTGCATGGCCACCCTCTTTGTTGAATCCTTCTGGACAAGGCGCCTGATGTGGCAGTGAACTAGTCAGTGGTGGGTACCTCATGCAACTCTGAGTAATTATACCTGCTTAAACACAACTATCTCAACCAACCCTTTCATTCATATTTTCTACTACTTGCTTAAGTTACTTATTATAAAGATGATCGGAAATTTAACTTTTGTAGTGGAAAGATTATGCTAGTGTCTTTATTGTTCAAAACTTTAATTGTTACTAGTTTGTTAGGTTTAGCACGCTGGTATGTATAACTGCTTCCTTTTGACTTTGATGTAGGAGTATGACGGTAAGCTCCAGCATATGATGTTTTTGCAGAGGCGATGGTGGAAAAGGAAGAATCTCAGTTATTCTGATGATGAAGTCTTGGGGATGATCAGTTGCTATAGTTTGTTATTGTTAGTAGTTTCTCCTGTGGCCTTGGCCCTTGAGTCCTATATCCGCTTTCTAGATTGGCACAATGTTCCCAAAGTCTTATCCGTACTCTCAACGGCGAGACTTGATAGTACCATATTGTGTTTGGTTGGTGTGTTCTAGTTATGCTCAGAAACAGCTTAGTCATTGTATAACTCAAATATTTTGTGCCAATTTCTGGATCACTCCATCTGATTTGCCACTTTTGGTTCCTTCCGCAATTGTCATGTGCATTCACAGCAAGGTCTGAGAATTGATCTGTCTGATGTTGGTACTTGGTAGTGGCTTTTCACTTTGCCTGAAGTAATTTGATCTATCTGAAGATTTCCACTGATTTGCAGTGGACAAGGGTCCTTGCGCTACTGTTACACTATACTATCATGTATCCTGTTCCCATCTTATGTACGAGTGTTGCAGTGATGAATGTGAGTTTCTGTTCCAGGGGCTTTATTGTGTAGGTTGATAGCATTGCTGCGTGAATGTGCCATCTGGTGATTTGGATAGTTATCCTGCTGCTGTGGCCAATCTTGTTCCCGGTGGAGACTGGAATTAGCATTTTTGGATGCGAACTTAGCTGATGTTATGATATCAGACCAAAGTCATTAGCACCGACTCCAAGCCTCCAATCAACTCTATCTGCTATAGTTTTATTAAACATGATCGTTCATATGTTTTGTACAGATGCGAAGTCTGAAAGGTTACAGATACAGAGTCTGAAAGGTTGCAGATACAGAGGAGTGAAATCAGATTTACAACATCATCACTAACAAGGCTGACGCCATACAAGGAGATCATGCATACACAGGTTCCGTGGTAGATGATGCCCAATCGGGCTCTTTCATCTGCCACCTCCATATATGATTGCAGCCGCAGCTTGTTCCCTTCACATATCGCCCTGTACGAAGCATGTCCACCTCCGCTTGCTAATCCATCTCCCGAGATGATTCGTGAAGACAAGGCACCCATTGATGCAGGCACGCAGCAAACTAGAATGCATTTTGCACAAATTTCAGGCGAGATATACGAATAAACAATCCTGAAACATACTCTCTGTCGTTTGCACTTCGATATATATTAAATATCTACGTAGTTTTTGTTATACACTTAGATATACACCACATCTAGATATATAGTAAAAGAAATATATCTACAAAAGACAAAAATGTCTTATAATTTGGAACAGGATGAGTAGGTGCTGCCCAATTGGGCCGGCAGCAAAGCCAATGCTCCCTCTTCGTTGTGGTAGGCTCCTCGATTTTCCATCTGCTATCTCCATTCGTGCTACTTCGTTCCCTTACGGGCTGGTATGAAGCATGTCCACATTCGCCTGCTTATCCAGGTTGAGGTGAGTGACTCGTGAGGGTAAGACATCCATTGATGAAGAAAACCAGAATGCATTCTGTGAACATTTCAGGCGGGATAAATCATAGTATATGAATAAACAATCTTGAAACATAGTATAGCGACTATCAAGTATGATGCCCAGTTAACTCGAAAATCAGATATGTAAACAAGACTAGAATGCAAGATAGACACCTGATATTTCACAAAGCATTGCTCTCTACTAGATCTTCTTGATCACTGGCAACTGCAGACAATTGCATCAGCACATCATCAGGGTGAGACCGTGGCCCAATGACAAAAGAATGGACCTCCTTTTCCAGCTCAATCCAGCTCTTGCCAGTGTCATTCCTCAAGCCCTTTTCTCTCATCCTCTTCAGGATCCTGGCTCTGTCATCCCATCTGCCCTCGGATGAGTAGATGTTTGAGAGCAAGACATAAGCGGCAGTGCAGTCAGGGTCCAGGAGGAGCAACTTCTCTGCTGCATATTTTCCAACTTCTGAGTTCTTATGGAAGCTGCAAGCTCCCATCAAGGCCTGCCAGAGAAGAGCGCTGTCCTTGAAGGGTCCATCTTCTATGAATGCTCTGGCGTCATCCAGCTGGCTGGCTCGGCCAAGCATGTCAACCACACATGCATAATGCTCCACCTTTGGATGGATTCCATACTGTGATGACATGGAATTCAATATCTCCAGTCCCTTCCTGGATGATCCAACATGGCTGCATCCATGGAGCAGTGACAAGAATGTGACACTAGTGGGCTTGACACCATCGGCTTTCATGGACTCAAACAATCCAAAAACCTCCGAACCATGACCATGTCGGGCAAAGGCTGCAATGATGGAATTCCACGTAATCGTATTCTTGCTCAGCATTCCATCAAACACTTCGATAGACTCCTGTAGTTCACCACATTTGGAATACATATTGATCAGACCATTGCCGACATAGGTGTTTCCACCGAAGCAGTTTTTGATGACCAGTGCGTGAATCTGCTTCCCAAGAGCAAATGGCGCAGAAGCACCGAAAGCCCCCAGAACTGCAGAAACCATATTTGCATCAATGTGGATTCCTTTCCCGACCATCTCAGCAAACAATTTGAATGCCTTCTCCTCCAGTCCATTTTGAGCAAACCCAACAAGAATCACTGTCAAGAAAACTTCGTCAGGATCCTGACACGAGCGGAACACCCTCAGTGCATCCTCCATGAGCCCACATTTGGAGTACATATCCATGAGCTCACTCTCGACAAGGAGATCAGTCTCAAACCCAGCCTTAACGACAAGCCCATGAATCTGCTGCCCTTCCCTGGCGGCAAGTGATCCAGCGCACGCTAACAAAGAGCTCGAGTATGAGGCCCTGTTGGCGTCCACCGCGTGCCTCATCTGCCGAAACAGAGACAGACTCTCCCTGTATCGTTCTGCTCGAGCCATACCGGAGACCATGGCCGTCCACGTGATGACGTTCCTTTCTACCATGGCATCGAACACCCGTTCCGCCGAGCCTGGGGAACCGCACTCGAAGTAGGCGGTGATGAGCGCGTTCCCGACAGACACCTCAACGTCGAGCCCGCACGACACCGCGAGCCCATGTACCACAGGGAGCGACGCGGCGCCTGTGCCCGCGCCACCGTCAGCACGCGCGCACGCGGACAGGACGGTGGTGAGCGTGGCGGGGTCGCACGCGGCGGCGCCAGGTGCGGCGCGCAGCATCCGCCTGAGCAGCGCGAGCGCGTCCGTGACCGAGGCGGAGGCGGCGAGGAGCGAGTTCCAGGACACGGAGTCACGGAGGGGCATTTCGTCGAACGCCCTGGCGGCGTCCCCGCTGCGGCCGCAGCGGGCGTACATGGCGACGAGGGAGTTCCAGCGAGCACATGGTGCAAGCTGGCACGGTGTGGGTAGAGGCGGAAGTGGGCGGGGTTCTTTGCGAGGAACGCGTGCAGCGCGGTGCCGAGACGGAGGTCCCCGGCGCGGCCGCAGCGGGCGAGGAGGCCGCTCAGGTGGGCGTAGCTGAGGAGCGGGGACCACGCATCTCTCATTCGGCGTCTGTCGTTGGAGATCCACAGAAACTGGAGGGAGGTAGGCCTATGGGCCTGTTTGTATTTGAGCAAACCAGGCCCAGACCCATCTCTCAATACAAGGCAACTGGACTGTTATCTCCGGTGATTATTCACTGCCAGAATGATAAAGGTAGTACTTCCTCCGTCACTACAAGAACGTCATTCTCTCTCTCGATAAGTTAAACACTCCCTACTTGACAGACAAGAATATTGCTAGGAAGGTTCAGCCCATGACTACAATTCTATAGACCTTTTAGGATGCTTACCAGAAACGTGTTATATATACTAAACATTTCTACCTTAATTATAAATAGGGAAATTTTGTTATTGGACATGTTAGGTGATGGCTCTTTGTTAGCAGACACCACAAAAACATCGATTTGCTGCTAGACACTCTAGTTTGCGACAATTTTGCTAGAAAACACCGCGTCTCTTATTTTATTAATTTTCACCGGGTGATGAGAGAGAAAGGTGGAGAAATGTCATTTTTGCCTCCACGCCTTTCTTCTTACTCTCTCCCTTTCATTTTCTCTCTCTTCGTCCGCACGGATCGAGCTCTCCAGGTCACGGAAGATGGCTGCCGCCGACTCGCCCAGCCTGGTGCGCACGAAGGACAGCTCGTGCTTCAAGTCAGCCAGCGCGATGGACGCGATGCCGTCTTCGTCATCTGGGGCTGCTGGGTCCCGGCACCCTTGCCGTCGTCGGTTGGCGGCGGCGGGACGAGGAACGCGTCCACCAGAGGGACGGCGTCACGGATGGCCTCGTACATGTCCAACACCTTGAAGGGCTTCTCTGCGGTGCGCTTCGTCAGCACCACGACCCCTGTGAAGTTGAGCAAGTGCAGCATGGCGCAGTGCGCGAGGTCGACGAAGATGTCGCGATCGAGGCGGCACCTGCCGCCGGTGCCGGCGCCGGTGAACGCACGCGTGCACAGGTCGCGCTCACCGGGGAGGTCCACCTGGACGGTGTGCTGGAACGCCTTGATCCATGTTGCGATCTCCGACTCCAGCAACTCCCAAGCTGCGGGCGCGGGCGGGAGCAGCAGGCAGGCGCTCGTTGCGGGCGGGTCCGGCGAGCTGCGGGTGCTCGCTCGCGGCGGCCAGCGCGCGGGGCGCGGGGCGCGGGGCGGAGCGGCGGCGCTCGCCCGCGGTGGCCAGTGCGCGGGGCGTGGGGCGGAGCGGCGGCGCTCGCCCACGGCGGCCAGCCGCCGCGCGGCGGCCAGCGCGCAGGGCACGGGGCGATGGCACGAGCAGCCGGAGACGGAAAAAAAAGAAAGGGAGTGAGGAAGAAGATGGAGACATGGGCAAAAAAGACATTTCCCCTCTGTTCTCTTCCCTCAAAAGCATTAAATGAATATTTTATTTGCCCCAGTGTCCGAGAGCAAATTTGACAACAACGACGGTGTCTACCCGCAAATCGATGGTTTTACGGTGTCTGCTAGCAAAGAGCCCTCATTTGACATGTCCAATAGCAAAATTTCTCTTATAAATATGCTTAAATCTTATGCGCATATGAGAAAAAACTTTTCTACTTTAATTACAAATATGTGCAAATAAAAAAATTTCGACCTATGTAATAGGTCGAATTATGTTGCATAATTAATATCATGAGATAAGCCATTGAATATATTAATTTGGTCCCATTGCTATTGTGATTCAAGTGATAGTGAATTCCCATTGCTGTTGTGGGCAACGCGCCAACTTGGTTTCTTTCAAGAGCTGCTGTTTTTCTACCCATAATTCCACGTACAGAATGCTTAGAAAATGACAGGGTTGTCGCAAAGAAAAACAAAATAGACAATTGACAAGCTCGGACGGAGCTCTTTCCCTGTCCCCTTATTATCTTGTTCCGTGACGCTCTCCTATTGGTTCTCCTGTGGTCCACCAAGAGCGGCCCGATCTGGGACTATGTCGCGAAACTGGGTGATGATAATCTCAGTTTCAATGCCTAATTTCTGGGTTATGTTAAATGAGCAGATCGAAATAGAGTTTTTGCATGTGCCAAAGAAAAAAGAGATGAGAGACGTTTCATGGAGTTATAAACTGAGAGACATTGTTTCCAAAACGTTATAAACCGAATAAAACCTCTACTGAGAGCTTTTAGTTTGTCTTTATCCCGTGTGTGAGTGAAGATGAAGGCGTAGTAGGCTCGGCCTCCTCGCCTCCTCCTCTAGCAGGATGAGAAGCCAGTCAAGAAGGGAAGCCGGACGCAACTCCGCCAATGAGCTTGGTCTTCGCCGGCAGGAGGGGAAGCCGGTTGAGTGTGCGCACTCCACCAGCCGAAGGGGAAGGCGCCATGGAGGGGAAGGCCATCCTGAGTGGAAGTTTTATATATTTTAAAAAGCAATCATATTTTAAAAACATTGTAGAAAAGTTTTATCTCCATCTTCATGAAACTCTTTCTACTCCCATATTACTTTCATCATGTCTCTCTTCATCGATACAATGTCACGTTATATTCCCATGAAACTTCTATAAAACTCCAATAAAACTTGCCTAATAATAATAATAATAATTAAATGGCTAAATAACTTCATCTGTTGCATTTTGAGTTTGACTAAAAATAGAAAATATTATTAACACGCGTATCTCCAACTAATTAAATACATTATAAATGTATATTCTATGTTAAATCTAATGATATTTAGTGTTTAATTATAAATATTAGTATATATTTGAGATCCACATTTTTTTTTGAGCGGAGGGATTGCATTTTTTTATATCAGAGATCGTTGACCACAGGTCAACCGAAAAAATCTATTAAGATTAAAACCGATTACGACTCGAAACAGGGCCTACCAGAAAACACCTGTCATCTCAACGTGGAAGATGCCTTGTTTGCGATGCTTGAATGCGTGGTGCATCCGCTGCCAGTACCGTCGCTGCTGCTCGTCGTGGCCCCTGCCGCCTGGGAGCGACCGACTGGCGGCATGAACGTGGCGACCGGCATGTTCGCCGGGAGGCTCGGCAGCGGCGCCTCCAGCCGCAGCACACTGACCACCTGTCTGACGGAGGGCCTCAGGGCACGATCAGGGTGCGCGCACCAGAGCGCGGTGACCATCACGCGCTCCACCTCCTCGCCGCCGCCGCCGTCCAGCCGTGCGTCGGCGGCGTCGCGGATCCTCCCTTGCCCGTAGAGCTCCCAGACCCACTGCACGAGGTGCACGGTGGCGTACTCCTCGGTGTCCTGGAGCACCACGATCGGGCGGCGGCCGGTGGCGATCTCGAGCATGACGACGCCGAAGCTGTAGACGTCGGACGCGGCGCTGGCGCTGCCGGTGTAGTAGCACTCCGGGTCCATGTACCCCATGGTGCCGGCGAGCGCGGTTGTCCGCCATTGCCGCTCGTGGTCGACCAGCCGTGCGAGCCCGAAGTCGCCGAGCTTGGCGTTGAAGGAGGCGTCGAGCATGACGTTGCTGGGCTTGATGTCTCGGTGCAGAACACACTGCTCCCATTCCTGTTGCAGGTACACCAGTGCAGAACCGATTCCGAGCACGATCTCATGCCTGTAATGGCCAATTGAGAATTCGATGAATAGATTCAAGAAGCACGTAGGATGCATATTGAGATGGAGATGAGAAGTATCGATGCTAGCTGCAACCTGAGTTGCCACGACAGCACGCTGTCGTGGTTGTGGATATGGATGGGAGTCGAGGCTTCCGTTTGGCCTGAGCTCGTAGACGAGCAAGAGCTCGCCGCCGCCATGGCACCAGCCGATGAGCTGCACGAGGTTGCGGTGCCTGGGCCGGCTTATGATCTTCACCTCGGAGACGTACTCTCTCCTGCCCTGCTTGGAGGTCTTGGACACTCTTTTTATGGCGACGTGGAGGTCCACTTCTTTCAAGTACCCTCGGTACACCGAGCCGAAGCCACCTTGGCCGAGCTTCACCTCGTCGGAGAAGAAGCTCGTCGCGGCCGCCAGCTCGCTGTACCGGAATCGCCTTGGCCCCGTCCCTTTCACAAATGACTCGTCGTCCAGAGGCAGAGGCTCGCCATCGTCGTCGAAGTTGAACACGTCGAGGTCGTGCTCTCCTGCTTTGCTGCGACGCCGCCGCAGCCACAAGAACCCGACCAACACGCCGGTGCAGGTGACGAATATCACGGAACCAGCAGCCACGCCGGCCACCAGGGCCGCCGACGTATGGGTCGGGCCAGCAGGTGGCGGTGGCGCTGCCGATGCAGCAGGTCGTGTAGCAGTAGTACCAGCAATCGTCGATGGCTGCAGCGGCGACGGTGCTGCTGCCGCCATTGCAGGTGGCAGAATGGTGATGTCGAGCTCTGTCCCGATTTGGTACACCAAATAGCAGCTGTATCCCTTCACGACGCCGTAGGTGGTGTTGTCAGGTTGCGGCCATGGCATCTGGTCGACGAAGTAGGTGAGGCACCTGGTGCACTCGCTGGCGTTGAGGTCCCTGGTGCACTGCGCCAGCCCGTACATCACCTGCTCGCCGCCGTGCGAATCATTGTAGCGCTCGCTGCCGCGCGCGAACCGGAGCTCCGAGACGGCGGCCTCTGCCGCAAGGTTGCTCATCAGCTTCGACCGCGTCATGCTCATGCGCGCTGGCCATGTCGGCGACGGAGTAGTCCGAGTACACATACGGCGCCCTGTCGAGGTCGGCATCGGTGAAGAAGGAGCTGTCGGAGTAGCGGAGGAGGCAGGCGTCGTAGCAGCCCGTCGACTCCCGGCTGTTGGGGCAAACCTGCTGCACTCTGACTCCGGCGGCTGAGTCCTGGAGGCAGCTCGTGCAATCGGACCAGGAGCGGTCGATGTAGCACATGGCGAGGCCATAGACCTCGTTTGGTGGTTGGCCGGAGGTGCCGATGCTGAATCCTTGATTTGCAGTGGCGTTCTCGATCCGGGAGCTGGTTCATGAGATTCTTCAGGTTTGCCTGGTACTCGTCGCCGGTGGTGAAGTTGCCCGTGGTCGAGCAGCTTAAAGACGGGCGGACTATGCCAAGCCCAACTGATGCCGCCGATGAGATTGAGCCAGCGGAGCTTGAACCGGCGTTGCCGCCGGCAAACGACAAGATGACGGCGAGCAGGATGAGGAAGTGCCGCGGCGACATCGAAGAAGATCAGAGGAGCAAAGCAATACAAGTATTGAACGTCCAGGACGCGGCAGAGTGTCTTGGCCTCTCTTTCGGCTAGTTGTCCAAATAGATGGGAAAAAACCTTAAATGTAGTGCAACTTGCAAAAGCGTGCCCCGGCGTCCAGGTTCTCATGATATATGTCTCCTATGATCTCCACCTCCATGTAAATACAGTGACGGGAATGCGAAACCCTTGCGCACTCGCGATGGCAACCGTCTTCCCCTGGTCCCCTCTTATTTTTTTTACGCGGTGAGCTTCGGTCATGGACGACACCCCGTCCCGATCTGGTCCAGCCGCCTCCACTCTCGTCAAGACCATAAGTCGCCCTCCTGTCATCAGCAAGCCCTTCTCTTCTAAGCTTGTGGGATGTTTTGCTGCGGCCTTGTTACTATTGGTGTTTATATAACTTGGTGCAGCAATGATCGTTGAGCGGATGGTGCTATTTGTCTCAAGCTCCGATCGTAGTGATTGTGAAGGGTTTTTGAGCCTTCTCCGTGGGAGTTCATAAAAAGCATCTCTAATGGATTTCTCGTAGCTTATGAATCCCCATATTTTTTTTAAAAAAAGTTATCATCAATGTCATATATGTTATTTTATACTATCTGTCGATGCAACTGTCGATATTCTTTCAATCATTTAGATGTGTTTTTGATTGGTTCCAGATCTTGCGATAGTTTCTGTGGATTAGAAGTGGAGGTCGGTGACAGCGGCGTGAATTGGTGATTGAGCTTAGGGTTCGCAGCTTCAACTCTCTAAGCCCTGAGGAGCCTTTGGAGTTTGGAGCAGACTAGAGCTGTTTGCGGATTGGTCGGATGCATGTGAGGGCACCACCGGACACCATCACACCAGTGAATGTGGAGATGTACTGACCAGGGTTTTCAAAATCGCGGTAACCGTTCGGTAACCGGTCGGTTACCGACAAACCGGCCGGGACCGGTTCGGTGTCGGTACCGGTTTGAATTCAAATTTCAAATTTGAAAAAAAAATCGAAAATGTTGAAAAAATTCCTAAAAATAGTTCATGATTTATAGAGTCGAATGGTGTACAAATTTTTCAAATTGGAGTTCGTTTGCTATTTATTTTGGCGTGTACAAGTTTGAAAAAAAAAATCTTTTCTATTTTTTTCCAAACTTGTACGCGTCAAAATAAATAGCAAACGAACTTCAATTTGAAAAATTTGTACACCATTCGACTCTATAAATCATGAACTATTTTTAGGAATTTTTTCAGCATTTTTGATTTTTTTTTTCAAATTTGAAATTTGGCTTGGGGCGGTTTGGGGCGATACCGTCGGTAACCGGCCCAAACCGGTCGGTAACCGGCCCTAACCGACCGGTTACCGACCCCAAACCGTTTGAACTACGCCGTTTGAATTCAAAATTCAAACCGTTCGGTTTGGACCGGTAACCGGTCAAACCGGTCGGTAACCGCCCGACCGGCCCCCGACGGTTACCGGTTTCAAAACGGAAAGAAAAACCCTGGTACTGACAGGCCGGGAGCAATATCGTGTGGATGTAAAATCCTACTATAATTAAAAACTTCTAAAAGAGTGGGAAGCCTAGATCTCTCACCCCCTGACCTCACAGCCAGACTTTCCACCCTCCTTCTCACACACGCCCAGACTTCCCACTCCCCTCACGCGCCCTCATGTAGCTATCTCTACTATAATTAAAAACTTCTAAAAGAGTGGGAAGTCTAGATCTCACCCTCTGACCCCACAACCAGACTTCTCCACCCTCCTTCTCACACACGCCCAGGCTTCCCACTTCCCTCACGCGCCCTCATGTGGTTAATCAGGGAACATGATTATAGGAAACAAGTCCATCCATACGTAATTATACGCCTACAATCAGTCTCTACTATAATTGAAAACTTTTAAAAGAGTGGAAAGCCTGGATCTCACCCCCTGACCCCACAGCCAGGCTTATCACCCTCCTTCTCCACACACGCCCAGGCTTCCCACTTCCCTCACGCGTCCTCATGTGGTTAATCAGGGAACATAATTATAGGTGTTTCGCTGAAAAGAAACATCACTTCCATAGGAAGGTAGGTCTAAATACGTAGGTAAATAAATAAATATGCGGGCGTGCCAGTATACACAAGTATACAAAATAAGTAAAAGGAACATTAACAATTCAAGGAACTCTGAGCTTTATTAATTCATTGGAGAATTACAAAGTATACGTTCCCACTGGAATTACATTGAGTTGCGCCTAATACATCTGACTAGGCGATCATCGATTGAAAAGCTCTTGGTTCCCGAGGCCTCTTGAGGTCGCCGGATAATTACATCCACGGTGTTGGACCGCGGAAAACCTCTGATTAAGCTGCACAAATGGTCGTCATCTTGTAATCTGCATAAATATTCTCCAAGTATAACTGATAGCAATAATTGCCATGTAGTATATGACCAGAGCCTCGTCGGTCTTTGGTAAGAAATATCCGGCCTCGTTGGTCACGGAATTCATGGTGAAATCTCAAGTGTACGTTCGGCCTCGTCGGTCACGAACAAAAATAAGTCTAGCCTCGTCGGTCTAGACTGAATGTTTCCGACCTCGTTGGTCACGGAATAATGATAAAGTCTCAAGTTCGGCCTCGTTGGTCACGAACACATATGAGTCTAGCCTCGTCGGTCTAGACTGAATATTTCCGGCCTCATCGGTCGCGAAATTATAATGATCTCCAAGCCTCGTCGGTCAGGGAGAGAAATGTGTCTCACTTCGTCACTGAAGACATATGTGTTCTCGGCCTCGTCGGTCGCGAGATGAGAGACTTGACTCTGGTCATCATGTTGGACAAATATTTAAGCTGAGCGAATAGTTATTTGAACTGAGGTGCTACCAGCGAATCATCTTTGCATTATACCGTAATTCTTCGAGGCCAAACAGATGACGTTGTCAACACATAGCCTGCTGCCATGGACTCACGTCCTATCATGATCATATTATTATTGCCTGGACATACTAAATTTGGCCGAGGTCTCATATTGCGAAAGCTAGTAAGGAACTGCATCACACTTGCCTACCCTGAGAAGTCACGGTAAAGCTGAGGGCCATCTTAACTCGCAACACACAAACAAAAGGTAAGTTGAAACGTATGGCCACTCTTATAGTTCAAATAAATTAAACATTCACAATGCTTTCTCATCGGACACCATAGTCTCCAAAATACCAGAGCTGCTTTGACACCTTCTAAATAATGTAAATCGTTCCCAAGCTGTGTTACACAAGCACGTGCACAAAATGTTACATCTTGAAATACTAAAAGAGCTTAGCTCAAACAAATCATTAAATATATCTGGGCAACTCTATAGTGCCGCAAACAATTAGTAGGCATACATTTATAATCCTGGCCACACAACAGCTGTCTAGCTAGTCAAGTGCTTGTGCTCGTCTCTGTTTTATTTCTGAACATGCACATCCAGGCCAAGCTCTGAGCTAGCTCTGTGATTATACGACTTGCCACTCATTTGATTAACTAATCTTCTTGCACAGTCTCTTATGGGAAAGACACGTGACAATCAGCCCCATGTTCAGGATATAACATCTCCACACCATTCATACTTCTTAACTTTGCAACTGGAATATATTGTTAATGCACGGAACATGTACAATTGAGGGAACTCAAATCTTTAGAACTAGACTTAGCAAAGTCTAACTACAGTTGGGCAAGTCTAACTTTCCACAAAATTTACGAAGCACATGTGGCTAATATTGGGAGAGTGGCCTATCAAGGTGTAGTTGTCACGACTGAATTATATTCTGTTGTTGTCGGCTCTGAATATTGTCTTGCCAGCTCTTTCATCGCCTCCTGAATGTGTCTGCCAGGCTGTTAGCTAGCTAGTGCCGTTGCCTTCGTGCTCCTACATCATACGAACACTTCACTACAATAATAAACTATATGCTCTGAAGATCGATCTCTACTGCTGAACACTGATCTCATGGGTTTGCTATTGCCTCTAAACTGTACTACTTGCCACCATCATGCTATTGGCTGCATTGGAGATTCAGGGTCGATCTCTTCTTCTTTTTGTTTACAGATAAAGTCCTAACTGCACTGCACATTTACAGGGCTGCATCACTATATGAGCGCCACTTCTTTTCTTCTCTAATGAATTGCTGATGTGATGAACATTGGACTGCTGCTTTCGACTATTATTGAAACACTGATCGGCATGCCTTTGAATCAGTCATTTAATCATCACTGGTATTCTAATGACTACATTGTTGCCTTGTGCTTTTCTTACTCCAAACTGCCATGCTGAATATCTGATCGGCTCGGCGGCCACTAATAAGCTTGATTGAAAGGCACATGACAGTTAGCTGTTGTTAATCAAGACTAAACTATACATCACATCTGAAGAGGGCATGACTGTCAGGTGCAACCTTCTTTCCCCTCCACTGAATTGCTGAGGCGATGAACATTGAGCTGCTGCTGTACATTGCACACCTCGGCCTCTCCTCCTGCACTCCTGCACATTTCAGGCATGCACATCTCCTATCAACTAATCACTACTCATGCCATACCGGCTCATACTTTCTTCTGCAGAGTTTGCTTCCCCATCTCAAACTTCAGCAAGACTAAATTATTATTTTTTCTTGCTCCGGCCATCATACAAACGACCGTTGCACACACACTGGGCATCTCTTGGTTTCTCTTGACTGCTCATTGGGCCAAATAATATTGCCTATTTGCCAAGGGCTGCTGTACTGCCTCGTCCATCTCATATGCACGCATGTATTGCCGGGCGGCGACCAAATCAGACTTGCCACATCGTGCAAGTTTCATGGGCGGGGTCTCTCTACTGATCTTGTGAAGACCCTTCCTGCCATAGCACCTGGATCTTGTGACGATCCGCGGATTTTCTTGTGACGACCGCATCGGCAGCATGCCTTGTGACGAGCAGCGATCTTGATGACCGCGTATCCGCGGCGTGTCTTGTGACGAGCAGCATCGATCTTCAGTCTTGTGTCGACCGATCTTGTGATGAGCAGCGATCTTGTCTTGCGACGACCGCATATCGGTCTCTAGTCTTGTGACGATCGCTTGCCTTCACGTCCATCACCAGACTCTCCAGAGGCGTGGGTGCCGGCACCATGTACCTAGCAAAAGAAAGGAAACCGATAACCGGGTTTCTCACCGTTCAAACCTGCCATTTAGGACTGATCTCCGGTGGCATGACGTTGATGTCTCCCGGCGCGGTGCAGCAGTGTTTTGGTGATGGACGCAAGATGAAAGCTGTGGGTGGGGAGCAGCGGCGGCCCTCTCTGTGCAGCAGCCTGACGGCAGTGGTGTTCTTCTCCCCCCCATTTACATGAACGTCTTCTGTTCTTATATAACCAGAGCCAGAGGCCGGGCAGGTTGAGCGGCGCTCAAGGAATTGGAGGCGAGCCCGGTTGCTCTGTCGTGGTCTTCGTGGCCGAAACTTCCGTGATCCGTGAGTCGTGCGGTGAAAGAGGACGGAGCTTTCTCGGAACTACGACGTGTTCTGGCGGATCTTATCCTCTCCATCCTTCCGGATAACCTTCCAAGCTGTATACAGATACATACGTATATGGGTACAATACGTACGTGCATTTGTTCCTTCCGAGAGACAGGGATACGTATGGAGGGTTCTAAAATAAGATGGGCCATTACACTGGGCATTCAATCCATGAACTAGCTTTGGCCCAAGCCCCAAAAATCTTTTCTGTTGTCCACTTGACTGCCCAATAAAATAACAATGGTATTTTGGTGTGCACGGCCACATATTTACGGGGCAACATTAATTATGCCACTATATAAAAATATCTCATTTATAATATCATCCTCAACATCGCCATTAATTATCATAGCATTTGGATCTTCACTCTTTGTCATGCCTATAAATAAACAACGATCACCAAATTACCTCAGTCATGAGATCCATCACACTTAATACGTAAGTATTAATCAAAAGTAATGCAAGTCCTATAAACAGACATAAATTTAATGCCACGCGTAGGTCGACCACCCAGTCAACTCGACCTCGAAATGACTCCGAGTGTAAGTTGTATTGGCGGGCAAAAATAATATAGCCGTGCGTAAAATGTTACAAAATCTCGTATTACAGGGGCTTTCTTAAGATGGCTGTAGCGGCTTTGACCGATCCCATCACTAAAGTTATCTAGATTCAGACGTCGTCAATTAGTGAGCTTTGCTTCGAGAATCACCTGTGCACTTAGTTCGTTCACCATGTCAGCATCGGCTGTTTTAGCCGATTGCACGTGCTTCATTAAATACATCACGCATCTGTCGATTTCCTAGCTTGCGCGTATGTCTTGTTCCAGTATAATGTCGAAGGTAGTGAGTAGATCTGTTAATCTCTTCTGGACCGATCTTTTAATGTGGCTATAGCAGCTGTGATCGATCTCACAACTAGATTTTATCCGGATTCAGACGCCGTCGGTTAACAGGTTTATTTATTGCTAACGGTAGAGTATTGGTTTCTAAGATATGCGGATGGGTTAGATGATTAATAGTTCGCGTGCTGTAGATCTTTGTCTAGACAAGTATTTCATACCAGATTTAATGCTTTTCTTGAGTTATTTACTTGTTCTATCTTCTGGTCTGTCATATTTGTTCCCATCTTTTTTTTACGACATCGGCTAACATACTAAACGATTTACACATATCAATTTGCCAATTTCTTCATAAAACATGTGCTAGATGTTGACTTTCTAGTCAATGCCCTGATCAAGTCGGCTATTTAGCCATATATTTGGAACTATTTGGAGAATACCGACACGTTTCGTCTTGTGTTACTGATCACTTTCTCTCTTTGTCAATTGCAGGGTCAAATTGACTGGCACGCCACGGACTCGATCGACCGGGTAGCCTGTTCATGAAGCCGCAGGGATCGGAGCGCCACTCTTGCTTCGGTTCACCTGGCTTGCAAGTGACCATTGACGTGAAGAGTCACATTTTTGCGTCAACACCTCTAGAACTCTGGTCAAAAAAGCCTTTAGATCCGGTTCTATTTGCCAACAACACTAAAAAATATAGAAGAACTGGTCAAGACATGCAAGAATTGCCAGATGTTCGCAAGACAATCACATGTCCTAGCACACAATCTGATATGCAGACCACCAGCTTGGCCTTTCTCATGCTGGGGGTTGGATCAAGTCGGTCCACTCAAGAAATCAAAATGAGGATTTGAATACATATTTGTGGCAATAGACAAGTTTACCAAATGGATCAAGTACAAACCTTTGGTCAAATACAGTGCAGAGAAAGCAGTAGAGTTTATACAGGACATTATGCATAGATTCGGCATGCCCAACAGAATAATCACAGATCTTGGATCACCTTTTACAACAAGAGAGTTCCAATACTTGGCAAAAGACTCAGGGATCGAAATAGATTTCGCATCAGTTGCACATCCACAAGACAATGGACAAGTAGAAAGAGCCAATGGCCTAATCCTACAAGGCCTAAAACCAAGACTGTACGAAGACCTGAAGGACTATGCAGGAAAATGGATAGACGAACTACCCAAGGTAGTCTGGGGACTAAGAACCCAGATCAGCAGAGCAACATGGTACTCACCCTTCTTTCTTGTATAAGGATTAGAAGCAATACTTCCAGTAGACTTGATCTGGATGTCACCAAAGATCGAGCAATATGAAGAAGGAGAAGCCGAAGAAACAAGACGGCTAGAAAGTGATACACTTGAAGAAGTTAGGAACAGTGCAATCCTATAGAACAAGATATCAACAAGGCCTACGAAGACACTATGACAAAAGCACTCAACCATACCCCCTCAAACCCGGAGACTTAGTCCAACACCTCATCCAGAAAAAGGAAGGAAGACACAAACTACTCAGCCCATGGGAAGACCATTCATCGTCAAAAGAGCAACATGACCAGGAACATATAAGTTGATGACTCAAGATCAAATACCAGTCAAGAATACCAACTCAAGATATTCTACAATTAGAAAGACTATGTAACCAGTCTCTGAAGAAATAAAGAAGATATTTCCATCTCTAAAGGCGCAAGTTAGCTACAACCCGTTGCTCAAAAATGACACAAAGGGTTCAACCGCCACACGGACAACCCATCGCTCAAAAACGACAGAAGGGGTTCGCCCACTACGTAGATAACCCGTCGCTCAAAAATGACATTAAGGGTTCAACCGCCGCATGGACAACCTGTCGCTCAAAAATGACAGAAGGGGTTCACCCACTGCGTAGATAACCCATCTCTCAAAAATGACAATAAGGGTTCAACCGCTGCATGGACAACCCATCGCTCAAAAATGACATAAGGGGTTCGCCCACCGTGTAGATAACTCGTCGCTCAAAAACGGCATTAAGGGTTCAACCGCCCCATGGACAACTCGTCACTCAAAAATGACAGAAGGGGTTCATCCATTGCGTAGATAACCCATCACTCAAAAATGATTAAATGACACAAAGGGTTCAATTGCTGCATGGACAACCCGTCGCTCAAAAACGACACAAGGGGTTCATCCATTTCATAGTTATTTGTCGCTAAAAAATGACAATAGGGTTCAAGGAGTAACCCACCCTAATGGGCACACCCGTCGCTTAAAAGTGACACAAAGGGTGCAACCGCTGCATGGATAACCCGTCGCTCAAAAACGACACAAGGGGTTCATCCATTACATAGACAACTTGTCGCTCAAAAATGACAACTCGGGCCAGAAACGATCAAGCTTTAGGGTTCAAGAAATAACCCGCCGTTCAGGCACCCCCATCACTTGAAAATGACAACCTGACCATCAAAAAGGTTAGACTTTAGGGTTCAAAGAGCAACCCGCTCGAATGGGCACCCTCGTCGCTCGAAAACGACAACCTGGCCCGAAAAACAGTCGAACTACAAGGGTTCAAGGAAGCAATCCCTACAAGATGGTCCAATACAAAGACTATTCAAGAGCCAAGAAAAGACAGCTTGTCTTGGGAAAGTTCAAGGAACAACAGCAGCTTCAAAGCATCTTGTCTCCATCTAACAGAGACAAGAAACTACAACAAGACTTGATCAAGAATACAAGCACAGAAGCCTTGGAGACTACAACTCGTACACAACTATTAGAAGACTACAGCTCGCCATCAATGATTACATGGCCCGATAAACACAAGACAACTACAAGAAATGACACCACTAGCCGCAGAAGAATTACTATAGAAGACCGATGGACTACACAAACAACTTAGTCAAGAAGATGGTGCTAGAAACAAACATAAGCCACGAAGAAGCCTGCAACACACAAGAAAAAAGGATCTTCAATCAACAAAGAAGACAGGACGAAGCCTACACAGATGAAAAGAACTCTCATACAAAGGAAAGAGGACAGGTCGAAGCCTGCACTAGATTCAAAAATTGAAGACAATAAGAGATCTATGTTTACAAGATAGAGTCAACATTTCAACAAATATTCATTACAAAGCCTTTAAGGCTCATGGGGATGAGGAGGACCCTCAGGACTAGCTATTTGATCTACAATCCTTTCCACCAGATCGGTGAGGCTGGCCCGAGCACACTCTACCTCAGCAAGGAATTCTATTGGCGCCTCTTCCTCATCCAACCTCTCCAGGGGGCCTGCGGAGCAAGAACTCAGATATATCCAAGTATGTTGCCAACACAAGTGTAGAACCCCTTCCGAAGGAACTAGGCAAACCGAACAGGGATTTGGGTCAAAATAGTACCCAAGTTATTATCCCCATCGAGTGCGTCAATAACCGGCCGGAAGGCTTCCAGGAGTGTAGCAAACTTCTGCTCTGAGGCCGCCAGCTGAGCTTGGAGTTCTTGAACACATTTTACAGCCTGAAAGACATCATGATCAACATCCCTCCGCAGCATTCTGGCGAATGAGAGTTCGCTCTCAGCCTCCTCACAACTAGATCTAGCAAGAAGCCTTACCGCCTTAGCATGATTCTCAGAAGTGCGCAAGGTCTCCTTTATCTCATCAGCCTCTTTAAGGAGACATTCTTTCTCTTTAGCAAGTGCTCAAAAAGGAAGAAACAAGTCAGGAAAAAGAACCCTACAAAGGAAACAAAAGTGACAAGACAACTCAGAAGGACAAGTACCTGTACGTTCTCGCTTTAGATCCAGATTCTCGGCCCGAGACTCACTTGTAGCCCTTAGCGCCATCTCACGACACCCCTCCAATTCAGGATTCTGGGCGCGTAGGGCCAACTCAGAGAGCTCGTGTTGCTCCTTTTCGCACAACAACTCGGCCTGAACCCGAGCAAGTTCAGACTGAGCCCTCTTGAGCTCCACAGACCTAGTCGCCACCACCTGTACCTCAGTAGGGCCAAAAAGAAGGTCCTAGTCCTGGACCAAAGCCTATAGAAACAACCCAGATAAGAAGATGGAGCATAAAAAGAACCAGCAAAACATAAAGGGAAGCACAGAGAGTAGAGACTTACATCAACAACTCCACCAAAATTGGAGGAGAAGCTTTTCCAAGCAGTATGCAGCCACTGCATGCAGAAAACTCTGTTCAAATCCTCCGCCCCCTATCAATGGGCAGCAGACAAAGAGACCCTGTCATTGAAGACGCCCAGGCAGCATCGACGCCAATGCGGACAGGGAATGGGTTCTCATCTCCCCCCACCGTGGCACTAGCAGCAACACCCAAGACGCCAGCAACCTCCAAGGTCTCAGGCGCAGACAACAGAGTGTTGTCAACACCCTCAACCTGGGGCTCCTCAACAACTCAAGCCCCCCCAAGTGGCGGAACCACCTGCTCAGCGGCAGATGGTTGCTCCGGATCTTTTTCAACTTGCGATTCTAGAGTTGAATCTTGAACCAGAGGAACTGCAAGCAAAAAGGAGAGTTCAAGCAAAAAAAAAGCAAAAGCAAGATAAAACAAGACAACACACAAGTAAAGAAGACTCACCCGTAGCAGAAGAAGATTGTTGTGCTGCAGAACCCTCGGCACCTAAAACAGGGCCAGAAGTCTAGGCACCACAATCACCCACAGCAACAGGCAAAACAACCTGGATGAAAAGACAAGGAGAAGAAACAGACTTACTTGGTGACTCTTTTGAAACTACCTGGCTTGACCGGCTGGCAGTAGGAAGGAAGAGGGATGGCGTAGAGATCAGAACTAGATGCACCAGATGTGAGGGGCACAGCAAGAGAGACAGAAGAGCCCGGCACCTTCAGACGCCTAAAACAAAAAGAAGCAAGATTTCAATCAAGAAAGAACTCATAAGACAAACAACACAGTAGATAAAAGGTTTAAGCAAAGAAAGCTTTCTACCGGATAGCTAGAGGAACATCATCTTTAGGATCCACCTCCTCATTTAGGACCATAGTTCGTCCATCTGCAGAAACAAAAGACAAGTCAGAAGCAAGCCAAAAGCAAACATCAAAGAACAAAAGAACCCAACAAGGCTCACCTATGAAATATTACCTATAGAAGGCGAAGCAGGAAGAGTATGCGGCTTCTTGGCCAGCGCACTAGGATCACCACGAGTGCGCCGCTTCCTAGCCGACAAGATCATTTGAGCAATGTCGGGGTTAGGCATGTACTCAACATAAGATACTCCACCTACCCGGATACTAGGAACAAAGATGTCAGGAATGAACCGAGTTGTAGAAGCAGCAGCAGACGACCCCTCTCCACCAGCAGGGGCACCAACATCAGCAACAGGTCGAATTTCCAACCTAAAAGCACGGCCATAACCCTACAGAAAGGACATCAACTCAGAGAAGCATCAGAATAAAAAGAGAAAAGGAACCCGAATGAAAAGAAAGAATAGCTACCTCGGGAGGAGGATGGTCAGCATCGTACTCCTGAACCCGGGGAGGCACGCAGGAGACAATCTTGAGGATTTTCTTGAGGCAATCCATGAGGTCCTCGTCAGACAACTTGGCCCCAGGAATAATTCAAGAAGAGTCCTCAGGGTCGGTGTCCTCAATGCCAAGATTGTCCCTCTGCATAAGAGGTTGAACCCGATGGTGGAGAAAACTAGCAACAAGGCCATGGCCAGTAAGGCCAAGCTCCTTGACGTAGTCAATACGATCAAGAAGAGGTTTGATCGTATCCAACTCGACATCAGAAAGCTTCTCACTCCAGACAGTAGAAGAAGTTAGGAGTAGAGAAGTCAAAGGAGAAGACAGTGGAGGGCTTGGGAACATAGAACCACTTGTCCCCCACTTAAGAGAGTCAAAAGGAGAAAACTTAAAGAATTCGGTCCTCTTCCCTTGATGGGCTTGAAGGACACAACAGCCAAGGGGAAGGAGAAGCACTATCTGCAAGCTTTAGGTGAAAGAAATGGCGGAAAAGAAGGAGAGATGGAGGGATGCCTCACAAAGATGAGCAAAGGCAAATAGAAAAAGAACCCCATTGGGAGCAAGATGGTGGAGCCCAATTCTGAAGAACTGGAGAAACTCCATGAGAAACTCAGAAGGGGGGAAGCAAAGACCTGACCGCACAAAATGCATGAACATGACAGTCTCCGTATCAGAAGGAGCGGGAACAACATGTTCGCCAGGAAGCACATACCCGGATAGCGTCTATGGCTGCAACAGACCTTGTGCCACGAACAGCTCCAACTCCGCCTCCTGCGTCGTTGGCGCCGACCATTCCTTCTGCAAGGAACGCACCTTCAGGAAATTTGGATTATCAATCTTCTGCAAAGTTTGTTCTTCGTCTACCTCGATCGCCTTGCTCTTGTTCTTATTCTTGTTGGATGACTTCACCATCGTCGGCGGCAAGGAGGGAAGAAAGAGCGGCGGCGGCGGAGGCAACGAGCAGCTAGGGTTTGAGATTTGGGAAATTTTTTGGCTTGAAGGCAGAAGCGAGTGTGAAAGATTAAGAAAAAGAGGCGGTTAATTTATAAAGGAAAATGCACGGCCCACGCGGCCTATTGGACGTGGTTACCAAGAGAAGACTCTTCAACTTCCGTAATTAATGCACAGTGGCAGACAAAATTGGCAATGCAGCGTCTTTTCACACCAACAATGCAACAGGCGGATCTATCATCGTCATTATAGTATAGATACAACAACCTGGGCACATGAAGAACCTGAAATTAGTTATTACAGCACACGCATAGGACACATATCATCAAAACAACCCGAGCCGAAACGTAAGAACCCCGGAAGAGACATTTTTTATTCCAAACTGATCAAGAAAATACTGGATTACAACATGGGACAAGATCTGATGAATCTAAAGAAGAAAGCAAAAGAAATGTAAAGAAGAAAGCAAAAGAAATCATTCAACATGGCAGCAAAGAACCTAGTGGAATTCGAGGTTACTACCTCCACCAAGATTCAATGCTACCAAGCAGGATAAACAACCCAGATGTGCATATTCGCCGAAGAGAGCACGCATCCAAGGTTGCTATACGTAGCAGGGAGCACCAAGACGTCTGAGTTCTTCAGTGGAACAACCCAGCATCATCCCTCAACACATACTGATCTGCACCGAACAATGCCTAAACGACACTGCAGAAGATAGAACAATGGCTGATCTTCAACGGACCGTCGAAGAACAATCCAGACCACCCGTCAATCATTACAGCAAGGATTAACAAAAGGATGGAGGACAAGCACTGGAAGATCAGGCAGCGCAAAACACACCACATGCATCACAAGCCCTCTACCATTTGCCTCAATGATCCTTACAGATAGATACTACGCCGAGATTAGCCTGCTACTAATCCTGATCACAAGAACTCTACCATTCGCTAAGATGAACTACAGAAGATGAAGAACAAGCCCGGAGGCTCGTCAAGCTCGCAAACTACTATATCCATGACTACAAAGTTCAAAGAATGTAAGATCGCAACTGATATGGAGCACACTCACAATAAACGGTATTTATAGGTAAGCTTGGGTGCACAAAGACCAAGTCTACAGAGAAAAAGGAATCAACAAAGGACAACCACGTGAACAAGCAGAGAGAAAATGTTAGAGTAAATAGGAATAGTACCATATTGCCTAGCCACATGAGGTGTTAGTCCTATGTACCCTATATAATTAGCCCATGAGGCCCAATGCAATATATCCAATATTCCACCAATTATACTTTCCTTCATGGTATCTTTCGCCTAGGTTTAGATCCTAACCCTATCCGCTGCCGCTTCCGTCGCACGCCCCCGGGGAGGGATCGATCTCCGCCGGGGGCAGCGCCCTTGTTTAGGCGCTCGATCCTATTGATCCGGCTACCATCGTCGTCGTCGCGTAGCAGATCGGGATCTTCCCTTGTCGTCGGGCCGCCGCCGCCTCATCCCTGGGTTCGTCGTCAGGCTGTCGTCGTCGACACCTTCCCGATCTTCGTCGCATGGATTTTTCTTTTCCCTATCAGAGATCGGGTTGCGTCGCCCTGCCGTTCGTTGCTGCATCGTCGTCAACACTCCTGAGGATGAGGTTGTCGCTGCGCCCTCCCAGGCTGCAGTGCCAACGCTCGTGGTCACGCCATCACCGCTGGTGTCGCCGCCCTTTTCAGGTGGTGGCGCCACCCATGCTGCCGGTCCTCGTCACACAGACTCTCGATCCAAGTCTACGCCCATTGCCGCAAGCTCGCAGACACCGCCACTGGTGTTGCTGAAGGAAGATCCATGTGCGTTTGTTGACACGTCCAAGCTGCACCATCTACCTTCGCCATCTATTCAGCTCATCGTCCTGCTGAACATGCCAGCAAGAAGATGTTAATATTGCACTCGTGTGCCTCCATTGACGCCTCGGATCCGCACCTCCTCCACGGATTCGACCACGTCCACCTCGACCTCGGTTACTTCGGCACTAAGGGGCTATCATCTGCATGAGCTACTCGAGTCGAAGCACTCGCACAACGTTCCGACTATGGGGGGATATCTCAGTTGTTCTCCAGTCTATTAGTTCGTGTTGCTACCGCTACGATTGCGGGGGATGTTAGAGTAAATAGGAATAGTACCACATTGCCTAGCCACATGAGGTGTTAGTCCTATGTACCCTATATAATCAGCCCATGAGGCCCAATGCAATATATCCAATATTCCACCAATTATATTCTCTTTCAGAAAAGGACAAAACTCAGACATGATCGCACCAACACATGTGAATAGTAAAAGCACTCAACGATGACTGCATAAGCACGCGAGAACAGTACAAACACTCAAAGTTGCTACAGGATGAAAACAGAATATCCAAAGAATATTCGGTGCAAAGTACAAACTCATGAGTATAAGAAAGTAAATTCGTCAACAACCGGGCATACAACATCAATCATTGAAGACTACAAGACTAGAAGACCCTTACTTGATTCCTTGTTGTCATCAAAAGAACCCAGGAAAGGCTCGGAGGATGCAGAGTACCCTCTATTCAAGAACAACTTTCATTTTTTTTTCTCAAAGACCCTCTAGTCTTCTGTACCAGAAGGCAAGAGACTCGGGGGCTACACTTAGTGAGTACAATTTTTCACAAAATTGCCCTCACTTCAAGAGGAAGAATCCTAAGGAAGACAACAAAGACAAAGGACCCTCCAGCTTTTTGTACCAAAGAAGCAAGAGGCTCGGAGGCTACATGTCACACCCGTTTTCAAGAACAAAAACAAGTGCATAAAAGGCTCATGTGCACCCCAGGAATAGTCGCACACATGAGTTGACAAACGATAAAAGTACCATCACAGTGTTTATTACATAGCGAATAAATATTCATTACATAGAATTAAACAAATAAAACTTTAACTAAACGAAGGTAACTGCGGAAGCTCCAAAGGAACTGGTTGACTCCAAGACTAGTACTCATTTCGGTAATCATCAACCCACTCTTCATCTGTGTTGTTTGAATGCAAGGGTGAGCACATACGTACTCAACAAATATAACACGGGGTTTATGAAGCTCAAGAGGATATGCATGGTTCATAGCGGTAAGCATTTTAAGTAGATCAAATTCATATTAATATCAACAATTACCAAGGTAAATTGCAATAGCTCAAATAATCATGATCATAAAGTAAATGACAATGACATACAATAAATAGATAATACTTGCATAAGCCACATAGAAGTAAGAACCCAATAATTCTGTGAGTTTTCCGAGCCGCTCGTGTCCGTGAGCACGGCTATCATGATAGTTTATTAACTCTGATCAGAGGTGTACACTTTACCCACGAGTCATGATTGCCCAGATGCCTGGGTTAATTACTCCCAAAACACTCCCAAGGTGAGCGGGCAGGGTTCACTATGAAGCCTTTCAAGGGTTCGTCTAACAAGCTAGGGCCGCCAGGTTTCCATGGCAAGGAGATATAGAGCCAACCTGTCCACGGTCACACTCCTTCGCGGCTGGCCCGAAGATTAGGAACCACACTATACCCGTCTCGGCACACCCCTTTCGCGCCACAAAGGTAACCACTGAGCGAGCTAGAAAAGGTCCCCATACTGAGCTAAAGCCAGAGCCATATAGCCCTCGTGGTTGTACTGTATATCCCAGCTTTTGCCGACAGATAAGACCCCATATTCCATTGTTGCTAAAATGCGAGTTTTACCATTATTGCATATAGTCATTAACAAATTAAGATCATGAACATCTGGTATGAGCGCTAGCAATACTAATCATATGTAGTGGATCAAAACATAGGTGTCAAGGTATTCAGGATAACAAACACTAGGATCAAACTAAGGTAAACAAGGAATTTCATGCATATGAGTTATATTAATGGTGAATAGGACAACAAGGATAATCCCACGTTATACTTGCCTTCTTCGAAGAACTCTTGCTGATCTTGATCAAGAAAGAACTCCGGCTCTTCAACGGGAAGCTCAACGTCTATACCGATCAACAAGCAACACCATTCAACCAACGGCAATCATACACGAAGCAAACAAAGCTATGGTTAGAACAGTACACCCACAGTAATAAAATAAGATGAAAAGTTTACAAAACCAATCTACATAACACTACGATCACATAGGCGCTTGAATCACGAAAAACGGAGCTATAACGGAAAAGTTAGGAATTAAATAGGATTTTGAATAGAGCGAGATTAAAACATTACGGAAATAATTTTCTTTGATTTTTAAAAGTAATTAACATAGATGAAAACTGTACTAATGGATAGAGCAAGAAAATACGGATCTAACGCAACTTGAACGGAGCGATTTGGATTAAAAATGAGGGAGTTATAGGATTTTGAATTTGTGTGGCAAAACTGAAATTAAGATTTTCATTTTATTTTCTAATTAAAAGAAATCAGACGAAGTTTACGCTTTCCAAAGGCAAAAGCGTATTCCCAGACTGCGCCATGGACTGCGGGTTGACACTTAAAGAATTCAGGGGCTCTTTAGCAAAATCCCAGAGCGAAAGGGTATCGGAGATCCTCAGCCGTTGATCTCAGATTGAAGGGCCGGGATTAGAAGGGAGAGACCGAAGAGGTATCTGATGATCTGGGCCGTCGGATTTAAAGAGGACGGCCACGATTAGAATCTGGGGGAGGGAGAGAGGCTCGGTCGGCGCTCTCAGGGGAGCAGAGAGACGGCGCGGCAGCTCGCCATGGACGCCGGCGCGGAGGTCGGCGGCGCAAGCCGTTAGGGCTCTGCAGGGCACTATTCGATGAACCGAGTGGTCCGGATGATTGAGGGGGACGGCGCGAACTCACTGAGGGGATTCACGTGGACAGAGTGGGGTCAGAGGCGGCTACTGACGTGATGGAGCGGCGAGGGCTTCCCTGCGAACAAAGGGGAGGCAAGGTGATCACGCAGAGGCCAAATTAGGTGCAGGGTAATGATCAAGGGGTCTCAAACCTTGTTCTGGAGGGAGGAATTGACCCGCAAGGACGACAGTGGCGTTCGGCGACGCGTCGAGGCGGTCACGGCTCCCTGCGCGCGGTGACACGACGGTGAGGACCAAGACACGCGAAATTGAGCGCGGGAAAAACTTCACGGGGCTCCAAACCTCGTTCCGATGGAAAGAGAAGCGCCAACGGCCACCCGTGAGCTTGCAGGGGCGATAATGGCGGCGGCGGCGGAACTCGAGCTCTGGAACGCGCTGCGGCTGTTAGGGCGTGAAGCAACCGGTAGATGGGGAATAGGGAGGCGGCCAAGGTTTTGTAGATGGCCACCGCGTCCAAAAATCCAAGAAGGAAAAGAAATCCCGCGATGTTCGGGATTGGATTCGGTTCGGGAGTGGTGGTGTTCGACTCGGGCTCGGCAAGAACTGGGGAGTGGAGGTGATGACGGGTGAGCCCGGGCGATCGGTGACACAAAAAGAGAAAGGGGAAAGGGAAGTGCGGGCTGACGCGCGGGGTCCTCCTGTCGGCGGCTCAGAGCAAAGGGGAGAGGAGAGGATGACACGCGGGGCCATCTCGTCTGTGTCACAAGGCAGGGGAAAGGAGTGCTGGCTCCGACTTGGGCCTTTGGCTGTCGGCCCAGGAGAGGGAAAAGGGAAAGGGTGCCACTGCGGGCTGGGCTGCGAGCAAAGGAGAGGAAGGGAGTGGCCTTGGGCCAGATGAGCAGCAGCAGGGAGAGAGAGAAAGGAAATAGCTTTTCAATTTTCCAAATTTGATTTTTCAAACGAATTTCCAAAGCATTTTCAAATGTAGTTTTCAAACTCAGTTTTGGGGACTTTTCAAAACCACTCAACAAAAATATAATGCACCAGCATGCAAAGCATAACATGTTACTATATGGCCTATTTTAATGTACCAAAACATTTATAGTTTAATTATATTATATGCATAACAAAGGACATAAATAAATCATTTTAATGCATTTCAAAAATATGCAAATTTTGGGTGTTACAAATCTACCCCCCTTAAAGAATCTCGTCCTCGAGATTAGCTGGCTTACTCGAACAACTGCGGGTATGACTTTCTCAACTCGTCTTCTCTTTCCCAGGTTGCTTCTGCTTCTGAGTACCGATTCCACTGAACCTTACACATCTTAATGATTCTGCTTCTGGTTACCCTTTCAGCTATTTCAAGAATCTTAACTGGATATTCTTCATAGGTCAAATCATCAGCCACGTTAAGATCATCTAGAGGGATTTGCTCTTCTGGTATTCTCAAACACTTCTTAAGTTGTGACACATGAAACACATCGTGAACTCCAGATAAATTTTCAGGCAGATCCAACTGATAAGCAACTTCACCATGTCTGGCTAGAACTTTAAATGGTCCAACATACCTTGGTGCTAGCTTTCCTTTCATGTTAAACCTCTTTACACTTCTCATTGGCGATACTTTGAGATAGACATAATCACCAACATTAAAAGACAAGTCTCTCCTTCTATTATCAGCATAGCTCTTCTGCCTCGACTGTGCTATTCTCAAACTGTCTTGGATCACTCTCACACGATCCTCGGCATCTCTAAGTACATCAGCACCAAACACTTGTGTCTCACCTGTTTGATTCCAAAACAAAGGTGTTCTACACTTACAACCATACAGTGCCTCGAACGGTGCCATCTTGATGCTCTGCTGGTAACTGTTGTTGTAAGAGAACTCTGCATACGACAAACTCTGATCCCAACTAGTACCATACTGCAAAGCACAGGCTCTCAACATATCTTCCAATATCTGATTAGTTCTTTCAGTTTGACCATCTGTTTGAGGATGATAGGCAGTACTGAAGTTCAACTTAGTTCCCAAAGCTCTATGCACACTATGCCAGAAATTTGAAGTGAACTGAGTACCCCTATCAGACACAATCTTCTTTGGAACCCCATGCAAACATACTATCCGTTCCATATACAACTCTGCTAACTGAGCACCATTGTACTTTGTCTTGACTGGCAAAAAGTGAGCTACCTTGGTCAGACGATCGACTATTACCCAAATAGAGTCATAACCTCGCTGGGTACGAGGTAACCCAACAATGAAATCCATACCAACTTCTTCCCACTTCCATTCAGGTATCTTCATAGGTTGCAACAATCCGGCAGGTCTCTGATGTTCAGCTTTAACCCTCTGACACGTATCACACAAAGCCACATACTCAGCTACATCTCTTTTCAATCCAACCCACCAAAATTTCTCTTTCACATCCATATACATCTTAGTGCTACCAGGATGAATAGAGTAAGCAGACTCATGAGCTTCACGCAAAACCATTTGTCTTAAAGCTTTATCATCAGGTACACATAAACGATTACCAAACCACAAAGTTCCATTATCATCCATGCGGAAACCAGGGGACTTACCGATGACCAGATTCTCTGCTATCTCCTTCAATTTCTCATCCTTCAACTGACCTTTTCGGATCTCCTATTCAAGTGTAGGTTCCATCACCATCTCTGCGGCATTGACAACGAAACCCAAATTCAAGCTTTCAAACTCATCACACAACTCATCTGACATGGCTGACATAAGCAACTCATGAACTCCATTCTTCCTGCTGAGAGCATCGGCAACCACATTAGCTTTCCCAGGGTGATAATGCACATCCAGATCATAATCCTTGATCAGTTCTAACCATCTGCGTTGTCTCAAGTTCAGATCAGACTGGGTGAAAATATATTTCAAACTCTTATGATCAGTATATATGTCACATTTATGCCCAATCAGATAGTGTCTCCATATCTTCAAAGCATGAACTACTGCAGCAAGTTCTAAATCATGAGTGGGATAATTCAATTCATGTTTCCTCAACTGCCTAGAGGCATAAGCAACAACTCTACCTTCTTGCATAAGAACACATCCCAAACTAGTACGAGAAGCATCACAATAGATAGAGAAGCTCTTACTCAGATCTGGCAGTATCAACACAGGTGTTGTAGTCAACCTCTTTTTCAACTCTTCGAAGTTGGCTTGGCATTTTTCCGACCACACAAACTTGGCATTCTTCTCCAATAAGGCTGTCATAGGCTTTGCGAGTTTTGAAAAGCCTTCAATGAATCTTCTATAGTAACCAGCTAAACCAAGAAAACTACGAATCTCCGTAACACTAGTTGGTGGTTTCCAATTCAATACATCTCTCACCTTGCTGGGATCAACGGAAATACCTCCATTGGAGACAACATGTCCAAGGAAAGAAACTTCCTTCAACCAGAACTCACTTGTTTCTCTTAGCATACAACCTGTGATCTCTAAGCTTCTGCAATACCATTCTCAGATGTTCAGCATGTTCTTCCTCAGTTTTAGAGAACACCAGTATATCATCAATGAACACAACCACAAACTTATCCAAATACTCCATAAACACCTTATTCATCATGTACATAAAGTATGCAGGAGCATTGGTCAATCCAAAAGACATAACAGTATACTCGTACAGACCATACCTTGTGGTGAAAGCTGTCTTTGGAATATCACTAGCACGAATCTTCAACTGATGATATCCGGAATGAAGATCAATCTTTGAGAACACACAAGCACCTCTCAACTGATCAAACAAATCATCAATTCTGGGCAAAGGATACTTGTTCTTGATGGTAACCTCATTGAGCGATCTATAATCAACACACATCCTCTGACTACCATCTTTCTTATCAACAAAAATAACCGGTGCACCCCATGGTGAAGAACTAGGACGAATGAAACCTTTTTCTTGCAATTCTTCTATTTGTTTCTTAAGTTCTTCTAGTTCTCTTACCCCCATTCTATATGGTCGTTTAGCTATGGGTGCAGTACCAGGTAATAACTCAATAAGAAATTCAATGTCTCGGTCAGGTGGCATACCTGGCAGTTCATCTGGAAAGACATCCTGGAATTCATTCACCACTGGATCATCCTGATTAGCTCCATCATTGATCTGGTTCACAACGGCTGTCTCTGGCTGCTGCATAACCACATCCACACTGATCTGGTCGCCCCTTGGTGTAACAAGAGATACCGTCTTCTCTTTGCACTGTATCACTGCCTGATGTGCTTTCATCTAGTCCATACCCACAATCACATCAATACCAGAACTTCTCAGCACAACTGGACTAATCACGAAGTCTACCCCCCTTAAGATGAGATTAACTGAGGGGCATTTATGAGCAACTTGTATAGGTCCCCCCGGTGAACTTACTAACATGTGATTCTTCATAGCTATCATGGGTATGCTATGTATGGTAACAAATGCTTGCGAAATAAAAGTATGCGATGCTCCAGAATCAAAAAGAACAGATGCAGGGATGGAGTTGATGTCAAACGTACCCAACATGACTTCCGGGGCCTCCTGAGCAGTAGCGACAGAAACATGATTCACCCACCCAGAGCTAGGAGTTGGTTGGGGTCTTCCTCTGCTGCCACTGTCGTTGTTCTGGTTCTGCTTCCTGGGACAACTGTGAGCGTAGTGTCCAGGATCTCCACATCGATAGCATACTCTTGGAGTGCTGGGTTGAGGTGCACTATTCTTAGCAGGAGTAGAATTGGGGGTACCTTGACGAGGAGTATGGGTTCCACTCTGAAACTGATAAGGCGTGCGCTGTTGATTCTGAGCATTACCTTGCTGGTACTGAGGCCTTTGCTGATTTGGATTGCGATTCCACTGGCTAACAGGCCCTTGGTACCTCTGCTGAGAGCTAGCATGAGAATTGAAGCAGGGGCGAGTATTGCTCCCAGATGACTGTGCTCTCATCTTCCTCTTCTTGTCCATGTCCTTACGCTCGTTGTCAAGCACAATGGCACGGTTCACCAGCGTCTGAAAATTTGGGTACACGTTACCCTTCAACTGCAGTCTAAGATCATAGTATATTCCCTTCAGGAAGTGGCGTTGCTTATCTGCATCTTCTCTCACTTCATTAGGAGCATAGCGAGCCAGTTGAGAGAATCTATCATGGTACTCACTGACCGACATCTGCCCCATTCTGAGATTGCGGAATTCCTCTTGCTTGAGCTCAATGATTCCCTCTAGGATATGACGAGCCCTGAAGTCCCTGGAGAACTCATCCCAAGTGATGGCAGGAGCATTCGCAGGACGTGCAGCTTGGTAAGACTCCCACCATGTCTGGGCCACACCTTGCAACTGACCAGAAGCATACAACACCTTCTCCTGGTCATTGCACTGAGCGATGTTGAGCTGTTTCTCCACTGCCCGAAGCCAATCATCTGCTTCCAAAGGATCAGCAGCGTGTGAAAACACCGGAGGATGACCTTGAAGAAATTCCCGACGCTTGTTGACAGGTGCTACTGCTTGATTCGGTGGGTTCTGCATGAACTGCATCATCACCTGCATGAGCTGTCCCTGCATTGCCATCAGCTCCTCTGTGGACATGGGTGCCGGGGGAGGTGGTGGCGGTGGATTCCTGTTGGAACGAGGCATCTGTGCTCCAAAACACAAGTAATTATGCTTAGAATCATACTTATACCATCAAAGATACATTATATGCAAATCTGAAATTTTCTGGACGAGAGATTCTGACAACACTGCAGTAAAACGGCCATAAAACAAGTTACAGATATCCGATGGAGTTGGTTCTGGACTTTCTGGAAAGGTATTGAAATTATCTACAACTTTGTCTCAACTGACATTCCCAGATTCAGATGTTAAAATTGCGTAAAACAGCAAAGAACAGATTCTGTTTCAGGTTTCAGACTGCGCAGAAACTTCAACTTGCAACAGGCATATCTCTTAAAATATAACAGCTATAAGGGTGATTACAGTTGGAAAAGAACCATGAATGAGTCTAGTTGTCCCCAGTAAAATTTCATGGATTTTGCATCAACAGATCTTGAGATATAACAGAAACACTGACGACTGCTCCAGAAAACAGCAAGGATAGAGACAGGACAAAACCAACCCCACTATATGTATGACATTAACTAATTATTATTAAACCTTGGAACCTTATAGATATACCCACAAGATGTCCAACAAGCATTACAAAGATCCAAATCATTCATAGTCATCATAACAAATAAACCAAGCATAAAGGATCACATTACACCAAGACTCGATTAAACTAGACGCAACGGCGAAATTACTATCGTTCTTTATTACATAAAAGGTGCCTAATTCCTATGGATAGATCTTGATTGCCGAGGAACTTGGGGTCTTCTTTCATGGCTGGAGTTGAGCTAGCTGTGCTTTTAGCGCTTCGTTCTCTTCACAAAGCTTCTCATTGAACTCCTTCTCATACCGCAGCTCTTCCTTCAACTCGTCTGCCACAGTTGCCATCTCACGACCAAATCTTACCACACCTTGCAGTTTTGGTTTTGAATCATCCGCAGGTGCCATGTACCAGGTTCCTCTACTTGGCACAAGGAAAGGAAGATGCTTAAAACCACCATCGCTCGTGCCATGTTGATCCCGATACCGACCGTGATAGCTGATGAATGCTTCATGGGCAACATCCTCCATAGCCTTCCTAGGAGTGGATCGACTCACCTTGGTTCTGAAGGTTGCATTCACCATATGACGGTTGTTTTCAACTTCCCAGACCCAAAGCTCTGCATGCCATTGGGATGGCCTCTTTGGGTGCTTGCGTTCCGTGCAGCGGTACTCCAGAGTGGCTTGCATCTCATACCAGCAGTTTTCCAGAAACATCTCTATCAGATCCTGGAAAGGATAGTGACGGTTTGGCAGCATGTCATGAGTCTCTTCAGTCCAATCTGTCAAAGGGACGTCTTCTGGTGCTGGCTTCATCTGAACTTCTTTCTCTATGTCCTCATCCTGAAAGGCTCCCACTCTTGACTCTGCATCAGAAATCTCCATTTCTTCAGCTGGTCGAAGCTGCCTAGGGGTGAACAAAGCACTGTACTCCGTAGCTGTCATCCTGTTGTTCTGGCGAGAGGGAGACATCTACAGAAAGTTTAGACATAGATTAGATAGAAGCAAAGTTTTCACAATAGAATTTAACCGAAGAAGCATTAAAAATTTAGCAATTATCAAGACTTTAGTAGAAAGCATGAACAAGAGAAGGACTCTAAAAGCAACCATTCTAACTAGGCTTGCGTCCTACAGTCAACACATGCTCTGATACCAATTTGTCACACCCGTTTTCAAGAACAAAAACAAGTGCATAAAAGGCTCATGTGCACCCCAGGAATAGTCGCACACATGAGTTGACAAACGATAAAAGTACCATCACAGTGTTTATTACATAGCGAATAAATATTCATTACATAGAATTAAACAAATAAAACTTTAACTAAACGAAGGTAACTGCGGAAGCTCCAAAGGAACTGGTTGACTGGTTGAGGGCCCGACTAGTCGACTAGTCGAGGGCCCGAACCAGTATAAATCGTTCGTCTCATTGCTTTAACCGTCGAGTTCATAGATTCGCCGAAGCCCGAACAACTGTCCCGGGTACCCCCATGGCAGGCTATCGATGGTGAAACATCGACAGCGGGTTGTGCTCCAATGCGTCAGAAGTAAGGACTCACCACGGACGGATCATAAACCAATGCGGTTGTGTTAGTGTACAACATAGACGGGTCGATGCTCCATATGCGGCTGAACTAATGACTCATCACCGACGGATCATAAGCCAATCCGGCAGTGTTGGTGCACGCCACATATGGTTAAGAAACACGCCACAGACAGTTGCGAAGCTGACAGTGATGGTTACGAGCATCACTGCCGAGTGCTCACTGATGGTTGCGACTTTAGTCTGCGAAGGGGGTTACGAGGCGTCAGTGAAGAGTCAATCTGTAGTAGTGCTCGACACACGGGACGGGGGTTGACCAACTTGAGCACGTAACTTTCCTCTCTCCCTTCGTGACAGCGCAGGCAGCGAAGGATGGTTGCTGACTGGGAGGTGTGCCTTGTAAAGGAAGGTGTTTGTGCAATTTGAATGTCAATTACTGCAATTTTACTTAAACATTTACTTCCTGTACTTGATCCCACCAACCCTGTTCTCCTCTCATCCTGTGGAAAACCCTGCTCTCTCCCTCTCGGCACCGAGTGAGGGTAGAGGGGCAGGTGTCCCACAACGTCCTTCTACAGCAACGAGCGTCACGACTGTTTCGTCTAGCGGTCTAACCTGTGCATGCGTACTGGATGTACGAACTTGAGGTACTGACACGGGTAATCCGGTTAAGCATTTGGATTTTGGACAAGTAAAAGATCTGGTTGGTTCCAAGAGAGTAACAAACAGATCAAAAGGCAAATCAACAACTGTGAAGGCAGCACTATTTGGCAGCTGAAACTTCACGACAATTTTCCAAATGACTTGGCAATGAGCGCATAGAAATTCCTTGTGTTGTTGCGCAGGCTTTCTCCTGTTCTAGACTAAACAGTTGTCTTCCAAGCTCAAGAAAGAAACATGCTTCAACTCTCCACAGTTGCACTACCACTTGACTAAAAAAGTTCTCCCGTCCCGTGCCATACACCAGAAAGAACACTGAATGTTTGGTACTTTACGCACAATCATGGGGAGCTATCTAGCTGATATTGTACTCTTCTGTAACCCGCACAGACATTCTAGTCAGACGGCCACAATGCTTAGCCTTCCTACAAAATTCAAATAAATGAAACAAATGTCAATTTCTCAATCATAGCCACTAACCACAGAACCAACTAAGTTAGATTGGTAGCATGTAGAAATTCTGAAAACAGAATCATTGCGCATTTGTGTGAACCGTCCATGCAACTGATTGTTATTACATCAGGAAGACAAATGCTCAAATAGAAAATCAGAAAAGTTACCTTAATTCCTTCTAATTCTCATCATTGCCAGGATCCAATTTTTGTGTGTCCAGATAAGCTTGCTTGTACTCCTGGAAACAGCAAATTCAGGCTTATAATTAAGACAACCACAAGTCCACACCTCACCTAATGTGAAGTATATGAACAGCTATTTAGAGATTGTCCATAGTCGTTCATGTTGTACATGCTGCGTAATTAGCTTGTATGCCAAGCCAACCCCCCAAGGGCGTGTGGCATTCTACCCATCTCTCTGCTTTTATACTGGCAAGCTGAGAAGTGAATCTTACCTTGAGTAGCATGTGAGCAGCTGCTTGCCGATAGCAACCTTTTGCCCAGCAGGCCTCATCATCCTGCACTGGTAAGCATCTGATAAAGATTTTTTCCCAGCAGGCCTCATCATCCTGCACTGGTAAGCATCTGATAGAGCGCCTTCACCATCACCCGTTTTCAGTTTACAGAGGCTTCTGTTGGAATACAGTGTTGCTTCTGGTGCAATGTTTGTCCCCTACCATCAAGCATAACAGGTTATACATTTATATCTTTTAAGATCAAATGGTAACAAAATAGTCAAACAAAAACTAGCTGCTAACAGTTGTGTAGACTACAGAATTTAGCATTACAACAGCAGAGACCTGTCTACAAACTTCTTAGACTAGCATTCACATTCACTGAGTGGCATGGTATGTTGATGCCTTTTAAAAAGACAATAAATGTTAACTTGATAAAAGTTAACTTGAGAGCTAAGCCACTAGAAGCTTCCACCTTAATCATCCATAGAAATCTAATAATATCTAATACTAGAAAGGGTAAGAAACACTGCAGATAAATTTAACAACTGCTGATAAATTTTCAGCTTGGTCTAAACTTTCTAATTCAATCACAGCTACCCTAACTGACATTTGGTGCATAACAACTGCTGATAAATTTTCAGCTTGGTCTAAGTTAAACTTTCTAATTCAATCACAGCTACCCTAACTGACATTTGGTGCAGTGTGTACTTTACACAATTATTAGTTATAGCATCCTTGAGACATTTGAAAGCAAAAAAAGAAGAAGATGTGGATAGTATTTGCCATAAACCTGAAAGTCAAGATCTTATGGGGGACCGAGGGATTACAAAGGAAATCATACATAATTGATGATTTGAAAAGTAGCCTCAGTGAGGAAGGGAAAATATTATTTTCTCTAATCCCAAGTAGTACAGCATCACACGGCCCATACAAAGCATCCTAGCAATATATTGTACAAAGAGTATCCTAGCAATACAATCAAAATGGTCTAGAAAAGATATGCATAACCTACCAATGGCTTTGTATCATCAAATTTTGCATGAGAGATTACTCCATCAATGCTCCAGTTTCTGACTCTTGGGGTTGGCGAAGTTAAGGGCCGCAGCATCTTTACTTCTTCCTTGCACTCATGCAGCGCAGCAAGCTCTATTGGCAACTTTCCCAGCTGCAACAAGAGGGGAAAAATATATCATTCCTTAGAAAATTAACGACATAATTCAGTCACAAAAACCAGGGCCATACATAAAGAGACATGCAGAGAAAATTGAGATACTTTGTGAAAGAACCAGGATCTGGATTATATTAAAACTATAACTTTCAACAAGGACTCAATCTAATGAGCATATAGGATTTTAGCATTACAAAAGCATAGACCTGTCCACAAACTTCTTAGACTAGCATCCACATTCACTGAGTGGCATGGTATGTTGCTGTCTTTTAAAAAGACAATAAATGTTAACTTGATAAGTTATTCTACCAAATGTTCTGTCCTCATAATGTGACACTCTTCAATAGTTCCATGTGTGACCCACTTCCAATTGCCCTCAATGAGCTCTATATTGGAAAACGCTTCCATTCTGCTTCAAATAATTTGAGGAGTGTATTTCTGAACATTCTTAACTAGATAAGGGCTCATATTGACATCGAAACTAGTTTAACAGAAATTGGATCTAACTTTAACAGCTTGAAATAATCATGCTCATAATACATGATTCATTTGCAATACAGTTCAAGCATCGCTATCCCTATTGAGTGCCAGAACATGACATATTCTTCAACAGGTGAAAAATTACAGAAGAAACCAAGTTAGCAATGAATATAATATTTTCTTCAAAATCATCACAGGTGGAGGCACATAATTACCATATTATAGAGCTTTAATGCCAGGGAATAGTCCTTCTGCCTGAATGCCAGATATGCCTGAGACTTGATCATAGCTCTTCTTCTATTAAAGTGCATTTTATCCTAATATAGACAAGAAAAATAAAATAAAGTTCAGATTAAGCATTTGAATTTATAATAATAAAATATTTATTAAGGATGATTCTAATGATAAATTTAAGTTATCATCATTCATGCAAAAATTCTTTATAGATTGCTAGCTACGTCAAACACTTATCCAGCAATGCAAGTGTAGATGCTCGTAACTTAAGAGCTAAGCCACTAGAAGCTCCTACCATCATCATCCACAGAAACCTAATAATATCTAATACTAGAAAGGGAGAGAACAACTGCAGATAAATTTTCAGCTTGGTTAAGTTAAAACTTTTTAATTCAATCATGGCTAGCCTAACTGACATTTGGTGCGGTGTGTACTTGACACAATTATTAGTTATAGCAGCCTTGGAATATTTGGAAGCAAAAAAACATTGATGTGGATACTATTTGCCATAAACCTGAAAGTCGAGGGATCAGACTCGAGCATTTAGGGATTACGAGGGAAATCATACATAATTGATGATTTGAAAAGTAACGTCAACGAGGAAGGGAGAAGGTTATTTTCTCTAATCCCAAGTAGTACAGCATCGCACGGCCTATATAAAGCATCCTAGCAATATATTGTACAAGGTATCCTAGCAATACAAACAAAATGGTCTAGAAAAGATATGCATAACCTACCATTGCCTTTTTATCTTCAAATTTTGCATGAGAGATTACTCCATCAACACTCCAGTTTCTGACATTTGCGATTGGCGAAGTTAAGGGCAGCAACATCTCTACTTCTTCCTTGCACTCACGCAGCGCAGCAAGCTCTATTGGCAACCATCCCAGCTGCAACAAGAGGGAAAAATTTATCATACCTTTCAAAATCAATGACATAATTAAGTCACAAAGACCAGGGGCATACATAAAGATACATGTAAAGAAAATTGAGATACTGTGTGAAAGAACCAGATCTGGATTATATTAAAACTATAACTTTCAACAAGGACTCAATCCAACGAGCATATAGGGTATGTTTATTGTTTGGATTGATCCCCATGTGTGCTCGACAAAAACATCAGTCATTGACTCCATAACAGCGTGACGCATCAGCACTAGTTTAACACCAATTGAATCTAACCATAACAGCGTGAAATAATCATGCTCATAATACATGACTCATTTGCAATGCAGTTCAAGCACTGCTGTCCCTATTGAGTGCCAGAACATGACATGTTCTTCAACAGGTGAAAATTTATAGAAGAAACCAAGTTAGCAATCAATATAATGTTTTCTTCAAAATCATCACAGGCGAGGCACATAATTACCATATTATAGAACTTTAGTGCCCAGGCATAGTCCTTCTGCCTGAATGCCAGATCTGCCTGTGACTTGATCATAGCTCTTCTTCTATGAAAGTGCATTTTAGCCTAATATAGACAAGAAAAATAATGATACTTTAATGAAGTTCAGATTAAGCATTTGAATTTATAATTAAAAGAATTAATAAGGATGATTCTAATGACAAATTTAAGTTATCATCATTCACGCCCAAATTCTTCATAGATTGGTAGCTACATCAAACACTTATCAAACAATGCAAGTGCATATGCTCGTAACTTGAGAGCTAAGCCACTAGCTCCTACCTTCATCATCCACGGAAACCTAATAATATCTAATACTAGAAAGGGAAAGAACTGCAGATAATTTTTCAGCTTGATTGAAGTTAAACTTTCTAATTCAATCACAGCTAGCATAACTGACATTTGGTGCAGTATGTACTTGACACAATTATTAGTTATAGCAGCCTTGAAAAATTTGGAAGCAAAAAACATTGATGTGCCATAAACCTGAAAGCCAACTTCTCGAGATTTGGTTATAGAGGCATCTCAACAATTGACGCGGGTGGCCAAGGAGTTTTTTACCCAGGCACATGGGTGGCAGTCTAGTCTTCGGATCGAGGATTTTTAGTTTTTGTTTCTTTTGTAAGGCTGTGTGTATCCTTGTTATACAGAGGCCGGAAGTGTTTCAAGGTCTTTGTATCATCTTGATGTAACGATCTGGAAATTAATAAAGCTTTCCTTATCGAAAAAAAGATCTTATGAGGGACCAGAGTCTAGCATTGAGGGATTGCGAGGGAAATCATACATAATTGATGATTTGAAAAGTAACCTCATCGAGGAAAGGAAAAGGTTATTTTCTCTAATCCCAAGTAGTACAGCATCACACGGCCCATACAAAGCATCCTAGCAATATATTGTACAAGAGTATCCTAGCAATACAATCAAAATGGTCTAGAAAAGATATGCATAACCTACCAATGGCTTTGTATCATCAAATTTTGCATGAGAGATTACTCCATCAATGCTCCAGTTTCTGACTCTTGGGGTTGGCGAAGTTAAGGGCCGCAGCATCTTTACTTCTTCCTTGCACTCATGCAGCGCAGCAAGCTCTATTGGCAACTTTCCCAGCTGCAACAAGAGGGAAAGAATTATCATCCATTTGAAAATTAACAACATAATTAAGTCACAAAGACCAGGGGCATACATAAAGAGACATGTAAAGGAAATTGAGATACTGTGTGAAAGAACCAGGATCTGGATTATATTGAAACTATAACTTTCAATAAGGACTCAATCCAACGAGCATATAGGGTATGTTTATTGCCTGGACCAACAGCATGCATACAGTGATATAAGCTAATAGAACTGTAGATCCAAAACACTATCACTATAGTCTAGGCATAACTGTAATGCCTTGCAAAACCAGCCAACTAAAACAGCTCCCCGACAAAATCAGAGAAGTTAAGGAATACTCAGTGTAATTAGAGCAAGACGGGATAGCAAGAGTGGTTACCTTTATTTGCTTGACGATCGAAGGAGTCTCTGCTTTCGTCCTCTCAATCAGACTCATGCCAGATGATTCAGTACCAAATAAGCCTCTTTGAATATGTGGCAGCAGACCTTTTCCTCCTATTTCTTGTACTCCACCCCTTCTTCCTCTGAGCCCATTCTCATTTTCTTCAATTTTGAAGACACCTTTACTGTACAAATCATAAGGGCAAACTCGTATACCAGCTACAAGGTCCTGAAGAGTAAGATCTAGTCCATAATCACTGATTGGCTGTGGCGCTTTCCCTTTGTACATTATGTCAATATTCTTAAGAAGCTGCCGTGATAGGGAAGTGTATTTTCTTATCCAGGTCACCAGCCCTGTTGGCTCCTCATGCCCTGTTGGCTCCCCTGTTGGCTCCTTAGTCAATCGACTAAAGCTAGCATCTACTATAGACCTACAAATGTGAGAGTGCACCGCCGCACTCCTTGCCGCTTCAGAGATATGAATTGCAATGGTACCTACATATGGTCCAATACATTTAGCTGATCCTCCCTTAAAGCTGCAGAGCTCTTCTACAGCTTTCCTCAAGCGCCACATACCAGTCAAGGTCCTGCCAAGGGAATCGTCAAGTATATCGTAGTAATTGACTCCAATATCTAGTACAGTAAACCCTTTGGCAGGTTTGAACTTGGCATCTGTTCCAAAATCTAGTTCGAAGTCCCCGTATCGAACTAAAAAGGAAGTTGCGTCTACTACTTGAAAGTAGTCACGGAACCACTCATCCAGATCCCTTGATATTCAAGCACCATATCGAAAATGAATCATGTATTGCAAGTAGTACGTTGAATGCCGTCCCATCTAGACAGATTCTTGTACTATATAAAGTGGCAATATATAATAAAATTGTATCCAAACTTATATACTATAGTCAAACCAAATGCACTGCTAGATTATATATTTCCCTTTTCGACATTTCACAGAAAAGATGATATACATTCCATTTTAAAGAAATTTAGATCCTAAGCAGCCTACATTTCTGCTAGCAACAAACGGCAAAGCAATTCAACTGGACCAGCAGTTCTGGTATTTGAGAAATGAAAACACTATTAAGCACGAATGAACATATACTGAAACAAGGAATTGCTGCATTCCAAAGAGTTTAATGACCACTGGGATGGGACACATACTAGCAAATCACAAACACTATAAGTAGAAGAGGAAAGATTGAATTAACGCCTCACTATACTCATTAAAAAAAGCAAATCGAATGGGATCATCGAAAACTGGCTTTAGCTAGCTTGGAAACAAAAGGTCGCGGGCACATCGTTTTTCATTTCAAAGAAGTTCACCGCTACTAAGCTATACTATAGGCTCTAAAGGTCTTACTTTAAGAGTACTCCTATTATGTATGGGTGGATCCGCTCTACGTAATGAAGCCAGCCTAATTGGATAGCAGCAGGACTTGCGAAGTACCCAGGCAGGAAAGTAAGCTACTCATAAGGTTTTAGGGAATGGCGTTTGGACTCCAAGTCTATGCCTCCAACCATGTTACAAGTGCCCAAGTCTAAGTTCTTCCAAGAGTTCAGACAGGGGATAGGGTATTTACCGGTAAGCTCTTTCTCAATGCATATTTAGAAATCGATGGGGGTGGGTCGGATTTTAAAAGAAAGGACCCCTATTACGGAAGTAGCTCAGTCAATCAGATATCTTGAACGTTCTTTGCAAGCACTATTGAGCACTAAGCAACTCTTGCTGTCCCTAAAGGGCCCTTCTACCTTTTCAGAGAATGCACAACATACTGACAGATAGGCCAAAGGCTCCCTTGGCTCCAAAAAGGAAGGACGGTGCCCTCTTTCTCGCTACATCGGTTTTCGTTTGGTTTATGCTTGCTTTCGTACTGTGTGTGATCTTTCCGACCTCTTCTCTTCCTTTCTTTTTGGCGAAGAGAAAAAACGGGACCATGAGCACAGGAGCCGCAGGCGAGGGTACATGGACCGCATACAAGGTAGTTCCCCGCACTTGAAGCATAGCCCACGAGCACGGCGATAAGTTCGTTTGGTAAACAAACGGCTCTGCCCTAGCTTCTACTTCCTAGTTGCATTGATATCTAGGTTCCAGTGTAGTAAGTCTTCCAAATGTATAAACACTTTTCTGGTGTGGTTGAACCTATGATTATGATAGGTTGGGCAATCCGCCTATACTATAGCCTGCCTTGGTCCCGGGCGGGCGGCACCTAGCTATAAAAAAAGTGGGCGTATCAGAAGAAAGAATGGTTTCCTGCAGTACTTTTTAGTAGGGGAAGTGCCAATATATATCTATAGCCTTCTCGAAAGAAGAGCGCGCGCAGAGCTCTAAGAAAAAGCATCACTCACTTACAATAATAATGAGGACCAGGAACCAATCTCTTTGTTGCGAGGAATCCGGGAAATAACTAACTCCAAGTCACTTAACTCACTCTGTAAGGCCATGAAAATCCAAAAGGAAATATAGGAAATACAAGTCAGTCAAAGAAAAGCAATTCGGAAATGCGCACGCACCAGTCAATCTAGTCAAGTGCTACTCAATCTCCTACTAGATATATAGAGGCCATATAGAGGCAGGCAAATCCAGGAATGAGATATAGCGGAGGGAATACGGGCCTCCTTACCTACCTGAAATAATCTAAGAAAATTCTAGGAACAGAAAGCAGAACGAGCGCGCGCTAATCCTCTTATTCCAATGAGTAAGTCACATCCCTAGGAAGGCCTCCCTCTTATGAAATGCAAAAGTAGTCCATCCAAGAGATTCCAATGAGGAGGTGAAATGCGCAAGCAAGTCACTGAACTACATTCCAAGAATGTTCGTTCAAACAAAGTGAACTTACTTAATAACATGTGTTATGCCCGGTGCCAGCGCACCCACCACTTATGGGGGGAAATTCCTTACCCCGAAGTGAATCCTGACTAGGAAAGTACACAAACTCACTTAACAGTTGTATATGTTTACACTATGTGAAGCTCAATCACAGAGTGTTGAAATCCATGCGCTCGGAAATGGAAAACCAAAGAGTTGGCTTACTTACTATCTATATATGAGTAGACCCTTTTTTAGTAAATTCCCAGGCGCTTAGGTAATTTTCACTTAGGTAACTAGACAACTAACTAGAACTTTTGATCGGTAGGTGAGTGTTCATTGATTGACTTGCTTGCCAACACCCTTTCTTCTTAAATTAAAGGTAGACTGGCTAAGCAAATAGAAATATAGGGTGGAATTAACATGTTCCAATAAGTAGGTAGGTCACAAAGAATAAAAGAATTCGACTTACTCACTCACATCCTACAGGAGAAAACTCAACTAGCTAAAGAAAGCAGCGTGGAAAGAGTCAAAAAATGGCCGGGCTGTCCACTAGCCTTTCAAAGAAAACAAATTGGCAGTCGAAGTAAGAAACTATAAGAAAGAGACTAGAGCGGTAAACTTCCGGAAAGTGGAATCCAAATAGGTGAGCATGCTTCCTTTGCTTGGTCGGGCTAGTCAAGACTAGGAATAGAAACTATTCTCACTTGCTTTTGATACAAGGTGAACCTTCCTCAAAGTCTTCTTTATTTTGGAGGAAAAAGCCAATCCACTCTCTCTGTCCCGCCTGGAAAAGAGGAGGGAGGTCCACGTTCACTAGCTTCTTTTTCCTAACTACAGTGACTGGGTGAAAAATCCCTTGCCAAGGAAGGCAACTATATCTCAAAGCGGATAAAGAAGAAATAGAAAGGCAGACTTGACTTTGCTCGTCACACTTTTCTTTCGCAGCTCTTTCCTAGATTTTTCGTTGATTCCTCTTCTCCACCCAGTGATCCAAAGTGGAAAAGCCGGATTTCGATATCAGTGAATACATACTATTTACGATAATTTGAATAGGTTTTACCGAAAGCAATAAGAGAGAAACGAAAGCCTGCGAAGCTAAAGGATTAGATGAGCTACCACCTACTAAGAGTTCCCAGTAGGATTAGGAGATCAATGATGAAAACAAGTGTTTGTCCGGAGCACACATATGTTAGAAGGGAAAGAGCCCATGATACTTCGAGTCTAACAGTGAAACAAACCTTATTGATTCGACCAAAGGAAGCGTATACTTACTCCTTGAAGTGCGCAGAGTGCAGCCAGCAAGGAAGTTTTCTTTGATGCAAGGTAGCCAGCAGAATGAAGTGTTCCCAATTAATAGAGAGCCCTGCCTGCCCTAATTTCATTCTTCTTTTCAAGCTGAGAGCCATAGCCCAAACGAATAGTGAGTTTCGAACAGCAGAGTAGCTAGTTTGACGTCGAACACTCCAGGGAGCCAAGCTTAAAGATGAAGTTCTCTAGAAAAAGAAAGCTACGGGATCTAGATAGGGCTGGCCTTATTAGAATAATAGTTTCACCGAATTATTTCATCCTGAGGAAAGAAGAAGAATGCTTTCTAGTAAATAAAAGCCTTCCTTTGCGGTAATTATATCTCTTTGCTTTCAGGGAAATCTCTCAACCAACTTACTTACTTATAGTTATTTTCCAACCAAAGTGAATGAAATATTAATGCCAGCCGCCGGGCAGGTATGATAAGATAGGCAGGCTATCCAAGCGAGGTATGATAGGCTAGTAGGCAGGCCAGCCAAGCGAGGTATGGGTAGTAAGTAGGCAGGCCCAGTTTGACTTCCTCTAGGCCAAGGCAGGATTGATTCGATTAAATACTATTATTTAAGAGAAATGTTTAAATTAATGAATGTATCTCCAATTTGTAATGCTGAACTAAGAGAAGATCGTCGACTATGGCATGTATTTAATAGAGCATCTGAGGATTTACATAAATCTTTGGAAAATAAATTAAGTCAATTTGAGCAAATTAGCCATAGTATAAAATATCAAGTAACACAATGTTTGGTCCACATGATTACCTGTCAATCGCATGATGGAATTCAATATGTGTATGGTAATATCTTTGCTCTAGTGAAATTAGGATTTTATACAACAGTGTGGTATAATTTTACATAATGTATTCCGTATTTATACTCAAATGACCTGGTGCCAGCAGAATTTCTTGATTTATTCTTCAAAGACGAAGCATATGTGCCTGGTTATACTAAGTTTGTGATAAAGGAAGGTTTGGAGGGTATGACATCATCGATCGAAGAGGTATTTGAAGATTCTCCATTTAAGGATATGCTTGATAGTAGGCGTAAGTCGGAGATGGGTGAGGAAGATCTCTTTTATGAAGAGTGGGCAAGATTGCCTGATGATGATAATACCATCCCTGGTTTACGAGATAATAATACCATTAAGTCTAGTGAATGGTTTAAATCAATAAGTTTAGGTGTATTGGTATGTTTCTGTGTAACAGTCGGTGTACTACCTAATATGGGTGGGTAGTATATTAGAATGATGAGAAACCCAATGATAAGAAAGAAGAGCGATTGTTGATTGCCATTTATCCTATCATCCTATACTTTGCCATTGCAGTTGTTGAAAATGCAACAAAATGAAATGGTGATGGGTGGTTCAGTTAGTGCCTGGAAGTTATTAATTCTTTTATTATTAGCAGAATTTACAAGAAGCCGAAGCAGTAGCGGATATTGCCATAGATGAAGCTGAGAAAGATGATCAGTTGGATGTTTGGCCAGCACCAAGTGTTTAATCTCCTCTCTAAGGCCACTTACAAAGGGAGTTATGTAATGGCTTTCAGGGAGGTAAGGTAACTCAACTTGTAACCTTGACTGTATCAACTCAAACTGATGCATGTATTCTCTGTTGGTCTGAGAAAGTCTCTTCATTTCCTCATAATCCCCTCCTTTCTCAGATTTACCAAACCGGATTTTAATCATCCTAACCAAATCTGCCCATGGGGGATGATCATGAGTTGACCTAGAACCTCTATACCAAGCACCAGCCTGATTAGCAACAACTTGTACTGTTTTGGGTATGAAACAATTCAAAAGAGACGCAATGTAGTAAGCTGATTCAAGGATAGCTGGCTTATGTGCCTTCACTTGAAGTTTCTTCTCTTCCTTGTTTCAGCTTTTCAAGCTTTCAATTGAATGATAATCACTCACACCTTATATTACTTTACAGACACTAGGTCCAGGTATGATCAAGCACTGGTCCACAGATAGCTAGCAGTTGAGGAACTCTTTTTTAGGAAAGCAATCATTGAACGTGATAAATGCAATCAAGGCAAGGTAGGACAGTTAGAACAGTAGGCCAGCCAAGGTCTAACCAATTTAGTAGGGGTAGTGTTGTGCCGAGCAAACATTCAATCAATGAAAGAAGTGGCGGTTGCAATTCCTATTAAGTTTACGACCTTGGGAGAGGAAGAGGTATTAGCCGAGCAAAGATAAAAGGAAGTCCGCTAGCAATATGCTTAACACAGGAAGAGTTACAGGAAGAGTTCTCGTGTTGTCTAGAATCGTATCTGATAGGGTAGCTTAGTGAACTGAAACTAGGTAGGAATCCAATCAAGCAAAGCTCGGGAAAGTCTAAACTAACCAGCCAGTTTAATAGGACAAGGGTAACGATACAGATCCAGACTGAGTGTCTCTTTCGATACAGCTCTTTCCATACAGACTGAACTCCCAAGTGTATGTTTTACTTACGATGCAATTCGTTGTGAGAAGGCAGGGACAGGCTAACTGGTTGGTCAAGGGCTACGACTCAGCTTAGAAAGCAGCACATACGACTCAGCTTAAGAAAGCAGCACACTGGACCTACATGCGGGCCATCTGATAAAGAAGAAGACGCATATGAAAATACGAAATACGAAAAAGAAAGTAACTAAGAAAAGCAGTCCGCACTCCCATCCCAGAAGCAAGTCCGATCGGAATTCCTACTCCTTAATTGTGTATTGCCTCTCGCAAAGTACGAGTTTAGTCCAAGAGATGAGGGTTCTTCCTTTCTGCCACTCCGTGAGGGGAATGAGGACAACTTGTCTGATGGATAAGGCCCGGCACAAAAGGCAGAAAATTAGGTCATTTAGAGGGGAACAACAATGTAAAATGAAAGATTCAAGTATCAATCTTGAGTATAGTCAATAGTTTGGATCCGGTAGCAATTTCAATCTTCGTGTGCACGATAGTCTCTGGAGTTGGACATCTCAAGTAACTCAATCCCAATTCCAAAGTCAATGGGACTCCACAGATTCTCCAATGCCCAAGGAGGGGGAGTACAACAAAGAGCAGGAATCAATCAGTCTTTAATCTCGACTCGGAGTTTAGAATGAACTACACTTCAGTCAGATATGGGTAGGAAAATAAAGTCAATCAAAGAAATCCCTACCTACTTGCCGCCATTTACCCTCGTAAGCACATATCTTCCTTGCCATTTGAGCTTATAGCTTCTTTTATATATAGCTTGCCCCAATAAAGAGTTCCCTATTTTGGCCTCTTTTAATAGATGGATTTAGTTATATACCACAGTTCATTGTTATAGCACCCATTACGGCTTTGCCTGCCCTAGAATACCTTAAAATGGATATACCCAGCCTACCGCTTGCCTTATTTAGAAGTCCGTCCGTGTCTTTTTCAATTCAATGGCGTGCGCTTAGCTGTTTAATTGAAAGACTCCAGCCAGTTTTTTAGTTGTTTACTATTGTTTTTACTTTAGCTATATAATTGAGAGAATCCCCTGCCAGAAGCACCCATTTCCTTTCCTTTTTGCTCTGGGGTAGTTTGCTACTAGACTTCCCAGTGAGGAGGGTATTTGCTAGCAGCAATTTCTATTAGTTTCAAAGAAGCAAGTGGTTGAAGTTGGCCAAGCGTCGCCAAAGACAAATCATATTGATGCTTATTACAGGTCAGATAGAAACTAACTAGAAGCATGCTTAGATTTAAGTCCAGTTGCAGATCCAATACAAACTGAACTAGGGTTTCTAACTATACTATCTTATAAAAAGGAAGTTACTAAAGCAGGGTAAGCTCTTACCAATCGGAGTTGTTATAGTTCAGTTCAAAGAAAGTACTGATGCGGTCACCAGCAAACTTCTATAAATATGCCGACTCGCATGGAAATGAAGACCTTAAGTTCTCAGAATAAACTTCTTTTTTTAAGGATGGACAGGAGGAAAACACCCACTTACGACTGATGAATTTAAGGATGCAAAGCTCCCTATGCCTACTGTTCTCAATATGGCACCAGCCTAGCCTACTGTTCTGAGATCAATAGCAGCCTAGCCAACCCCAAATCTTACTTATGATGGAAGTGAAGTTTCAGTCGGGAATAGGATAACTTCAGTGAAAGTATCAGTCGGGAAGGCATATTTGGAGTTAGTCTCCTGAATTGGCATCTTCTGTCTCACATCCTAATAAGTCAGCTCTTTCTGCTGGCCTCCTTACTTAAGTCTTAACTCCTGGCACAGCTCAGTTATCGTTCAACCTTCGGCCTCTGTCTTCTTAATTGAAAGTAGGGGCCGAAGGCCACGGTGTGGGGGGTGTTTGTCTGTTGTGCCTGTTTAGGTAGGGAAGGGCACGGATTGCTGTCGCAGTGCTTTTGATTGTGGGTATGAGATTTTCGTAAAGGCGCGTAGCGGTGTGTTTGCTGTTCGGGTAACGGGTATGGGTCAGACAACCAATGGTCGGAGTAATGACAAGGTAGCGGTTGAGAACGATGTACTCAGTCTTTCGAAGGGAAAAAAGTTGGAATAATAAGAATCGGAGAACTCCCTCTTCTACTGGTCTGGTTAGGGGTGAACAAGCGTAGATATGATAGTACAGAGTCCGGGTTAAAGATGAATTCAGACCCAATCAGTTTAAATTGGATTTCCCGGAGAATAATCAGATTCTGGTTATGCCTTCTCGGATCCCCATCTCCGAGCGGGTCTCAAACTCGTTATCTAAGCCACGTCTCTCTAGCAAGAGTTTAAAACATTGAGCTATCATGTTAAGCTTGCTCTTCCTATACTTTAGAGCGGAAACCACTCCTATCTTTCTTTCTCTCAATATGCTGAAGGGTGAGAATGTCTTGTGGCGAGCAGCTCTTGGGTAATTGCTTCGTAAACATTTCTATTTTTTTTCTTTTTCACTACCAAAGAGTAGGCAGCTTTGGATGCTTATGGGGATATGGCTTTGGTAAAGATCTGCTTAGCGTGTGCTTTTTCGGGTGCGACTTAGAATAGAATAGAATAGATCGAGATAGTCAGACTAGAACGTCGAGAATGTTATAGCGCAGCGAAAGAAGGACATTCTGATCGACCCGCTTGGCTCTCGTTCTGGTTTGGCGGAAAGGTGAAAAGCACTTTAAGTTTCTTCTCGGACTTAGCTCAAGAAGAGCACAAAGCAAAAGCAACTGAAGCTGGTTATACTGAGATGGCTGTTTTGTAGGCTGGATTTCTTTAAGCCTTAGTGGGATTGAACTATATGTTCATGATTTGAAGGTATAGCGTTAATACTCTTATTATGATAAGCTTAGCCTTTAGAGCGAGGATTGGGCTTGGAAGAGGTTCTTCACTTCATCAAGACGTCCTCCTTTGAATCCTAGACCGACTTCTGAGTTATTCCAGAACCTTATGCTCTTGCTTTTTGACTAGCTGCTGATGCTTGCGGGGAGGCCATATTTAGTACGGGAACACAGGTGCCTACCTTATAGAGGCAAGGTCGGATGGAATATTTGATTAGAGGTGGTGGGATACAGATAGGGTTGCGCACACATATAGGCGAGGGTTTAATGATTTCAAGTTATATATCACATAGAGCTGCTAGTTTGTGCTTATATAACTAGCAAGCAGGGTGAGATATGAGAGTGGAATTAGGCCAAATAAACACGTGTTTAGAGAATAATCAATGACCAGCTGCGGATGCTGGCAGGGATTTTCTATAATGGAATCGCTCGCTTCGCCTAGTTTGACTACGAACTAATCAATGACAAGCTGCGGATGCTCTTGCATTGGTTATCTAATTGAATTCAATGACATTTGGATGCAGGTAAAACAAAACTGAGTCTGAGAAGATACAGATGAGCCACATTAGAACTAAGGAGCTAAATCATTGACTCTACACCAGCCTTGCTTATTTTCTTGTTTGTTATTCCGAATTCCTTGTCAATGTAGAGTGCACTTGCTCGCCGTCGGGTGAGGGAAGAGTGTTGATACCCTCTTTCATAGGTATATTAATATAGAGGATTTTTCCAAAGCCCAGCTTGTCAAAGAGCTTGAGTCAGCATTGAAGAAAGCAAAAGCAAGGATGAAAAGGAAATAGCTGACCGAACACTACACTCATAAAAGAAAGATTGGTTGGGCTAGTAATGCAAGAGGAAGAAAGAGTCGTTAACGGGAATTTCCCTTGGAGCTGGATAATGAAAACCCTCGATGGTTACTAAACCATTCAAATCTACGGAAGGGAAATGCACTTTATATGTTTCGTCATAGAATGAAAACCCATCCTCATATTCATAAGTCAGGACGGCATACTGATCACTAAGGACGATAAGACAGTGAAGTATGAAAAGCAAACTAACAAGACCCAGAGTGCCGAAAAGCAAATAAACAGGGCATGCTTGGTGGGGAACTCCCAAAGAAGGCAAACAAAGAAAAAAAACACTATAGTAGGATATGCATTCACGATGAAAGAAGCATGTTGCCCCAAGAACTTTCTTCGATCCACTAAGACAAGGAGCGAGACAGTCCGGATGAAACCACACTGTGTAGTACCCTCATCCTATTGGCAAAGTAATTCCTTATCTCTGTCCTTGGTAAAGATGGAGGTAGTCTAAATTGGATTCATCTAATCTAGGTTTCTCATTGCCATAATATGTTCTAGCGTATCTTAGGGCTTCAGTGGATTGGTATGTTTCCAAGTCAAGAGATAGTGTCAATCTCAATCCCAGGTCCATATGCTAATAAAATCCCTGAATTTAAACCTTGTGGCCATACTATAAGTGAGTAAGAGTCGTGCTTTCTTATAAACTTTCCGATATAGGTTACATAGCCTGAGGAATATTACTATAAATGTCTTCCTTCTGTAGTTGCATTATTCGCTCCCGAAGTGGTGCCCAACCTAGGGAGTATCTAGACTCGGTCCTTACGTCGGCGTTGGTTATAGAACTTGTTTGGATTGTTTTCAGCAAATAGGACTGACGGGTTGTAGAATAGGATTGTTTGTTTAGGGAAAAGAAGAATGTCTTGTCTTAAGCAAATACTGCTTGCAACGATGATAATTTACTACTTGGAAAACAGCTTGTCCAGGCAAGCCAGCTATTGGCTCCGATCGATCAACTAGTGGTTACAAGGCGAGTAAGAAATTAGGTCATAGGTTTCATCTGACCCTTGCCAGACAACTTGTTAGGTCATAGGTGTCAAGGAACAGGTGTTCCTTTTAAATACAGAAAGAAAATAGGCATTGCAGTTGTGTTCAGCATAGATATTCTAAGTAGCGCTTTTGCGTCTTTCTCTGCGCATATCTGATCTCGCTCGTAAGGTCCTTCTTTGGTCCCTACGGACCAGAAACCCGTTTCATTTTCTTTGCCAGGTGGCTAACATTCTGAATATAAAAGTCTTGTTTGTTATGGGAGTCAGGGTCGTCAACCAATTAGAAAAAGGGGGATTGTTTCGACAAGACAGAGTCGTGTTAAGCTATCCGCGATTTCGAGGAGGACACAGAAGAGGTTGAAGTGCTTTTTTAGTTAATTCTGTACGTCGTGTCCGCAACTAAACCCATGAGCATACTCTAAGTTGAATTAACTAAAATAACCCTAGCTCGTGTCCATGGGCAAACCAAAGGTGGAAGGTCGTGTCCGCCACGAGCACAAACTGGTCCCCAAAACAACCCTAGCTCGCGTCATGGACAAATTAAAGGTCGAACACGGCTCCGAAATGTCCCAGAGAGAGAGCGAAATGTCCGAAGGGAGGGAGGATCGTGTCGGGCGCGACGATTACCTCCACCGCGCGCGCGCGGCGACGGGGGGATGAGCGCCTCGGGGTGGAAGCTGCCTTCATTTCGACGGGAGGGCACGGCGGGGACGCGGGCGGCGGGAGCGGAGTGCGCGGCGACGGGGAGGCGAGCGCCGAAAACGGAGCTCGCGGCGGCCGAGCTCGCGGACGATGTCGGGACCTGGAGCGGAGAGGGGGTCCCTCGGCTTGGATGGGGAGGGGAGGAGGAGGAGGCGACGGCGGGGTTGGCTTAGAGGGCGGCGATCCCTGCGAAGCCGGGAAATAGCAGGGAGCGGGTTTTGACGAAGGCGGTGTTCATAAACCTGTGCTTGTTCTAGTGGACAACGGAGGCTTTCAAACGCTGTCGTCCGTTGTATCCTTGTGGGTAGTCCCACTATTGCATTCGCTCTCGCGGAGGGTGAAAACAATGAAAGCTGATCTTGGTTCATGGTTCGTGTGCGGTGGCGTGTCCTCGGTCCTTCTAGGAGGATTTTTTTTTTTGGGGGTATGATTTTGGACCGTCACCATTCACTAGGGTTTATTAAGTTCAGGGATGTAGCAATTGGACGGATATCCTCCTCTTGAGCATAGGTGGTGCATGCGCCATTTTGCTGCCAACATAATGGCAGAGGCACAAGAAGAAAGAAGTGGTAGAGGCGTTATGTTGCGTTCGTGAAAAGCAAGTTCAATGAGGTACATGGAGAGGTGGAGAAGATGTTGAAGGAGGAAGCCGGTATGGCATCGTGACCAACAATGTATTCAAGGGCGTTCATGCTTTGCCGAGGTCGGGCATTTTTTTAATTCAGCTTCCAAAAGTGGAACAAGTACTTCGTTGACAGGTGGAACGCCGCAGAAAAACAATTGGATGAAGGCCACCTGAAGGGAAGTCTAGGCATAAGGCGGAGCTCTTGTTCGGTGAACTCTTCGGTGTGGCAAGAGTGGTTACCTTCTGTCCCTCGAGTGAATTGGCTGGGAGGCAGTGAGGCGACTTGAGCATCATATGTCAGCTCAGGCCATTGCCACTGCTCTGCTGTCTGCTCCCGGCCACCTCCCTGGCACCGGCTCTTCCCGTGTCTTCTCTGCACGCGTGCAGCCTCAGCCTGCAGGCTACCCAGTTAGCGCCACAAATTATCCTTTTCCGATCATTTTATTTGAGCCTTGTCACGCAGCAACCAGCAACAAAGATTTTCTCACAGGAGGTACTAGTGACTTGTGAATTACTTAAATTTTATTAATGGTCCTTGTAGCTTTCCACAGACAACAAAAAGAAAATGGCTAACATTAAGGCAGGGAGAAACGTAACAATCAGGCTAACTGAGGAGCAGAGATGCAGAAGCGAATGGCTAGCAAACTGTAACTGAACCGAGAATCAATTCAATTCAGAATAAGACGTGAACTTGTTCCTACAGTACTTGTCAATTGAAACTATCTTATCTGCCAATTCTGAACGCTTATACGGTCTCACTACGAAAGTGCATTGGTTCTGAAACTATCCTATCTGTCGCTTGGTTCCGATAATCTTCAGTCCTGAAAAACTACATATTCCTAACATACGCCAATTCAATTTCTTTCAGACACCAATAGAAACACGAGAAATTCAGTTTATCTATGTAAACGACTACTCGCTGAATATGGTGAGGATTTATCTTTTAACTTCACTGTTCGATTCATTGACCTCTCAGTCATCCAGGAAATTCAATTTTTAGCCAGACACTGTGTTTCTTGACAAACTGTCAGAAACTGTGTTTAAATGCCATTAGTGAGATTAAGTACTAACCACTAAGTGATCACATCATGATATTTGTTGGCATGTGTCAACTAGGATCTTGAGTGTTTCAGCATGCTTACCAGCGAGATGGTCGCAAGGCTAGGCTACAGCGTGTTGCTCCTGCATGTGCTGGGACATCTCATAGCTCTGTATCTGCAGTGTGCTGTGGTTCAGGAAGCTCTCGCTCGCCATCAGGTCTGCTTCAAGCGTCCCCTCCGGCCCTCCGGGTTACTGTCCCTCATCTCAACATTGGCTGCAATTAAATCATGAGTTCAGTTTTTTGTCAGTTGTTGTACTGCATCAAGAAAGGAGTTAGCGATGAACGAATGGAGTCCTATTTCCCTGGTTCCCAGGAAACTTTACAGAAATGGCAAAAAAAACTGACAACACCCTGAAACAAGCACATGATCACTATTGTGCTACCATGTTTTTGCTGTCTCTGAAACAAAGTTACACTAGATTAACTTAAGCCACAGTCCTGTCCAGATTCTTTGATGTAGGCTGATTTGTGCAGGCTAAACAGATTCATTGATGTAGACTTGTTCACCAGCCTAGGCTAATTTGTGCCGGGGGGGAGGAATCAAGAACGATGGAAATGGTTGCTGGTTATGCTTTCTCGTTCTCCTACCAACCTGGGGATGAGGGAGCCCCGGTCCGTCTCGATCTCCGCTCTCAACCAGAAGTCACCGTTGCGGTGCTGTCGCCGCGGTGTCCACCCGTCCATGGCCGCCACCGTCTCCAACTCTCCATGGCCGTCGTCCTCGTGCCCCTCCCCCTTCTCTCTGTCTCGCCCATCGACTCACTCGCGCTGTGGCGTTCGTTCTGTTCTATTGCACGCGCTGGTGTCGTGTGCGGATCGAGGGGATTGATTGTTTTTATAGACAGGGAGGAAGCGGGAAGAGGAAGCAGATGAGAGCAGGGAAAAGTTCGTTAGGAAGGAGTAACCGTTGCGATGACCTGACCAGTGTATTTCTGAGGACTTTCCCCGTGTGGCCTACGGTGTAGACGTCGTAGTTGCATCGTAGATGCATCTGTACGTGCTTGCATGCATGTAGATGCAAACGCATCCCATACATGCATGCACACGTCTGCGCTCTTGTGTGTGGATGCGGCTGTGCAAACTAGATGAGAAAATAAAACTAGATTAGATTAATTAACTGCTCACCCATGGACGTAGCGAGCATGAACGCCATCTCCTTGGCGCTCTTTGGCACTGGAATGCGCCTGGCTGCCGACGTAGCCAGCGTGAACGCCGTCTCCTTGGCGCTGGACTTGAAGAAGCAGCTAGCGGCGCCGCACTCTGAATGCACCTCCCTTGCTTCTGTTAGTAGATGCAAAAATTGTGATCAGCCGGATACATGGCGCAATGGAAACACAAGGCTGTCGTCCGGTCCAGCGGCGCGTACATGCACGTACGTCTGCCTTCCTGATCCTTCGTCGACCCGCTCCATGCTTCTGATGGATGGCGCTGTGTGCCTGCGACGCCATGCATGCGCAGATGCAAGGCTGTCGTGTCTTCTGAATCCGTGCAGCGCTACCTCCGCCGCAGCAGGCGTAGATGCACAGCGCCATGGGGGCATGCCCGCAGTGTGGAGATGCGGCAGCCTCCATGCTCTTGGTTCAGGCTCCTAGCGCCACGCCATAGCAGCGGCTGCCTCTCAGGTCTCCATTGGTCCGCTCTATCTATCTTGGCCGCCCGCGGCGGCGTTGCTGCTTGCCTCTCTCAGATGGGAAATTGTGATTAGCCTCTACGGGGTGTCGTGAAAGCTTCTTTATATAGGCCGAGAGGTTTAGGGCGCCGCCGAGTTTATGTTGGCAGGCTCTGGACTACACGCACGCACGCGCGCCGCCAAGTCTGTTGGCCGCGGGTACGAGATTTGCGGCCGCATCCCTTTGTACGCGCACGAGGTCAAGCTCATACTAATTATCCATGTGCTGCAATTATCCTTCGTGGAAACACTATCGCTAATTGGTTGGGATATTCACTGGCCGTACGTACGTGATAACCATTGTATAATATCGTTGAACAAACTTGGCTGCTAGTCGTACGTCTTCGAGAGTATGTTGTGTAGAATATTCTGGACCACGCGTATCGCGCCAGCTGCCTCGCAGGCTCGGTCGGTGTACAATTCTACACACATACGTGACACAGAATGGTGCATATACAAGCTCAACGGCTGGCTCCGGTCGTACACAGGTGCACGTATGTATTATGACTGCACCTGCTAGCTTTCTCCTATTTGCCTGTTGACACACCTACATATGCAGGTATATGGCGCTGTAGTGTGTTCTTTTCAGCCTACGTGAAGAAACTTGCTTGCTTCTTCTTGTCTTGTTTCTCAATCCTTGAATGGCAGCAGAATTTATACACGTATAGGACGTCATGCATGAAGGCTGTCACGTATATAATTTATTTTCCTTTTGATATAGCACATATAAAAATGTCTATGCACACATGTTCAAAATAAATTGTACAAAATCTCGTCGAACACTTAAGCCACAGTCCTATCCAGATTCATTGATGTATCCCATCTCCCATCGGCGGTACTGAACAACTACATATTCGTAGACGAACCAGACTTGTTCATCAGGCTAGTTTCTGCAGGCTAAACAGATACGCGAGAAATTCTTCACAGAATCACTGAACAAGATTTGCGAGTAATCTGGTTGCTACTACTGAAATCTCATTTCTGTTCGGTTCGTTCGAAAGAAAATACAAACGGCAGGTTCAATTAACCTAGTCAAAATTTCAGTCCAGATTCATTGGCCTCTATCTAAAAATTTCAGTCAAAATCTCCATGGCCGCCGCCCTCGTGCCCCTCCCCCTCTCTCTGTCTCGCCCACCGACTCACTCGCGCTGTGGCGTTCGTCCTGTTGCGCGCGCTGGTGTCGTGTCTGGGAAATGGATCGAGCGAAGCGGGGAGGGGATTGATTGTTTTTATAGGCCGGCCCAAGTTCGTTTGAAAGGAGTAACCGTTGCGATGAGACCTGGCCAGTGTCTTTCTGAGGATTTCCTCCGTGTGGCTGTCCTCTCGTTTTTTTAATGCCCAAAATTCAGATTACATACGCTTTCGTGAACTAGGAAGAGACGACCGCATGGGAGTGGGTCCGGGCCTATGATGATGAGCCTTTGGATATGTATGTGTTTGGTTCAAGAACTAGTTTAGAGACTAGAGGAACTAAGACATGGACTAGAAGAATTAATAGTGTGTCTGGTTACAGAGACTAAAGTATAGAACAAGACCAAAACACCCTAAAAAGAGGGACTAAAAGAGGAATAGAGGGCCCATTAGTCATAACTAGCACCTCTCAAGAGACTATTAATACCCGTTGAGCAATTATTAGAGACTAAAAAAGGGACTATAATCTAGTCTCCAGTCCTATAGAACCGAAGAAAACGCTGGTGCTATTAATTGTTTGGTTCCATTTCAGTTCGTCGCCTCCTTTATCTTTTTTTTTTCCTTTCTACTTATACCTGGTCTACTCATTTCCTCCATCGAGTAAGTGCCACAACCCATGTGATTATGTGAAGAGTAGAACCGCTGAATTTCTTATATACAATAATCTACTCCCTGTGTACTTAATCCGTTTTAAATTATAATTCGTTTGACTTTTTCAACTCTAAGTTTGACTACTCGTCTTATTCAAATTTTTATGCAAAATATCATTTATTTTGGTGTGGCTTACTTATTTAATAAATAGTCTACATGAATGACTTAAATTTAACTATGTTTGCATAATTTTTTTAAATAAAACGAGTGGTCAAAATTCGGGTCAACAAAGTCAAACGAATTATAAATTGAAACTGAGAGAGTATTTTATTAGCTGAATTTTGGGGTGTGGTGTTGGTGTGTGTCTTCTAGTACTTCTGCCTGTGTCTTCTAGTACTTAATACAATGAGGCTTAGCTCTCCTGCTTTTTTCGAGGAAAAAAGTCACAATCATAAACTGAAATCTGGGTCTGCTGCTGCTGCTACAACAATGCACAAACTGGTATGGACTGAATTCACACACACAAAAAGTGTTATGGACTGTTGCGGGCAAAGATCACGGAACCTATTCGAAAGGAATGAATTAATTCTTCTCTTCAAAAAAAGAATAATTCTTCTCTTCAAAAAAAGAATGAATTGACATCTGAATAGAAAAAGTAACTCCGACAAAAATAAATGTAGGTAACTATCTAATCTAAGGTACGTTGAGACAAACAAAGAGGACATACCAATTGCAAAAACAAGAACAGACTGATTCATCACAGCAGTCTGTAAAAAAAGAAAAGAAAAACAAACATGAAAAATAGGAAGAGTAGCAGCCGGCCAAGTCACCTTCACAAAGATCGAGGAATATCCATCTTCGGCCAAGTCACCTTCACAAAGATTGAAACGAACTTGGTCTTTATTTGTTGACTGGCATATCCATCGTCCATCACTTCGAAGGAACGACAATGTTCTTCAGAAAAATAAGACCCTGACCCTATCTTGAACTTCACATCCAAACACCCGTATACCGTAACAGCAATCACATGCCTCCTTAGGACATGTGACTCACCAATCACACCATCAAAGAGCCGAATCTCCTCATCTAACCCACTAGTATAACAGCTGACACACAAATTGAAACTACTTTGCACGTCAGACACGATAACTTCCACTGTCGCATCCACTGCACAGTTAACATACACATCAGTCATGTCAACTGCACTATTATTTCCATGTATGCGACATGTGAGTGGTTCATAATAGTAGAGCAGTGGGTCCCTGAGTGATGCACCATCAATCAGTTGTTGATCGTCTTCTTCTCTATCTCCTGTCTTGATTCTCATGTCATATTCAATTAGAACGGTTTCAAACAAATCAATCCCTCTCTTAGGGCCAGTCATTGGAATGAAGGAACCCTACAAAATTGTCATTGTTAGTAGCTCTTCATTGCAAAGTAACAAATGTCAAAACCTAAATACAATCCATCATAGTAGCCCTTCCTTATACAGTGAAACGAATTAAGTAATCTGAAATAATTATAGGTACAGTATCGCACCTGATCCACGGTGATGGGATCATCCCTGCTAATATTGACAATATAGTTAAGTAATGAATCCACATGATCACGCGCCGCAATGTATCCATATAATTCCACAGGGCCACCATCCAAAGGAAGTTTAACCAACTTTAATGAGAAAACTTGCCACATGTTACATGGTCTATATAATGCTTCAGGGTTCTCAAATCCATTGTTGGGTTCTTGCAAGGAAGCTTTAAAAAGAAAACATGATAAGTTGGAATGGGGAACTAAGAATGGATAGATATAATGAAAAGTAAGGAAGAAGAAAGTCCATTTTACTCACTGGAGTTATTGAGCTGTTTGCATAATCAGTTAAAAATATTTGGAGGGAGTATTTATTTTCTATTTGACTTAACTTCCTCCAACCCAATTATTTTATATGGCTGACACACTGCATCATATCCTATATCCCAAAATATCTACATAAATTTTCAAGACCATTTCTCACCTACTTGATGATTACATGGCTAGCATCCATGTAATAAGAACGGCAAACATTGTTGTTATGACCGGAGTCCAGTATACAAGGAAGAGGGGGCCCTTGGTGGCTGAACCCACCTAGGCGCATGGGCTTAAGGCCCGATTAGTTATTTCCTAGTCCTATTAGAATTATTATCTATTTCCTATTTCCATACAGATTAGTTACTATTTTTAGGATCAAGCTATTATAAATAGCAGATTGTAAGACGTGGAATTTTAAGCAGAAACAATTATTCGGGAGAATTCCTAAACCCTAGCTGCCTCTATTTGCGGGTGAACAGTACCGCAGTACTGTAAGACCTTCCAACCTCCGTCATCTTCCTCTGTTCCTTCCTCCCTGCGCAGCAGCAACAGCAACCACGCCCTAGCTTCTTCCCTGCGCAGCAGCAGCATCGCCACGGCGCCGTCGCGCCGCCCACGAGGGTCTCGCCCTCGTCCAGTCATCTCCCATCCATATAATCTACGAAGCAACTCCGGTAGGAACCCTAGTCCTACCAACCTGGTATTCAGATTCTCAGGTTCGATGACGCAGTCCGCTCCCTCCCTCCCGATGGCGACGCTGCCGTTGTCGGGACGACGTCGACGACCACCGATGCCAACTCGGGATCTATTGGACCCCTTACCTTGGAGTCTCTAGAGGCCAAGGTTGATCGGATCGCGAACAGCGTCACGTCCAAGCAGGAGGCATGGGCGGGCCTTCTTCGGGCGCCTGCACCACCACCCGACTCTACGTCACCACCGCCGCCGCCGCTACCCGCATCACTCCCGACGACCGCCGCGGCGGCCTACCCTTACGGCATGCCGCCGGGACCACAGGGCGTCCCCCTCCACCAGCTGCAGTGGACGCCGTCGCCGTCACCGCTCCCTGCCTGGCTACAGGCCCAGATGGCGGATTCAGGCACGACCTCCATGACTACCCACCCGCTGCCCTCGACGATCGCAGCGACGCTTCCACCCCCCACCAGCGGCATCCTCTATACGGGGGTGGATGGGCCGCTCTTCCAGGCCGCTACCCGGAGCAATCGACCCCGGCCTGGCGGCGGCGGCCTGGCCGGGCCCAAATTCTTCAAGCTGGAGTTCCCACACTTTGATGGCGCGGTGGATCCCCTTAACTGGTTAAACCAGTGTGAGCAATTCTTCCGGGGCCAATAGACGCCGGCTTCAGCACGGACCTGACTCGCGTCCTACCACTTGCGCGGTGCCGCCTAGACGTGGTACTACGCCCTGGAGCAGGACGAAGGCATGTCCTCATGGGAGCGCTTCCGGGAACTTTGCTCCCTACGTTTCGGGCCACCGGTGCTAGGCACACGGCTGGCGGAACTCGCTCGCCTGCCCTTCACCTCCACCGTATAGGACTACTCGGAGCGCTTCAACGCCGTGCTCTGCCACGCCCGCAACCTCTCTCCTCGACAGAAGGCGGAGTTGTATGTGGGCGGTCTCCCCGAGCACCTCCGTAAGCAGGTGCAGCTGCGTGCACCGCCCGACCTCCAGACCGCCATGTACCTGGCGCGAGCGTTCGAGGACTGTACACCTGCACCAGCAGCTGCACCGCCACCACGCGGCGTCCGAGCCCCCCAGCGCCCGGCCTGGGCACAGCAGCAGTGCCCCCAGCACGTCACGCCTGCTGCAGCAGGAGCTGCCCCACAACCGGCCCAGGGGGCTCTCGCAGCCCCACCCGCGCGTCAACTACGCCATCTCTCTTCGGCCGAACAGCAGGAGCGCCGCCGGCAAGGGCTGTGCTTCAACTGTGACGAGCCCTACGTCCGCGGGCACGTGTGCGCACGCCTCTTCTTCATCGAGGGGGACGACTACATCGACAACGACCCGACGGATAACGGCCAGGATGGGCTGATCGACCACTAGCCTCCAACACCTGCCGCCGCGAATGCATTTATGGTTTCTCTCCAAGCTGTTGCAGGAATCCGGGCCGCTAACTCCATGTTGCTGCCCATCACCATCAAGGGCGAATGCTTCATCGCCCTCATCGACACAGGGTCCACCCACAACTTCGTGGCCGGGGAGACAATGCGTCGACTCGGTGTCGCTCCAACAGGCAGTGAACACCTGCGGATCGCCGTGGCTAATGGTGACTGCTTACCCTGTGAGGGGATCGCCCGCGACGTTCCCATCCGCATCTACGACGAGGACTTCACTGTCACCTGTGTGGGCCTCAACCTGGGCGGTTTCGACTTCATCATCGGCTTCGACTTCATCCGGACCTTGGGCCCCATCTTGTGGGACTGCGAGGACCTCACCCTGTCGTTCTGGAGGAACGGACGTCGCGTCACCTGGCACCGCGTGGTCGACGCGACCGCCCCTCGTCCGTCCGCCTCTACACAGCTGCTCGCCACCACGGCCCCGGACCCCCGGATGCCCTTGTTGGATGCCCTCCTTCAGCAGTACACCGACGTCTTCGAGGAACCCAGGGGACTTACTCCGGCGCGCCCATATGATCACCACATCCACCTGCTTCCCGGAACCGCTCCAGTGGCGGTGCGCCCCTACCGCTACCCTCAGTTGCAGAAAGACGAGCTCGAACGACAATGCTCGGCCATGTTGACACAAGGCATCATCCGGCCGAGCACCTCGCCGTTCTCCGCGCCCGTGCTCCTGGCCCGGAAGGCGGATCAGTCCTGGCGATTCTGCATCGACTATCGTGCTCTCAACGCCAAGACCTCCAAGGACAAATTCCTGATCCCGGTGGTCAACGAGCTATTGGACGACCTCCACAGGGCGCGGTTCTTCACCAAGCTGGATCTCGGCTCCGGCTACCACCAGGTGCGGATGCACCCGGACGACATTGCCAAGATGGCGTTCCGCACCCACCATGACCACTACGAGTTCGTGGTCATGCTGTTTGGGCTCTCCAACGCCCCGGCCACATTCCAGGCGCCGATGAACGACGTCCTCCGCCCCTACCTCCGCCGGTTTGTCCTCGTGTTTTTCGATGACATCCTCATATAAAGCTCGTCGTGGGCCGAACACTTGTAACACATCAACATCGTCCTCACCGCTATGCGGACGAACCATCTCCATCTGAAGCGGTTCAAGTGCTCCTTCGGGGCACTGTCCGTGGCCTATCTTGGCCATGTCATCACCGAAGGCGGCGTCGCCATGGACGCTGACAAGGTCGATGCTGTGTCAGCGTGGCCCCTCCCCCGCTCCGCCCGGGCCCTTCGCGGCTTCCTGGGCCTGGCGGGCTACTACATGAAGTTCATCCGCGACTTCGGAATCATCACTGTACCACTCACGCGTCTCTTGCGGCGAGACGCGTTTGGGTGGGACGACGACGCGATGACGGCCTTCGAGGCGCTAAAACGCGCCTTGACAACAAGACCAGTCCTCCAGATGCCGGACTTCGCCACGCGCTTTGTGGTCGACTGCGACGCGTCGGGCTCGGGGTTCGGCGTCGTCCTCCACCAGGGCGCGGGACCCCTGGCCTACTTCACCCGACCCTTCGCCGCGTGGCACCTCAAGCTCACCGCCTACGAACGCGAGATGGTCGGGCTGGTGCAGGCCCTACGCCACTGGCGCCCGTATTTATATGGGCGCCCCTTCCTGGTTCGCACTGACCACTACAGTCTTAAGTTTTTGCTTGACCAGCGTTTGTCCACCGTGTCCCAGCACCAATGGATCAGCAAGCTCTTCGGGTTCGACTTCATGGTAGAGTACAGGCCGGGCCGCCCGAATGCCGTGGCAGACGCCCTGTCCCGACGGGACACCGAGGACAACACGGCCCAGGCGACAAGACCGGTCGGGGCGGCACTGGCCATGTCCGACCCACATTCGCCCTCCTAGACGACATCTGGCGCGCCACGCTAGCGGCGGCGGACGGCCAGCGGTTTCTACAACAGCTCCAGGCGGGCGAGCTCGGCGAGCCCTGTCGCCTCGACAACGGCCTCCTACTCCATGGGGCTCACGTCTTCGTGTCGGACCACGATGACCTGCGCCAGCAGGTGATCTCGCTGGCTCACGCAGCCGACCATGAAGGCATCCAGAAGACACTTTATCGCCTGCGCACTGACTTCTATATTCCGCGAGACAAGGCGCTGGTCCAGGACTGGGTGCGGGTGTGCACCACGTGCCAGCGAAACAAGACGGAAACGCTCCAACCGGCAGGACTGCTACAGCCCCTCGAGGTGCCCTCCCAAGTCTGGGCAAATATATCGATGGACTTCATTGAGGGGCTGCCCAAGGTCGCCGGCAAGTCGGTCATTCTCACCGTCGTCGACAGATTCTCCAAGTATGCACACTTCATTGCGCTGGGCCACCCCTACACAGCCGCGGGGGTCGCCCGGGCCTTCTTCGACGGCATTGTGCGGCTGCATGGGTTCCCACTCTCTATCGTCAGCAATCGGGACCCCGTGTTCACTAGCCATGTATGGCGGGATCTCTTCCAACTGGCCGGCGTGAAGCTTCGCATGAGCATTGCGTTCCACCCGCAGACGGACGGCCAATCTGAGGTGTTGAATAAGGTGATTGCCATGTATTTGTGTTGTGTCACTGGTGACTGGCCTCGCGCGTGGGTGGACTGGCGGTCTTGGGCGGAGTATTGTTACAATACCTCCTTCCATACCGCCCTCCGCGCGACGCCGTTCGAGGTCGTCTACGGTCGTCCCCCGCCGCCCATCCTACCGTACAAACCGGGGACGGCACGCACGGAGGCCTCCGACGCTCTACTCCGCAGTCGCGACGAGATGCTCGCCGAGGTCCGCCAACGGCTGCTCCAGGCTCAGTAGTTGGCCAAAAAGTACTACGACGCCAACCACCGCAAGGTTGAGTTCGAGGTGGGATCCTGGGTGTGGCTGGGACTCCTTCACTGCACCACGCAGTCACTCGACCCTCGCGCCAAGCGCAAGCTGGGGCCGCGGTGGGCGGGGCCGTTCCAAGTCCTCGAGCACATCGGCGGGTGGCCTACCGCATTCTTCTGCCAAAGGGCGCCCGCATCCACGACGTCTTCCACGTGGGTCTACTGAAGCAGCACCGCGGCGACCCTCCATCGACTCCGGGTGACCTTCCCCCGACACTCGACGACCGGTATTGCCGACACCGGAACGCGCCCTGCGTGCACAGCAGCGCCGCGACGTCTGGTGCATCTTGATCAAGTGGCACGGACTACCGGAAGAGGCGGCAACATGGGAGCTTCTCGGCGAGCTCCGGGCTGATTTCCCCTACTTCCAGCTCGAGGACGAGCTGTTTTTTGTAGGCGGGGAGAGATGTTATGACCGGAGTCCAGTATACAAGGAAGAGGGCCCCTGGTGGCTGAACCCACCTAGGCGCATGGGCTTAAGGCCCGATTAGTTATTTCCTAGTCCTATTAGAATTATTATCTATTTCCTATTTCCATACATATTAGTTACTATTTTTAGGATCAAGCTATTATAAATAGCAGATTGTAAGACGTGGAATTTTAAGCAGAAACAATTATTTGTTTCCGGCTTCCTGAAGGGAGCCGAGAGAATTCCTAAACCCTAGCCACCTCTATTCGCGGGTGAACGGTACCGCGGTACTGTAACACCTTCCAACCTCCGTCATGTTCCTCTGTTCCTTCCTCCCTGCGCAGCAGCAACAGCAACCACACCCTAGCTTCTTCCCTGCGCAGCAGCAGCATCGCCACGGCGTCGTCGCGCCGCCCACGAGGGTCTCGCCCTCGTCCAGTCATCTCCCATCCATATAATCTACGAAGCAACTCTGGTAGGAACCCTAGTCCTACCAGTTGTACCATGGCAAATATGGGGAGGATTGCATGGTGTCAGCAACATAGTATAGGATAGGTCCTTTAGGGCTTAGTCCTATCTGTTGCAACGGCTTGTGTACCGGCTCTTTCTCTCCCATGAGGCCTAGTTTGTAGTGGGATGAGCTCCGGTTGATGTATATTAAACCTCTAGTGAATGTAATGGAAGTGTGCGGTGTTTCTCCCAGTTCATCACACTTACATGGTATCAACGTTCTTTTGATCCTCTTGTCCTTCCGCTGCTCTCGCCCATGGCGATTCCCACTGATTCGGTCTCCTCTGGTGGCACCACCCCTTTGCCGCGCCTGTCAAACCCATCCCTCCCCTGCCTCAACAACATCCATAGACACGTTCTGGTCATCCTCAACACGGATGAAGGGAACTTCCGCCAATGTAGATTCTTCTTCGACCTCACCTTCAAGAAGTTCAGCTTCGTCAACCACATCGACGGCACCATCGATGCGGCTACCATGATCAACGACCCTAGGTTGTAGGTGGATTCGTGCATCACCTCGTGGCTCTACTCTACGGTGTCCATGGACTGGCCAGTTCCTCGACAACAGTCTTCAGCTCACGTCTATGCTCAACAGGAGTTCCATAGCTTGTTCCAGGGCGGCATGTCTGTTGGTGAATATTGCGGCTGTCTCAAGCGCTTCGCCGAAACCCACTACATCTGCGTCGCCGCCGTCTGACCCGGCGCCTGTTGTCAATACTCTTCGTAGGCTGGACAATAAATTTAGGCTATCGCCGCTCTCCACCATGATGCCATGGCCGACGTTCCTCTACACCAAGTCGTACCTGCAGCAGGAAGAGCAACACATCAAGCTCCTTGGAGATGGAGGCCTAGACGGCTCTCCTTGCGTCCCGTCACACCTCCTCCACCGCCAAGTCCACGAGGCCCCAACACCATCACCTGCCAAACCCTACGGCCTCCAACTCCGGTGGTGGTGACCGCCACAAGAAGCGCAAGGCAGTAGACAACCGTCAGTGCCAGTCTGCACCTAGCTACAAGCCTACAACACCTTTGTCCCTGCTCTGATGTTGTAGTGGGCCTCCCCCTATAACCCATGGCAAGGGGTTGTTCATGCGTGGTCACTTAACGCTTGGTGCTCGAGTGTCCTCGCGCCCTAGCCCGGCATCTATCCCCCTCCGACCCTGACGGCGCTCGTCTCACTGCTACCACAACCTGACTAGAGGTTTTTCAGTAGGACAGAGAACTCTGTGCAGAACGCCTCCACCATGACGCCCACCCTGACTTTGGCTCTATCCCACCCAAGCAACATCAGAACATCCAACGAGGTGAGGTGGGCAATCTCACGATCCATGTCCTGGGAGGCGATTGAGACGATGCTCTCAACAGGCCTAGTTACAGGTTCACCATGGCACGACATTGCTCTTGCTGGGAGCAGGGAAAAGTTGGCGCTGTCCAGCAGAGGCGGTGGCACTGGCGGTGGTTTCCGAAGCTTTGGGTAGTGGAGCGCTTTGTGGTCATTCCACTGCAGTTGGCACACTTGAGGGAGTCCTTGAAAGAGGAGGCAAAGTGGTCGTGACCCAAGCAGCGAAGGCATTTACCTCACATTCTTACCATGAATTCATTGTGACGCAATTCGCGAGATCCGAAGGTGGGTGGGTTGCTTGGATGCTCTTGAGCTCTGGGATCCTCTTTCCACCACCAGAGTTTCATTTGCGTAGGTTGTCATTCCTCCGAATCCTTTTCATTAGCAATGCAGATATGCTTGGATTTTGGAGGGGCATCAGTTGGCTCTAGGAGCAAGAGCGAACATGCTTCACGATGGGTTGCAAGGAGGTCGGGGTCAGGCACGGCGGGAACGACGACGACGACGGACTGAAGCCGCGGCCGCGGAGGTGGCACCGTGGGTGGGGTAGAGTGGTGCTTGCTGGGGTATGGTGGATGTGGGGTTGGAGTACCTGGATCCATCGTGTGCCGTCTTGGGGTGGCAGCTAGTGGACGCTAGATGGAAGCATCGCGGGCAGCGGGCACTATCGCCATGGTGGCACGCGAGACCCTGCGAGTTTTCCAAACCGATGTTCAGTATTTTGTTTGATTCAGAGACCTAAGCACGAGACTGAGTAGCTTACAAAACCAAAACCAGAGGTTCTGAATATTTGATCCTGAATCTCGAATTCTTCCTTGTATTAGACCTTTTTTGCATATAAAAATCTTAGACTCATATCCTATCACACCACCTGCACTCATGCACACATATCTAAACTAGATTAAACCTTATGTGGTAGCCGATCTCGGTACAAAACATTTTTCAATGGGAAACAAAGAGGTTAGGAACATGTTCCTTTCTCAAAGGTATGTGAACATGGCTCCAAGGAAAGTTACGCCCTCATGAACAGAGGCATTGTCGCTGAAAGACGGGTTGCACGAAAGTAGCATTCGAGGGCACAATACGAGGAGCTGTGGATAACAAGGGTTAACAGACTTGTGGTCCTCGTGTCAGCGTGTCAAGGTGGGGTAGGTGAGGATTAGGTTTTACTTTGTTATACATAAGTTTAGTCAGATTTTGTCTTGGCTGGCTGACGGAAATGCTAGAAGTTTGTGTGATTAGGACAAAACAAATCATGTGGGTGAGAATTAAACAGCTCTACTTCCTGAGAGTAGGAAATAATTTCCCTATATTAGTTGATCCTATAGCTTAGCAAATGTTGTAAATAAAAGAGATAGAAAATAGGAAAAGAGATGTTGATCACTTACTCTCGCTACGGTCGGCAATACGAAAATGCTTTTGCCAATAACGGCAGCCCGTGTACATGGAACCATCACGGTGGCTGCTGGACCCAAGTGGCCTCAGATTGAAAACACAGTCGCAGGGGTAACAAGTAGAGATGTCTTTCGTGCAGCTTTCTTGATCATCACTGACCTCACCAGCACTTACATCCTCTGTTGCCTCCATCGAATCCTCCTCACCATCAGCTAGTGCCTCACATAGATGTTGTTCGCCATCAGTGACCTCCGTAGTTGTCCTGCTAGCATCTCGATCACCATGAATGACATCCTCAATTTGCCGTCCATCTTGTTCACCATTGGCAAAACAACCATCGCCATAACAAGCCCTGAACTCCTTGATTGGGCTCCTAGTACCTTCAGTATTCATGCCTCCGGTGGTGGAAAGGTGCTTACCTGGGGAAATCCTGCCATATATATCATTGGAGGTATGCATAGGGTTGCCGAACAAGACTTGAAAATTTGCAATAAACGTAGAACCAAAGTGGTGCAAAATTTTAGAAACAGACCGAAAGCGCAAGCTTTTTTTTTATAAGAGAAAAGGCGCAAGCTTTTGGGTTGGAACAGGAAGACATACCATGGTAGACGACGGACAGGCGGATCGGGTGCTGCCTCCATGATTCGAGCGCCTCGTCGCGCCAGCGCTGGTGGGCACCCGCGAGGCGGAGGGGAGTCCCTGTAGGGGAGGAGACGTCGCGAGAGATGGAAGAGGCGGTGCACTGGGGTAAGAGAAGTGGCGCGTCCGGGGAGACGAAACATCGAGCGCTGGATTTGCATCTGCTCCACAGGCGGCGGCGGGAGGGGAACCAGAACCATCACGTCGGGGTTCTTGCGCATCCCACGCTTCTGCAGCCACGCGCTGGGCCTCGGCCCAACAAGAGCACGGCCTGTTTCTGCGGCTGCTCACATTTTTAGCGCGAATGCACACCTGTGTTTGGGGTGGGTAGGTTTTTTTTTTTTTTACAACTGGTGTGTGTGTGGGGGTGGGGGGGGGGGGGGGGGGGGGGGCAGGCCGGAAGCGGGTGGAGAGCAGGCCTGGTCTCGTCCTCAGGTACTGTCGACACGTCAGCACCAGTATCTGGCAAAAAGGCCGGCCAACGGTCAATCTAGTATGACCCATTCACGCTGGACCCGCGAGCAACTTGGGGCGTCCGGATCATATAAGCGGATGTCGTGGCGCAAGGATAGGCTAGAGAAATAGGCCAATGAGTTTTAACTTTATAGGAGTTTAAGATAACGTTGCTCCGATCCTGCACGTCGGACGGAACCCTCGAGGGGCTGCTTTGGGGGGAGTAGCCCTCGCCAGGGACGTTGAGGGTTTAGACCTTAAGTTAGGAGTGTTTGATAAAATAAGTCATTTTTGAACTTTTTAACTTATAAGTAAGTGATTTATTTGAAACCAAACAGAACCTAAATTAAATGGCATAGATTTGTGCATGTTTATGATCCATGACCCATACTCAAACGGATGTTAGCCTTGGTGCAATATAATGAGTGACAAGAAACAGAGTTTGTATGAGCTCTCTAGCTAGCTAGCTAGCTATGGAGTAGCCTACTGTTCTGTTGCACACATCTCAATGCACATCCAACGATGAATATGTGAAAATCATGTGCTTTCGAAGGCACATTTAACTTTCTCACTGTTCCGTGTTGTGTACAGTGTGCATGACGTTGTCCTCGTAAAAAAAAGTTGTCAAAAAATAGAAGAATTCACAAAGATTATGATGGTGTGGGTATGAGAATGAGCCATGCAGAATTATTGCAGGTGCTCTTGTTAATGACGCATGCATATACCGGCTCCACTCCTGGCTGCAGATACCAGCACCAAAAAGAGCGGATGTGAATGGGCGAATCGTCTTGAACAGCAGCATGGGCGTGGCAGTCAACATTAATTGTTTCGAAGGTCTCATGTTACTGCCAAGTGCCAACATGGTTGGTGGCCACGTTCAGGCCGCCGGTCGGTCGCGAATCGGGGCCACGACAGGGAAGCAGCGACGGTACTGCTGGTAGCGCAGTATTTGGGAATCTCTACAGCTAAAAAGACCCGGCGGTCATCGTCACCCCTAAACTAATCGGTCCCCCGGTCCGCGCTAATCCCCCGTCACCTGCGCTAATCCCGCACTAATCACCGCGTGCCTCGTTAGCGCAACTACTGCCCGCGCACGACGCGTCGTCCGCTCACTCGCCCGCACGACCCGCCCACGACCAGGTCCTTCCCTCCTCTCTGCGTGCGCTGCAGCTGGAGACCCGGCCGCCTCGCCATCGTCGTCGCCCGCTCGACCTTCCCCGCCTGCGCCCGTCGTCGCTTCTGCAGCCGCGCCTCCACACCCCGCACACGCGCTTCTCGTCCCACACCCGCACCTCCCCGTCTGCCCAACAACCGTTGAATGGTCCTAAGTGATGGCTAGAGGGGGGTGAATAGCTTAATTTGAAAACTAAAAACAATCTCAACAACACGTTAGATACTAATGAGGCTAAGCTTGACTTGCACTAGCCTACTAGGGGATGCGAAGCCACCTAACCATAATTTTCATCCTAATAAGCTCTAGGATCACATAATTCCTACTCAATTCTAGTAGCCCTCTAGGCACAACCTAATATACTAGGACAAGTATGAATAAGGTAATGCAAAGATAGGAAAGGAGATTATACCACCGAGTAGAGTAGTAGGGGATGAACCAATCAAGTGAATACCAATGAGATCAATCAATCACAAGAGACAATGGTTGACACTTGATTTTCTTCCGAGCTTCACTAGTTTGCCAACTAGCTAGTCCCCGTTGTGGCAAGACACTCACTTGGAGGTTCACGCGCTAATTGGCATCACACGCCAAACCCATCACCGGGTGCCGCACAACCAACACAAGATGAGGCTATTGAAAGCCACGAGCAATCCACTAGAGTTGCCAATTGCGATCTCCCACGGTGAAGGCACAAGAACCCCTTACAATCACTTGTGGTCGACGAAGAACAAGCACCAAGCTTCTCGAACCACCTCCGCTGCTCCAAACCGTCTAGGTGATGGCAATCACCAAGAGTAACAAGAAATCCGCAGCGAGAACGCCTCCCAAGTGCCACTAGATGCAAGCTATATGCGAAATGCACTTGGATCACTCAATATCTTTTAGGTCTTCACTAACCAAGCATGGAGATGAGTGGGAGAGAGTTTGCTCAGCTCAAAGGAGTCTCAAGATGTTCAAATGTGCGAGAGAGAACTCCCCAAGCCGGCCAACACATATTTATAGACCCCCTCAAAGTCCACTAGCCGTTGCCCTGTTAAGTTGGCGACAGACGCTCTTCACGGGGGCGACGGACGCTCCGTCGCCAGCGTCCGACGCCCTGTCAGAACTAGCCGTTGGGCTGTTGCACGGGCGACGGACGCTCCGTCGACAGCGTCCGACGCATGGTCCTCCAGCGTCCGGCGCCTTGCTTCAATCCGCTCGTCTGCAAAGTCCTCTAGAAGGCCGACGGATGATCCGTTGTTTTGCGTCGGACGCTGCGCCTCAGCGTCCGGCGCGAACTCCTTGCTTTTGGGTTTCTGAGTTAATTCCACGAAAATATTTTCGGACGCTCCGTCGTCAAACCGACGGACGCTGCGCTCAGCGTCCGACATCTTCTGGAATTTTTCTGCTGCTTCTGTGAGGCTAACGGACGCTACGTCATGCTGATGCCAGCGTCCGGCGCCATCGTCCGATGCGTCGGACAGCGTCCGACGCCTGATTCTGCAACGTCTGACGCCTCTTCTGAATTGTTGCTTCTTCCACCTTTGCTCTAAGTTGCCAAGCACTAAGTATCCACTTTGATGAGCTTGTCTTGGCATGTTCCACTTGTCACTTAAGCATGGTGTATGTCACTAGGTCCTAAATGCACATGCAATATAGATAACACCTAGTGGCACTCGACAAACCGCACTCACTTTTGAATTTCCCCTCTTAATAGTACGGTTGTCTATCCTAAATGTGATCACACCCACTTGGTGTCTTGATCACCAAAAGAAAAGCCCTAGCAAATACCTTTGCCTTGAATTGCTTAGAGTCTTTTCACTTCCCTTCTTCTTCTCTAAGTGTGAACTTTAGGTCTCCACCACCTTTGCTTGCTCCACCACTTGTCATCATCTTCAATGTATGTACTAGACCTACTCAAACACTTAGAGATAGGTTAGTACCTAAGGTTTCATCAATTATCCAAAACACTAGAGATCTCTCAATCTCCCCTTTTTTGGTAATTGATGACAACCCGATAGAAATGATAAGAAATATGATTTTGAATTCACCAAAGGTTTGAAAGTGTTCTACTCCCCCTACATATGTGCACTTCTTATGATTATGAGTCAAAGCTTTGCACATATGCTTAGATAGATCTTTTGGGAGAGGTAAACCACTTGCAAACTATGACATGATGCTAAGGTATAAGAAATGGACATTTGAAGCGTGATACCAATCGAAGTGCGTCAATCATACATTCCTTAGCAACAAGGTTAGCTTGAAACCAATTGAAAGCATATATATAAAGCTCTATGGTTCTAGCTAACACCTATACATGCTAGTGATCACTTCATCAATCAAGAATATACTAGGCATGTACCACACAAGCAAGTCATATTGAATTGAAGTACAATGCAAGCAAGCATATGTGTGAATGCACATTCAAATGCAACAACTTGTTCAAAAGCTTGCTCCCCCTACTTGTGTGCTCAATTTTTAATTTTTCACTTTTTAAAATCCTTATATCTCTCCCTTTTTCCTTTTCTCCCCACATGTAGATCATTTTATCACAATTTCTCCCCCTTTGTCACACATTACCACAAAGGAAACCACTTGTAGTAACATGTATCACTTGAGGATACTTAGGAAAGTTAGGTTATTAAGTCAATTTATAAAAGAAGTGGGGTGAATAATCATTTATAGTTCAATCTAGATCACTTGTCCTATATACTTAACACGGTTTGAACCATGGACAAGCTTCTTCACACATCTTGCAATGGTTATCTTGGCCATGTTGGTTAAGTGCAAGAATAAGCATTCTAGACTAAACATGTGAGGTTGCAAGCTTATCAACATGTCATATGCCACCACTAGATCAAAGAACTCATAGAAGCTATAGTGGTACCATATGTCCATAGAAAACATTTGTTTTTCATGAATGAACCTAATTTTAATGAGAGAAGATGCCTCTATGCTCTACACAAATCTAGCAAAGGATGAATGCATATGTCAATCAATTGTACCTTGCTATTTTGGAGTAGAGGCATGCCATAAGTGGGGTGCATCAACTCATGTTGGAGAAATCCAAGATATTCAACTCATTCCTCAACTTGCAAAACCTCTTCTCATCAAGTGGCTTGGTGAATATGTCGACTAATTGATCATTGGTGCCCACATTATCAATGAAAATGTCACCCTTTTGTTGATGATCTCTTATAAAATGGTGTCTCACATCTATGTGCTTGGTTCTAGAGTGTTGGATGGGATTGCTTGTGAGCTTCACCGCACTTTCATTGTCACATAGCAAGGGAACCTTCTTAAAGTTGATTCCATAATCCTTCAATGTGGCCTTCATCCATAATAGTTGTGCACAACAACTCCCCGCACTAATATATTCGGCTTCGGCGGTAGAGATTGTCATACTATTTTGCTTCTTGGATGACCATGAGACTAGTGATCTTCCCAACAGTTGACATGTTCCACTAGTGCTCTTCCTATCAACCTTGCATCCCGTATAATCAGAGTCAGAATATGCCACTAATTCAAATCTTAACCCCTTGGGAAACCATAATCCAACATCTTGTGTATGCTTCAAATATCTCAAGATTCTTTTTGTGGCCTTCACATGACTCTCTCTAGGAGATGCTTGAAACCTTGCACACATGCATACACTAAACATGACATCCAGTCTTGAAGCGGTCACATAGAGCAGACTTCCAATCATTGACCGATAGAGTGTTTGATCTACCATCATGCCACTTGTGTCATTATCCAAGTGTCCATTAGTCCCCATAGGAGTACTAATGCCTTTAGCCTCTTCTAATCCAAACTTCTTCATAATGTCCTTGATGTACTTGCTTTGACTCACAAATGTGTCATTCTTCATTTGCTTGATTTGAAGTCCAAGGAAGTAACTAAGTTCACCAATCATGGACATCTCAAATTCATTTGTCATCATTTCACCAAACTCTTCACAAAATTCTTGATTTGTAGACCCAAAGATAATGACATCCACATAGATTTGCAAGACAAACAAGTCACTTCCAATCTTCTTTGTGAATAGGGTGGTGTCAACCAAACCAATCTTGAATCCCTTAGAGAGGAGAAAGCTTCTCAACCTCTCATACCATGCTCTAGGTGCTTGTGTCAACCCATATAGAGCCTTCTTGAGCTTGAATACATGGTCGGGCTTCTTTGTATCTTCAAATCCGGGTGGTTGTTCAACATATACCTCCTCATTGATATACCCATTCAAGAATGCACTCTTGACATCCATTTGGTATAACTTGATGTTATGTGCACAAGCATAGGCCAATAGAATCCTTATTGCCTCTAATCTTGCAACCAGAGCATATGTTTCACCAAAGTCAAGACCCTCTACTTGAGTGTACCCTTGAGCTACTAGTCTTGCTTTGTTCCTCACCACTATTCCATCCTGATCTTGCTTGTTCTTGAATACCCATTTGGTTCCAATGACATTGTGATTTTTTGGTCTATCCACTAGTTCCCAAACTTGATTTCTTGTGAAGTTGTTAAGCTCTTCATGCATAGCATTTATCCAATCTACATGTTTCAAAGCTTCATCAATCTTGGTTGGCTCAAATGATGAGACAAAAGAATAATGCTTACAAAATGAAGCCAATCTTGATCTTGTTTGAACACCACTTTGAATGCCTCCAATAACTTGATCTAGAGGATGATCTCTTGCAATATTGGTAGGTTGGAGCACTTGCATGTGGGAATCTTGAGCATTCGGTTGGGATGATGATGGACTAGCCTCTTGTTGATCTTGAACTTGAGCTTCACTAGTACTTGCTTGATCTTGAGTTGGAGAACCACTAGCTTGATCACTTGGAATGGTCACTTGATCTTCATCTTCATCTTGGACTTGTCTTGGTCTAATATCACCAATATCCATATCCTTCATTGCATTGACCAATTTGTCACCTCTCACATCATTCAAGTTTTCTTGTTCATCTTGAGAGCCTTATGTTTCATCAAATTCCACATCATGTACTTCCTCAAGAATTCCACTAGATAAGTTCCAAACTTTATAAGCCTTGCTTGATGTAGAGTAACCAAGTAGAAAGCCCTCATCACATTTCTTCTCAAACTTGCTTAGTCTTGTGCCTTTCTTTAATATATAGCATTTGCATCCAAATACCCGAAAGTAAGCAATGTTTGGCTTTCTTCCATTCAACAATTCATATGGAGTCTTCTCAAGCATCCCATGACAATAGAGACGGTTGCTAGAGTAGCAAGCCATGTTGATAGCTTCGGCCCAAAAGGAATGACTAACATTGTATTCACTCAACATTGATCTTGCCATGTCGATCAAGGTTCTATTCTTCCTTTCAACTATCCCATTGGATTGTGGAGTGTACTTTGGAGAGAATTGATGGTTGATTCCAAAGTCATCACAAAGTTCTTCTACTCTTGTGTTCTTGAACTCACTCCCGTTGTCACTTCTAACTCTCTTGATAGTTGTTTTAAACTCATTTTGGCACCTCTTGACAAATGACTTGAAGATATCAAATGTGTCACTTTTGTCACTCAAGAAGAATACCCATGTGTATCTTGTGAAGTCATCCACTATCACAAATCCATACTTGTTGCCACCAATACTTGCATATGTAGTTGGCCCAAAGAGATCCATGTGCAATAACTCAAAAGCTTTGCTTGTACTCATGATGCTCTTCTTTGGATGAGTGTTGCCAACTTGCTTTCCGGCTTGACATGCACTACATAGCTTGTCCTTCTCAAAAGAGACATACTTCAAGTCTCTCACAAGATCATGCTTGACTAACTTGTTTAATTGCTTCATGCCAACATGTCTAAGCCTTCTATGCCATAGCTAACCCATACTTGATTTGGTGATGAGACAAGTTGAGAGTTGAGTCTCACTAGCATTGAAATCCACAAGATAGAGATTCTCATATCTAAATCCCTTGAAGATCATATTTGAATCATCCACACTTATGATTTCCACATCCTCAACACCAAATATGCACTTGAAACCGAGATCACATAGTTGGGCAACCGACAATAAGTTGAACTCAAGTCTTTCAACTAGAAGCACATTGCTAATGCTAATATCATTGGAGATAGCAATCTTTCCAAGCCCCTTCACCTTGCTTTTGCCATTGTCACCGAAAGTAATACTATCAAAGCCATGGTCACTATCTTGGTTGATTGAGTTGGACATTCTTCCATCTCCGGTCATGTGTTGAGTGCACCCACTATCAAGCACCCAATGCCTCCCTCCGGCTTTGTAATTGACCTACAAGAGAAATCAATTCTTTTTAGGTACCCAAACTTGCTTGGGTCCTTCAAGGTTAGTTACCAAGGATTTTGGTACCCAAATGGACTTCTTGGAAGCCATCCATGGTGCACCAACAACTTAGCATGAACACCATTAGTACCCTTAGAAAGAACATATAATGAATCAACTCTAATAGAGGATATGTCTTTCTTGGTCTTCTTGTTCTTGCATGCTTGCTCATTGTGACCAACTTGCTTGCAATTTTTGCAATAGCTACCATTGTTCTTCACAAAACGAGTCTTGTGAAGAGCAAAAGAGGCCTTGCCTTTCTTGGGGATATAGCCCAATCCCTCTTTGTAGAGAGATACTCTTTGGCTAACCCAAGCACATAAGCAAGCGGTCCTCACCTCCATAAGCCTTAGCTAAGGGTGATTGAGCTTTGTAATCTCCTTCTTGAGGGTTTCATTTTCCACCATTAGTGAGATATCACAAGTGAAACCATCACTAGTAGATGAAGTAGAAATGGTAGTGCTACAAGAGGGGTTAGTAGGAGCAACAATGATAGGAGTATAAAATGATTCATCAAGAATATCACAAGTAACTCCCATGTCACATGTTTGAACAATCTCTTTCTTACTTTGATCTAAGAGAGAGGAATGAGCTCTTTCAAGCTTAGTGTGAGACTTCACTAGCTTCTCATGGGCTTCCATTAGCCTCTCATGAGATGCCACGGCCTCATCAAGGTTTTGCTCAAGAGCCACATTGGTCTTGCGCAATTCCTTGCATTCCTTCCTCTTCTTGTCAATGTATTCCTTAGCTTGTTCAAGCATGTCCATGAGTTCCTCCCTTGAGGGCTCCTCACTATCACTATCACTCTCACTCTCACTCTCATCATGAGAAAGTACCTTAGTGGACTTAGCCATGAAGCATGATGATGGAGTGTCAAATAAAGAGATCTTGTCCCTCATTGCAATGCTTGCAAGAGCCTTCTTCTTGGTAGTGGTCTTCTTCTCATTATCTTCATCATCACCACAAGAAGAGTCACTATCCCAAGTGACAATATGAGAGCAGCCCTTCTTCTTCTTCTTGTCATCAAATAGGGGCTTCTTCTCTTTCTTGCCTCTCTTCTTGTGATCATCATCATCCTTGTCACTATTGTATGGACAATGAGCTATGAGATGATCAAAGCTTCCACACTTGAAGCACTTTCTTGGCTCATCAAAGTTCTTAGAAGATGGTCTCTTCCTTCTTTCATGATAGCTCTTCTTCTTCATGAATCTTCCAAACTTTCTCACAAAGAGATCCATTTCTTCTTCATCAACCTCACTAGCACTTGAGTCTTCATCTTCACTTGATTCTTCAAGTTTAGCTTTTTCCTTGCTCTTGTGAGATGAAGTAGCTTTGAATGCTATGCTCTTCTTCTTCTCATCTTTCTTCTCTTCTTTCTTGACATCTTTTTCTTTGTTGTCCCGGTAAGCATCTTGTGTCATCACATCTCCCAAGATTTGGTTAGGAGTCACGATGTCCAATCCACCTCTCACAATCAAGGTCACAAGAGTCTCAAACCGAGATGGGAGACTTCTCAAGAACTTGTGGGAGAAGTCCTTGTCCTCAACCTTCTCACCAAGAGCCGTGAGATCATTGACTAGCACTTGTAGTCTATGAAACATCTCCGGCACATTCTCATCATCCTCCATCTTGAAGCTTGTAAACTTTTCTTTGAGGATGTATGCCTTTGCACTCTTGATGGCTTGAGTGCCTTCAAATGATTCTTCTAGCTTCTTCCAAGCCTCATGAGCACTCTCAAGATTCTTGATTTGCTCAAACACTTTTTCATCAAGTGCCTCATGAATAGCACTTAGAGCAATATCATTGTGTTGTAATTTTTCTTCCTCTTGTGGAGTGGGAGCCGCCTCATTTGCCACTTCAAATTTCTTGTCCACCACAAGCCAAACTTTCCGGCTAATTGACTTGATATGAGCGGTCATCTTGACTTTCCAATAGCCATAGTTTGAGCCATCAAAACTTGGGTGGTTTTTTCATGTTGTTGATATGAGCCATCTTCACACCGTAGGTTCTTAAGCCTCAAATCAACGGTGTACTAGCTCTGATACCACTTGAAATATCATAAGTGATGGCTAGAGGGGGTGTGAATAGCCTAATTTAAAAACTAAAAACAATCTCAACAACATGTTAGATACTAATGAGGTGAAACTTGACTTGCACTAGCCTACTAGGGATGCGAAGCCACCTAACCACAATTTCTATCCTAATAAGCTCTAGGATCACACAATTCCTACTCAATTCTAGTAGCCCTCTAGGCACAACCTAATATACTAGGATAATTATGAATAAGGTAATACAAAGATGGGAAAGGAGATTATACCACCGAGTAGAGTAGTAGGGGATGAACCAATCAAGTGAATACCAATGAGATCAATCAGTCACAAGAGACAATGGTTGACACTTGATTTTCTTCCGAGGTTCACTAGTTTGCCAACTAGCTAGTCCCCGTTGTGACAAGACACTCACTTGGAGGTTCATGCGCTAATTGGCATCACACGCCAAACCCGTCACCGGGTGCTGCACAACTAACACAAGATGAAGCTATTGAAACGCCACGAGCAATCCACTAGAGTTGCCAATTGCGATCTCCCGCGGGGAAGGCACAAGAACCCCTTACAATCACTTGTGGTCGACGAAGAACAAGCACCAAGCTTCTCGAACCACCTCCGCTGCTCCAAACCGTCTAGGTGATGGCAATCACCAAGAGTAACAAGAAATCCGCAGCGAGAACGCCTCCCAAGTGCCACTAGATGCAAGCTATATGCGAAATGCACTTGGATCACTCAATCTCTTTTGGGTCTTCACTAACCAAGCATGGAGATGAGTGGAAGGAAGTTTGTCAGCTCAAAGGAGTCTCAAGATGTTCAAATGTGCGAGAGAGAACTCCCCAAGCCGGCCAACACATATTTATAGACCCTCTCAAAGTCCACTAGCCGTTGCCCTGAACTCAAAGTCCATCAGCTCAGGTGCTGGCTCAACTCCACCCTGACCCTCAAGTGTAGGTGCAAAGAACTGATCTGCAAAGGACATGTCTACCTGAACAAGCTCTCCAAGGTCCTCTGCCATGGCCTGCTGCTGGTACTCTGGGTTCATCATGTTGTAGAGGTGATGAACCTCCTCATGAAGAACATTGTTGTACACCTCAAGATTGCCTGCATAGTGCCCCAAGTTGAGGTACATCTCAGACAGAAGGTGCTCTCGGTCCCAGGCTTCATTCCTCTCTCCCATCGCCTCGTACATGAGACCCTCAGCCATAGTCACCTCCGTTGCCTTGGCTGCCAGCTGTGCATCCTTCTCTGCCAGCTGGTCCTAACACCCCTGCAACTCAACCTCTATCTCCTCAACCTTGCCCTTCAGGTCGTCAGCACTGCTAGCAAACTCATCCCTGTTGGTCGTCAGCCAGCCTAGCTCGAGCTCCAAGTGCTCGATCTTCGCCTTGTGACGAGCATAGCAACTGGCACCCAGCTGGCTGCTCTCACCACAGTCTCCACGTGTCGCCAGCCTGTGGCGAGAGATGCCCCGAGGTTTGGAAGACTTGTGAGCCGTGCGCTTAGTCCTGGCCATCCTATAGACAAGATTTCAAAAGAGGCAAGTAAAAAACATGTCAAATTTTAGTAGCTTAAGAACAAAATTTTAAACACATCCCAAGTTGTATGATATGATGCATGAAACGTCCCTACGAATACGATAATATTTACATAACATATAAGTATATAGGGCATATATATAACCATATTCATACCATCAGCTTGATATCCTAAAGACTACTCTCCTAACTTTTGAAAGAGACAAAAGATAAGTTAAAGAAATTTTTAGACTCAAATCAAATTTTAATTTAAGATCCAAAAATATTTTGAAAACTTTTACAACTGCAAGATTGGTAATAAGAAGTGCTTTGATACCAACTATGACATAACCTCTTAAGATAGGGCCCAATTGTCAAGATTAACCACTTAATCCCAACAAATGATCCCAATCTTAATTAGCCCGTCAGGTGTCGCCACTTTACAGCGGGTCATCCACCTCTATCCGAACAAGATCTCCTCATTACAAACATTGCAGAAGTAATACAATAATTTAATTTACATCAAAGTAGTGGAAATTTAAAGTCATAATACAAACCATAAGTTTTGAAACATAACTTAGTGTCATACAATAATATTACATCAAGCTGCTGATAGAGTTTAAATACATAACCGAGGTACTCTTGCCCAAAAGTCAAGCAAAGACTTTTTATTCTTCATCATCATCCACAATAACCACAGTCATGCAGCACGAAGCTACACAGACTGGATTGTGGCCCTCATCTGCAACAGGGTTAACAAACCCTGAGTACGGGAGTACTCAACAAGACTTAACCGACAAAGAAAAGTATTTGGTGGACAAAACAATATGCATGTCATAAGATTCAAGGGTTGGTTTGCAAGAATCAAATATTTTGCATAAATGAGCATTTATAAAGACAATTGAAATTCCATTGATTCGTTCATAAAATTACTCAAGTACCGATCTAGATGTATGATCGATAACAAGGTAATAAACCATCCATAAAAGAAAACCATCAAGTGTTCAATTTAAGTTTCATTAACTACGTTGATAAAAACAGGGTTATGTTTCCATATCCGAGGAACACGACGATTCGAATCGGTTAAACCCAGCTGGGACTTCCCTATCACACAACATATACAACACTAAAGCACGCATATGACTACTTTTCCCTGGATCCTCCATTCGAGAACGGGGTCCCGCCACCCGAGAGCACAGTACACCTCTATCCAGTTCCTCGAACTTGGAGGGTACACACTACTCTCGTCATCTCTCCACTCCCAGTGCGGGTTAACCGTCCTTTAGACTGAATTAGCCAGAGTCTAGCTTCCCCAAAGGTATATGATAAGTACTCCAAAGTCACAATCCATGGACTTTAACAACGGACGGTTCCTAATGACACAGGCGGAAAGAACCCGCTCACCAGTCACCACTGGTGGCTCCCAAACACCGTGTCCGCCCGGTCCCGATTATTACTTCCAACAACATCCTTTTCTCATGAAAACATAACCATTTGCCGAAGCAATACGCTATGCGTAGGTGACCGGAAATCACCTACTTGAAAAATTCTAAGCAGACTAAGCATTTTAGCAAAAATTTTTGCATCTTTAAACGAGTGCCAAGGTATAAGGTACAATTAACACAAGGATAAGGCTATGCATCAAGTAGGAATTAAATAAAGTATCATAATGCAATATAATAACCATAAGTGTATTTAAATCAATCATTTTAAATACAAGGAACGTTTGAATGCACCGGGGCTTGCCTTGGTTGGAGGGGTAAACGATCTCGGGCTCAGATGCAACAAGAGAGAAATCCCTTTCACAAGAGGGATTATCCAACCCAACCAACGAACAATCTACACGATATAATGACATGCTTTAGATGATGCTTGAATAGTAAACATGATGCTTAACACATACAAGCATGCACTAAAAAGATGAATAAAACTAATTTCAACCTGGAGTACAACTTCCCTTCATAAAGGAAAGCAAAACTAGGTTATAAAGCAATTTAATTAAACCCTATTTATCTTGATTATCTAAGTTACTAATTACATCCAAAAGAACTGAGCAAACAACACCACATCAAGCATGTCCAACTTGTGATTGTCACTGGACAAATGACCATTTGCATCAAATAATCCAAAATCACCCAAAACCTAAAGTCATTAGGGTTCCTAATCATTTTTTAATCAATTAATCAATTAGCCCTGTACAAAAGTTCATCCACAAATTCCCAAAATATTTGTACAACAAGGTATAAGTGTATACAGTTCACACAAAAATTCCCAGAATTTTTGGAATAATAAACAGAGCATGAAAATTCATGAAAAACTAATTTTTCAATTACTTTGAGCATTTTTATAGGATTAAAAATATACTGAACATGCACATGTTATATTTTTATTAAATACTACACATCACAGAGAGTATTCACAAATTTTTGCAGAATTTAAACATGCATAGATTTTAAACAAATGAAAATACAAAAAGCACTACTGTTTAAACAAGAAAAAGGGAAAACCCCTTTGATTAAGTTGATGACGGTTGGGGCCCACGCGTCAGCGACCCAGCGCCAGAGCAGCGGCGCCGGCGAACAAGAAACACGGTGGCGCGTCGTCGACGACGACCAAACCGCTCAACTAACTCACGCATCGGCTTCTACACCTCACCCCGATCCCAACGAGGTGCGACACAGCCAAAACCATCACTCAGAACGCCCTCGCCGGCGACCTCTGCGGCGGCCCGAACTCGGCCGCACGCACGCCGGCGTTTATAGGCATGCGCCAGAGCAACCAAACACTTCAACGTGCTCAGGAAGACAACGCGAACGAAAAGCACAAAGAAAACGAGGTTATAACCCCCTCTGGTGACCTTGCCGACGGCAATGGCAGCACCCCACACGCGACAGCACATGCGCCGGCTAACACAGACCGTAATCGGCTCAACCAACAACCCCAGCATGCTTAGCGGCCCCCAAACAACGCGGACCGCAACAAGAACGAAGCAAAACCTTAGCGAAACAACCTCGCCGACTGCGATGGCGGACGGCAGGGATCTGCGCGTCGCACGCCGGCGAAAACACGCACGCGCTCGAACAACCAGTAGCGCGAACGGACTTAGGACGACTAGACGAAGCTAGCGCAAGACTCGAATCAGAAAACGATCAACTACAACGACCAGACGACGAACACACCGCCGCACCGGCCATGAACCGCGGCGGCGCTCGTGGACAGAGCTCGATGGCTCGATTCAAGGACAACCGAGCGTGCGGAGAGATCGAGGAGCTCACCCCGGTTACGAAGCGCTCTCAAACGTGGCCGGAGGTGAAGCAGAACGAGCTGGCGACGGAGACCGTGCCGGCGGAAACTGGAGCCGAGCGGCAACGACGGTGTTTCCGGGGTTGTGGACCACCAAAGACGAAAAGGAGAGGCCGACGAGAATCAACGACGAATCAAGAACTAGAAACGAAAGATGAAAAAGCAATGTAGCTCCTGGATAGCCGGGACGACAACGGACCAGAGCGGCGGCGTTCTCGCCGGAGCCGAGGAAGACGGAGTCGCGCTGGGCGAATGCAGGCTCGGCGGCTTCAACCAACTCACCCCGAGGATGCGCGAGGTCCAGGCGAAGACAATGGCAGTGGATTGGGGACTTGGCAGTGGTTAACGAGCTCGGACGAGCTCGTCGACGATGGCAGTGAACTCGGCGGAGCAGAACAGAGCGAGTGAACGACGAGGAAAGAGAGGCAAAGGGTGGACGACGTCCCGTTTTGTAGACGGCAACGGAGCCGCGGTGATGCCACGCACGCGATGGGACGCGCGTTGCGAACATGAGGCACTTGCCGAGCTCGACAGGTGGCCGGCCAGGTGTCGGCGCCGAGCTCCACGCCGCCATGCAGTTGTTTGGTGAAATGACTGAACCGCCCTTGGTACTAATTTGCAAATTGCTCAAGCTTCCAGGGGTTTTCATGAAAAACTTTGAATACGAAACTTGCTCAAAATTTCATGATCTACATTTTTGTCAATACTCACTTTTTCAAATTCGGCCTAGAAATGAAAATGTATTTTTGAAATTTGAAAACCTTTTAAAAAGGATTTGCCCCTTTTTCAATTACTTTAAAAACTTGAATAACACTTGAAAATCTGTAAAGACAACAAATGCAATTCAAACAGGGAGCTACAATTTTGCTTAAACAACCATATGCAAATTATTTTTAGATTTTTGAAACTCATGTTTAGGGTTTAATCCACCCCCTCTGGGAATTAGAGTTTGGATTCAAATTTAAATTTGAGAATTTGAAAAGATGACCTACATTCAAGCAATTGATTAAACACAATCAAGTAAACTCATTTTAATTCAATGCATATTCAGGTTTTCAGACAATTGAATGATGATTAATGCATATGATGACATGATCAAGTTTTTAATTAGGTGATTAACAACAGAGATGTTACAACCCTTCCCCCTTAAAGAAATCTCGTCTCGAAACACTTAGAGATAGGTTAGCATTTAAGGTTTCATCAATTATCCAAAACACTAGAGATCTCTCAACTACGCCGAGCACCGGCTCCTCCCCGTCTGCACAGCAACCCTGCGACCCAGCCTTCCCGGCCGAGGAAAACCAGGCACCACGCCGCGCCCCACCTGAACCTTCCTGCCCGACGTAAACCAGACGCCACAGCTCCTTTCCAGGCGGCTCACACCTTCCCCGGTCTCCAGGAAGAACAAGGTATGTACGTACCTGTGCTGCCAGCCGCCATCATCGGTGGGGATTAACAGAGGTGCCAAACATACACAGACTCATTTAGCCATGTCGACTTCTTGTGCTCGTAATTTGCTGGGCATAATGTTTGCCTTTGCCTGCTGTCTGTTTTGTTTCCAGTGGGGGGAGGGAGAGGTTCGGTAGGGCCAGGTTAGCAAATGTATTGTGGTGATCTTCAATTGGGTGCCCTTTGGACAGAACCTTGTAAAGCTCAAGGCACACAAGTCCTGTGGCCAGAGTTCTTGGGATGATCCGTGGAGCCGTGGAATTAGACAGAAAACAAACATGAGAGATCAACTGAAAATAGCTAATTGACTTTTATCTCGTTGGAGTAGTGGAGCCAGGTTATGTAAATAATGGGTTACTACTAGAAAGGGGTGAGAGGAAACTAACTTATGTAGGCCAGTCTAAAGCATGAAGGAACATGAGAGAACAACAAAAACTAATTGCAGTTGTGCATTAGCATGCTATATGGCTTGCTGCAGCTGGTTGCATTATGGGGTGAAATCTCAGTAGGTTTCCTTTCCTAAACATACGACTGAATAAAGTTTGTAGTTTTGGATGTCAGGTAGGGGCAAACTGGGTGCACTAAGCACATGACATTTTCTGCATTTGGATCCATCTCTGAACTTTCCCAGTTCAGAGTTCAATCATGAGAAATAATGTAGTGCTCTAAGATGTTGATTTTCTACCTTGATTTTTCCACGCCAACAATCACCCACGAGGCCAGTCGCTGAACAGCAAGCGACTCGACATCAAGATATGCAGGGTCATTGGCAAAACGAATTGAATCAGATTAACCCATGACGCCAATCACCAAATAGCAAGGTATGAGTTGATCAGTCCAGATAGAACACTAAGTAGGCAATATGATTTGTCACTATAGTTACCTATCATGCGTTTAAAACACTCGGTACAAAGCTAATTACCATACCTCAGTGCAAAGCCACATGTTAAGTATATTATATTTACTGCAGCACATAAAAGTGCAAGTTGGGGTCTATGAACCCATTTTATGTGACTGCAGGGGATTCGAGTGTGCGGCGTGCTTTGGAATTAATGAAAACTTATCTGATAGCTGCAGAGTGTGGCTTAGTAATCAAATGATGTAGATACAAGAGATTAGAAAAAAAAACTCTTATGTGGCTTTTGATTTTTTTATAACTGATTCTATAACTGAGGTCCACGTGCCGAGATTGAAGTTATCTTTTTTTATACAAATTACAAATTGATGATTTTTAGTGAATACCTTCTCAGACCTGCAACTTGCTTTTCTTTGGAGATGAAAATGTTTTGGTGTGCATCATTTTTCTCATTTTCACATTAGAAGATTTAGTGGAACAATTTGGGTTGACCTACTGAAAGTCCATATTTGGTTTTGAGTAATTGATAAAACCTATGGACTAACCCTATTGTTAAGTGTTATATCAAGATAGGGTAATCCACCTTGGTACATGGAGCCTAAAGGATGATCATGATGAATCAAGTACTCCATGGACAAGGAAAAGATGGAATGAAAATGGCTCAAGGCAAAGGTATATCTATAGGGCCATTTTCGGTTTAGTGATCAAGACACTATAGAGAGTGTGATCACATTTAGGATTGATAGCCGTACTATCAAGAAGGGAAAACTCATGTCGATTACGGTTATCATGTGCCACTAGGTTTGCATTGCATATCCATATAAAATGAACCTAAGTGACACAAACATGAACTAAAATCCAAAAACTATATTGTAAAGGCTAACACAGGTAACCAAAGGTATGGATCACAAGGTGTTAACACATGGAAGCTTGGAGAGAAACGAGCTGCTCGGTTTGGAACTCAGAAGAGCTCCGGACGCAGGGTCCGGACGCTAGTGAGATGCGGTCCGGACCAATGCGGTTGCGTCCGGATGCATACCCTAAGTAGCGGCCTCTCTGGACAGGAGGTCCGGACGCTCTTGATGCTCTGGACGCGGACTCCGGACTCGCGTCCGGATGGTTGGAGCTCTTTGGATGCTCCCTGCATAGTGTCCGGACGCTGAGTGTGGTCCGGACCCAGGAGACCGGACGCGCGACCGGAGCCAAAGGGCTCTCTGGATCGGCTCTGTGTAGAGTCCGGACGCAAGGCGATGGTCCGGACTCCTGCACTATTGCGTGCGTCCGGAGGCGACGTGTCAGCACATAGAAGGGCGCTAACGGGCGAATTCAAACTGGAGAAGGGTCCGGACGCATGCGCGTTGGTCTGGACCCCCATGAAGACTGCGTCCGGACTGACGCAGGAAGCTGTGAATGAGGGGCAAAACGGCTAGTTCTTTGGTGAAGACTATAAATATGTTTTGGCCGGCTCCTAGGACTCTCTCTTGCATCTCCCATTCATTTGAAACATTTGTGCTTGCTTGAGATAGCCCCCAACTCACTCTCTTCACTCTAATTGCATACTTGTGAGAGTTTGAGTGATCCAAGTGCTTTGATCATTGCATTGCATCTTAGAGGCACTTGGTCATCGTCGTCGCCGCGAGATTTCTTGTTATTCTTGGTGTTTGCCAACATCTAGACGGCTTGGCGATTGTGGAGAAGCTTCGGCGCAATTGGTGATTGTGAGAGGGCTTGTACCCACCTCGGCGGAGCGCCAAAGGGTAACTCTAGTGGATTGCTCGTGTTATTGAGTTACTCTTATTTGGGTGGATTCTTGTGGCGCCCGAGTTAGTGGGCTAGGTTTGTGAAACACCTATTAGCCACCGAATCACCACTTGAGTAGTCGACACAACGGGGACTAGCTTGGTGGCAACCAAGTGAACCTCGGGAGAAAAATCGATTGTCATCTTGTCACCCGGCTATTCATTGGTATTCTTGTGATTGGCTCTCTACATTGACATCCATACATCACAAGGCTTCGGTATAACAATCACCTCCTCTCTTGTATTTACTTCTTTCATATCTTGTCTAGTTAGCTTGCTAGTTAGCTCTCTTAGTAGTTGTTCTTGCTAGCTTGTGCTAAGTGCTTTAGGTTCTTGCTATTTATTGTAAGCACTTAGCTAACTAGAATTGCATTGGATAGGTGGCTTCGCACCCCAAGTAGAGCTAGAGCAAAAAGCTTCGCTTAAGTGTTATCTAACCTTTTTCTCTAGTGTTTTGTAGAATTTTATTAGGCTATTCACCCCCCTCTAGCCATCTAGGACCTTTCAAGTGGTATCGGAGCCGTGGTCACTGCTATTATCAAGGCTTAACAACCTTCAGTGTTAGTGATGGCTCAAATATCATTCAACCATGTGGGAAGCAAACCACCAATGTTTGATGGCACATCATTTGATTATTGGAAGAGGAAGATGAAGATGCATCTAGGATCTATTCATGAGAAGGTGTGGAGTGTGACTGAGAGTGACTTTGTCATTCTTGATGAAGCCACTCCCACACCTAGAGAGCAAGAGAACCGGCAATGCAACACAATGGCTCTCAATGTGATCTACAATGGAATTGACTCAAAAGTGTTTGAGAAAATCAAAGATCTTGAGAAGGCAAGTGAAGTGTGGAAGATACTTGAGGATACTTATGAAGGCACTTCAACGGTAAAGAATGCCAAGTTGTACATGCTCAAGGACAAACTATCTCACTTCAAGATGAAGGATGATGAGTCCATCCCGGAGATGTTCCATATACTCCAAGTGATCATCAATGATCTCAAGAGCTTGGGTGAGAAGATCAAGAATGAAGACTTCTCAAACCGGTTTTTTGGTTGTTTGCCCAAGAAATACAAAACCTTGAGGCAAATAATTAGGAGAGATGGTTTGGACAAGATCACTCCTAATGAAGTACTTGGAGAGATCATGACCGAAGAGCAATACAATGAGGAAAGTGAAGAAGAAGAAGAGGTCAAGGAAGAAAAGAAAGAAAAGAAGAGCTTAGCATTCAAGGCTTCATCATCCAAGAGCAAGGGCAAAGCAAAGAAGCAAGAATCAAGTGATGATGAAGAAGCAAGTAACCTTGATGATGAGATCATGGCCCTCTTTGTGCGCAAGTTTGGCAAGTTCATGAAGAAGAAGGGCTATGGTGCTAGAAAGAGAAGAGATAACTTCAAGGGCAAAGAATATGAAAAGAGATGCTACAAGTGCAAGAGCACCGGTCACATGATTGCGGATTGTCCCAATCATAGTGATGATGAAGATGAAAAGAAGAAGAGCAAGCATGAGAAGAAAGAGAAGAAACTCTCATTCACCAAGAAGAAGAAGGGTGAATCATACATGGTGACTTGGGATGATAGTGATTCTTCTGATGATGAGTCTAGTGATGATGAAAGGAAGAAGACCAAGAAGAAGACATTGACAAGCATTGCTATAAACAACAAGCCATTCATCTTCGACACCCCATCATGCTTCATGGCTAAGCCAACTAAGGTACAATATCATGATGATAGTGATAGTGATGATGATAGTAGTGATGAGGAGGAGGAGTACTCCAAGGAGTAACTTGTTGATATGATGAAGCAAACTTATGATTGCTTTGAAACAAAGAGGAAGGAGTGTAAAGAATTGAACAAGAAGCTTAAGGCTCTTAAGTAATCCTTTGATGAGCTCAATGGCTCTCATGAGAGGCTAATGGAAGCCCATGAGAAGTTTGAGAGGACTCACCATAAGCTTGAAAAGGCTCATTCCTCTCTCCTTGATAAAAACAAGGATAAGGTTGTTGCATCATGTAGCATTGGAGTAACTTATGATATTCTAGATGAATCATTTTTCACTCCTATCATTGTTACACCAACCGAGACACAATGTAGCACCTCCACTTGCACATCTACTAGTGATAGCTCAAAGGATGATGCTACACTAGTGATTGAAAATGAAAAATTGAAAAATGATGTTAATGAACTCACTTATGCTTTGGGTAAGGCATATGGTGGAGATGCCCGCTTGCTAAAGTGCTTGGGTAGACAAAGATTCTCCCACTACAAAGAGGGATTGAGCTATACCCCCAAGAAGGGCAAGTCGGCCTTTGTAACTCCTAAGCCTAGCTTTGTGAGGAGCAATGGCCGGTATTGCACAAAATGCAAGCAAGTGGGTCATGTTGACCAATATTGCAAACTTAACATAAACCAAACCAAGTTTGCTAAAGCTATCTCTATGCACTTTGATTCATGTTATATGCTTACCAAAAGTGCTAAAGGTATCATGGCTAAGTATGTTGGCACACCTTGTGTTGGCCCAAAGAAGAAGGCTATTTGGGTGCCAAAATCCTTGGTCACTAATTTTGGAGGACCTAAACAAGTATGGGTACCTAAGAAAAACTAACTTATTTTGTAGGTAAATTACAAGGCCAGAGGAAGGCATTGAGTGCTTGATAGTGGGTACACTCAACACATGACCGGGGATTCTAGAATGTTCAAATCAATCAACTCCAACACCAATGATGGCATTGATAATATTACTTTTGGTGATAAGGGCAAGGGCAAGGTCAAGGGGCTTGGTAAGATTGCAATATCCAATGACTTGAGCATATCCAATGTTTTGCTAGTTGAGAGCTTGAACTTCAATTTGCTATCGATAGCTCAATTATGTGATCTTGTATTCAAATGCATATTTGGAGTGGATGATGTTGAGATCATTAGTGTAGATGGTTCAAACTTGATCTTCAAAGGCTTTAGATGTGAGAACCTCTACCTAGTTGATTTCAATGCTAGTGAAGCTCAATTGTCAACATGTTTGCTTACTAAATCAAGTATGGGTTGGTTATGGCATAGAAGACTTGGTCATGTTGGGATGAAGCAATTGAATAGATTGATCAAACATAGTAAGAGGCTTGAAAGATGTTGTGTTTGAGAAGGATAAACTTTGTAGCTCTTGTCAAGCCAGCAAACAAGTTGGTAACACTCATCCAAAGAAGAACATGATGAGCACTAGTAGAGCATTTGAGTTGTTGCACATGGATCTTTTTGGACCAACAACATACACTAGCATTGGAGGGAACAAGTATGGATTTGTCATAGTGGATGATCCTACAAGATATACTTGGGTATTCTTTCTCAATGACAAGAGTGAAACATTTGTCACATTCAAGACTTTTGTCAAGAGATGTCACAATGAGTTTGAAACTACCATCAAGAAAGTGAAAAGTGACAATGGAAGTGAATTCAAGAATACAAGAGTTGATGAGCTATGTGATGAGATTGGAATCAAGCATCAATTCTCGACCAAGTACACTCCACAATCAAATGGCCTTGTTGAGAGGAAGAATAGAACTCTGATGGACATGGCAAGATCTATGCTTAGTGAGTACAATGTGAGTTACTCCTTTTGGGCCGAAGCTATCAACACCGCTTGCTACTCTAGCAACCGGTTGTATTGTCATCCATTGATGGAGAAGACTCTATATGAGCTATTAAATGGAAGAAAGCCCAACATTGCATATTTTAGAGTCTTTGGGTGCAAATGCTACATATTGAAGAAAGGCACAAGACTTGAGAAGTTTGACAAGAAATGTGATGAAGGGTTCTTACTTGGTTACTCAACTACAAGCAAAGCCTATAGAGTATAGAATTCGGCTAGTGGTATACTTGAGGAAGTTCATGATGTTGAATTTGATGAAACCAATGGCTCACAAGTTGAAAATGAGAATCTAGAAGATGTGAGTGGTCCTCAATTGGTTAATGCTATGAAGAACATGGATATTGGTGACATTAGGCCAAAGCAAGTGATTAATATTGAAGATGACAAAGATCAAGTGCTCAACTCACCCAATGTGCAAGCTAGTAGTTCTCAAATGCAATATCAACAAGTTGCTAGTTCATCTCAACCAAGCTCAAGCAATCAAGTCCCTATTCTCCAACCGACCAACATTGCAAGAGATCACCCCATTGATCAAATTGTTGGTGACATTACAAGTGGTGTTCAAACAAGATCAAGATTGACATCCTTTTGTGAGCACTACTCCTTTGTATCATCCATAGAGCCAGCAAAGATTGATGAAGCCCTACAAGATGTTGATTGGGTCAATGCTATGCATGAAGAGCTCAACAATTTCACTAGGAACCAAGTTTGGGAACTAGTTGAAAGACCCAAGAACTACAATGTGATTGGCATAAGATGGGTATTTAGAAACAAGGAAGACTAAGATGGTATAGTTGTGAGAAACAAAGCAAGATTGGTAGTTCAAGGATACACTCAAGTTGAGTGTCTTGACTTTGGAGAAACTTATGCATCGGTTGCAAGATTAGAGGCAATAAGAATCTTATTGGCCTATGCATGTGCACACATTGATTGATATGGCAAGGTATATGCTTAGTGAGTACAATGTGAGTCACTCCTTTCGGGCCGAAGCTATCAACACCGCTTGCTACTCTAGCAACCGGCTATGGAGAAGACACCATATGAGCTATTGAATGGAAGAAAGCCCAACATTGCATACTTTAGAGTCTTTGGGTGCAAATGCTACATATTGAAGAAAGGCACAAGACTTGGGAAGTTTGACAAGAAGTGTGATGAAGGGTTCTTACTTGGATACTCAACCACAAGCAAAGCTTATAGAGTGGAATTCGGCTAGTGGTATACTTGAGGAAGTTCATGATGTTGAGTTTGATGAAACCAATGGCTCCCAAGTTGAAAATGAGAATCTAGAAGATGTGAGTGGATCTCAATTGGCAAATGCTATGAAAAGCATGGATATTGGTGACATTCGGCCTAGACAAGTGATTGATGTTGAATATGATAAAGATAAAGTGCTCAACTCACCTATCAAGCAAGATAGTAACTCTCAAGTGCAAGATCAACAAGTTGCTAGTTCATCTCAACCAAGCTCAAGAAATCAAGTTCCAACTCTCCAACCAATCAACATTGCAAGAGATCACCCCATTGATCAAATTGTTGGTGACATAACAAGTGGTGTTCAAACAAGATCAAGATTGGCATCCTTTTGTGAACACTACTCCTTTGTGTCATCCTTTGAGCCAACAAAGATTGATGAAGACCTACAAGATGTTGATTGGGTCAATGCTATGCATGAAGAGCTCAACAATTTCATTAGGAACCAAGTTTGGGAACTAATTGAAAGACCTAAGAACTACAATGTGATTGGCATAAGATGGGTATTTAGAAACAAGGAAGACTAAGATGGTATAGTTGTGAGGAAGACCAAGATGGTATAGTTGTGAGGAACAAAGCAAGATTAGTAGCTCAAGGATACACTCAAGTTGAGAGTCTTGACTTTGGAGAAACCTATGCACCAGTTGCAAGATTATAGGCAATTAGAATCCTATTGGCCTATGTATGTGCACACAACATCAAGCTATACCAAATGGATATGAAGAGTGCTTTCTTGAATGGCTACATTAATGAGCTAGTATATGTTGAGCAACCTCCCGGATTTGAAGATGACAAGAAGTCCAACCATGTGTACAAGTTGAGAAAGGCTTTATATGGCTTGAAGCAAGCACCTAGAGCATGGTATGAAAGATTGAGGGATTTCCTTCTATCTAAAGGGTTTATCATGGGGAAGGTTGATACTACTCTCTTCACCAAGAAGCTTGGCAAGGATCTATTTGTGCTCCAAATCTATGTGGATGACATCATATTCGGTTCAACCAATCAAGAATTTTGTGAAGAATTTGGCAAGATGATGGCAAATGAGTTTGAAATGTCAATGATTGGTGAACTTAGCTACTTCCTTGGTCTTCAAATCAAGCAATTGAAGAATGGCACCTTTGTGAGTCAAGGCAAGTACATCAAGGATATGATGAAGAAATTTGGCTTAGAAGAGTCTAAAGGCATTAGCACTCCAATGGGCATTAATAGACACTTGTATAGTGATGCTAGTGGCAACATGGTGGATCAAAAGGTGTATTGGTCTATGATTGGAAGCCTACTCTATGTGACCGCTTCTAGGCCGGATGTGATGTTTTGTGTGTGCATGTGTGCAAGATTCCAAGCCTCTCCAAGAGAAAGTCACTTGAAGGCTACAAAGAGAATATTGAGGTACTTGAAGCATACACAAGATATTGGATTATGGTATTCTAAGGGGTCAAACTTTGAGCTAATTGGATATTCGGACTCCGACTATGCGGGATGCAAGATTGATAGAAAGAGCACATCGGACACGTGTCAAATGCTAGGCATGTCACTTGTATCTTGGTCATCAAAGAAGCAAAATAGTGTTGCACTCTCTACCGCCGAAGCCGATTACATTAGTGCGGGTAGTTGTTGTGCTCAATTGCTTTGGATGAAAGCAACTTTGAATGACTATGGGATCAACTTCAAGCAAGTGTCATTGCTATGTGACAATAAAAGTGCGGTGAAGCTCACCAACAATCCGGTTCAACATTCAAAAACCAAGCACATTAATGTGAGACCCCACTTCATAAGAGACCATCAACTCAAGGGTGATATCAACATTTGGTGATGGATGAATAAGCAAGCAAACAATCACCTAAGGAGTAAACTAAAATATACTCCCTCCGGTTCCCTAAAACAAGCCGTATGGACATCACCATGATCTTTAAGAATTAACTTTGACCACTACTTTTTGCTATAAAATATTTATAAAATATAGCCAATATATATTTTTATAAGACTCCATTTCGAGACGAATTTACTTACATCACTTTCGTATTTTCAAACTCAACCCAAAATATTTTTATAGTGAAAATTTTTAAAAATTAACAGCCTTAAAATGACTTGCTTTAGGAATCCGGAGGGAGTAGTTTCTTAAGCAAAAATATTTATACAGTGTAAAAAGTTATTTTTTATAATAAATCCAATAGTGTCAATTTTGTGCATAAAATAAAATTTAGACATTTAGTGAAGCTAAAAAGGTTGACTTAAGACCAAACATATATTTGAAATTAGCGAAAGCATTATGTATAAATTATAAAAAAAATGCATGTACTATGACACAAATTCTTATTAAAAGAACATTTTAGGCTCTAAAAAACATTGCTCTAAAAAACATTAACTGAAATCATAATACACTTCCTCATAAAACGTAACACATGGACAGTTCATGTTAAGAATAATTATTAATGATCAATTAGGGTTATTTTCAAAGAGTGTCTTTTTACTCTCACATGCAACTGTCCACGTGTAGCTGTCCACACGAGTCCTGTATATGTATGCTGTATGCCTGTATGCATACAACACTGTTCACTGAAAGAAGAGAATCATTTTTGCATTACTCTCGCTCTTTTGCTTCTAACAATTTAGATGGATGCTGCTTGTCCTGTCCTATTCTGTTCATTTTTTCCTCTCGGGTCGGAGCTGAACACTTGTAGGAGTATATCCGTATATCAAATAGGATATCCTATTGGGAAGTCGGTATCCAGCCATTCTGGTTACATTTTTAACTTTTTTTTTTCATACAAAAAATATCCGTTTTTGTGATGCAAAACCTCAAGCGAACATGACTTATTCTTTACAAAAATAAAAATAATTAAGTAACACAATTTAATGCTCAAACACTATCCAAACTCACTCCCACGTTCAGGTTGTTCCCTTCTGTTTATCCGTTGGCCATTGCCGTGCTGGCACTGTCACTGTGGTCCCCACTGGGAAAAGACGAGCGCCCACGTCGTCCGCCAAAGTTGGTCTCCCACGCATCCAGCCACGTCGGCATCACACCCTCACAGCCTCCGTGCACCCAGCTCACACCCAGAACTGCCACCGACACGCGGGGCCCAGACAATCCGGTCCCACACGTCATGCACACGCGCCTACCCGAGGCGTTGCGTTCCTCGCGCCGTCCCGCGGCGGAGAGTGGCGTTTGACCGCCTGGCCGGCGTGGAGTTTTGTTTGTTTAATTTCCCTCCGCTTCGCTTTCAGGCTCATGGCCAGCGCGGGACTCCACCACTTCTCTCCTCCTCCGCGGAGCGGATCACCCACCGAACCCACGAGAAACCGGCGTCCAGATCTTCTCCCCCGCGGTTCAGATCCCCGGACCGAGCCGGCACCTCCTGAAGAATCTGCAGCAGCGGCGAGGTAAAGCCCCGAAAGCCTTTGGTCTTTTTCTTTTATTCCTTTGTTCTTGATTTGAGTGGCACAGCCATACGTACAGGTTCATTTCGTGGTTGGATTTGCAGCTGCTTTCCGCTAAAGCGTGGCTTAATTGGCTTACTTTACACTGGTATGTCACGCCCCTTGGCCGTCGCCCGTCGAAATCCAATAGCGAGAGAGAATTGTGACGAGGAAGCGGGTCGGGTAAACGAATGTATTGTCTGAAATGCGATAGGAGTTGGTGTCCTCCGGACAGGGATACAAGAGCTAGAGCTCTGAGTCGCCGACGCAGCGGCCCCACTTGACAGCGGTAAGTACAAAACGTAAACGGCTAAATACGCTACCCCTCTCTTCTTCAACCTTCAGTGTCCTCTGCAGTCGCTGGTGCGACACCTCCCCCTCCTAGAGAAGCCGCTTGTCCCCAAGCGGGAGCTTCCGGGAAGCGCTTCTTGAGGATGTAGTAATCTTCCCAGGTAGATGCCGAGGACGGTAGGCCGGACCACGCGATCTTGACCTGAGGGACAGCGGCATTGCCCTTCTTGACGAGGCGTCGGTCGACGATGTGTTGTGGTATTGCCTGTGCTGCTTGGAGGTCAGTCAGCATTGGCAATGTGTCGAAGACTGGTGTGGAGTCGGGAACGGAGGGCTTGAGCTGTGAAACATGGAAAACATTGTGAATGAGAGCATTAGCAGGTAGTTGCAGACGGTAAGCAACCGAGCCAACTCGATCCAGAATCTGGTAGGGACCATAGAACTTGAAAACCAGTTTTGGGTATGGGCGATTTGCCACTGACGACTGAGTGTAGGGCTGTAGCTTGAGCAGGACTTGATCCCCCACCGAGAATTCAAAATCCTTCCTTTTTCTGTCAGCAAATTGCTTCATGCGGTTCTGTGCCCTTGCCAGTTGTTGTTTCAGAGTGTCTAGATGGAATTCTCTGTTCTGCACCAGTTCTTGAACTTCAGTTGGTGTTTCTGAGGTCACTGAAGGTACACTGCCCAAATTTGGATCATAGCCATACAGTGCCTTGAAAGGTGAGCAACCGAGGGCAGTGTGAAATGAGGAGTTATACCATAGTTCAGCCAAGGGAAGCCAGTCTTTCCAGGCATGTGGAGCATTGTGGACTGAGCACCTGAGATACATTTCTACACATTGGTTAACCCTTTCAGTCTGACCATCAGATTGTGGGTGGTATGCAGTTGTGAAATGGAGATCCACCTTGTATGCCTTGAAAATTGCTTTCCAGAAAGTGCTCATGAAGATTGTATATCTGTCAGTGACAATGGTCTTGGGAAGGCCATGTAATTTGACAATGTGTTCCATAAAAGTGTGTGCTATGGTTGCTGCAGTATATGGGTGTTTGAGAGCTATGAAGTGGGCATATTTAGTGAGCCTGTCCACTATCACCAATATCACACTATAGCCATGGGATTTTGGTAATCCTTCCACAAAGTCCATTGAAAGGTCCTGCCAAACGCCTTCTGGGATTGGTAAAGGTTGGAGGAGACCTAGAGGGTGAGTGTGACTGGCTTTGGATTGTTGGCAGGTGATGCACTGTTTGACAAATGCTTCTACATCTGTTCTCATGCCTATCCAGGAAAGTGGGGTCTGAGTTTGTGGAAGGTGTCAGTTGTGCCTGAGTGGCCTCCCGGTGGACTGGAATGACAAGCAGCTATTAGCTTGGTTTGTAAGGCAGAGTTCTGGCCAATCCATACCTTGTCATGATGCCTAATGAGGCCTTTGTCCAATGTATAGCCTTCACTGTTGGGGCTGGATAGAGCCAATTGCGTTAAGAGGTCTTGAGCCTTGGAGTCAGTTGTATAAGAATTTAAGACCTCTTGAATCCATGCAGGTTGCACTGATGATACAACTTGGAGTGCAAAGAGATGTGCTACCCTAGAAAGGGCATCTGCTGCAATGTTCTCTTTCCCCTTTCTGTAGAGAATCTTGAAGTCTAACCCCATCAGTCTGGTCATTGCTTTCCTCTGTAGTTCTGAGTGTAAATTCTGTTCTTTCAGATAAGCAAGAGACTTGTGATCAGTGACAATGGTGAAGGTGCCCCTTTCTAAGTAATGTCTCCACCTTTGTATTGCCATGATAAGGGCCAAGAACTCCTTCTCATAAATAGATAATTCCTGAGTCATGCCTCCCAGTGCTTTGCTTAAATAAGCAATGGGTTTTCCTTGCTGACTAAGCACTGCCCCAATGCCACTTTGGCATGCATCTGTCTCCACAGTAAAGGGTTCCTGGAAGTTGGGTAAAGCCAAAACCGGAGTGTGTGTCATGGTCTGCTTGATGCCATCAAATGCTTTCTGGGCTTCTAAAGACCAGGTGAACTGCTTGAGTTTCAGGATGGATGTGAGGGGTTTGGTTAGGAGTCCATAGCCTTGGACAAATCGTCGGTAGTATCCAGTGAGACCTAAGAAACCCCGAAGCTCAGTCATTGATGTGGGTGTTGGCCAGGCCAGCATGTTGTTGATTTTGGTGGGATCTGTGGACACTCCCTGAGCTGAAATGATGTGTCCCAGGTACTCTAGTTGGGGTTGAGCAAAAGAGCACTTAGTTTCCTTTAGAAAAAGCTGGTGCTTCCTGAGAAGAGCCAACACTTCTTGCAAGTGTTCCACATGGTCGTCTAAGGATGAACTGTAGATGAGAATGTCATCGAGGAAGACCAATACTGACTTCCTTAGTAGTGGTTGCAAAATCTGATTCATGAGGCATTGGAAGGTTGCAGGGGCATTTGTTAAGCCAAAAGGCATTACTTTGTATTGGTAGTGCCCTTGATGTGTCTTAAAAGCTGTTTTGTGCTCATCATCTGAATTCATCCTGACTTGGTGATATCCAGCCTTCATGTCCAACTTGGTGAAAAACTTGGAGCCTGCTAATTCTTCCAGAATTTCCTCAATCACTGGCATTGGAAATCTGTTTTTGATTGTGAGGTCATTTAGTTTCCTGTAATCAACACAAAGACGCCAAGAGCCATCTTTCTAGGGTTTAAGAGCCATTGGCATGTTGTGAGCCATGAATTCTGCAGTTATGGTTTCTCCATTGGCTAGTTGGACTCTCTTTGGTGGAATGGGTTTAAGAGGAATGTTGGCCAAATCCACAAACTGTTGACTCACAAAGCTGTGAGAACTCCCACTGTCTAGCAGAATAAGCATGGTCTTATCTTTGACTTTGGCTCTGAATTTGAGGCAAGAAATAGGCTCTTTTGTTGTCATTGCATTGAGAGATAGCTGACAAAACTGCTCATGGAGCTCATCTTCAGTGGCTAGCTCATTGAGGACTTCATCTGAGAGCTCTCTTTGGATATCCAGGTCATTGATCACGAGGGCATTGGCTTGTGGTTTATTTCTTTGTTTACACACAGCCATATGGCCAGGGGCAAATGGTTCCCCGCAGTTGAAGCATAAGTTGTTTGCTTTTCGATAATCCCGGAGTTGCCTATCTCTCCACAAGGACTGGTTTGGTTGGGTAGTCTCAGTTTTAGGCTGGTTGTTGAGTTTGGGATTGTACTGTGGTCTCCCATATCTTGGTTTTGTTTGCTCTTGGATATGTTCTTGGACTGTGGCCAAAATAGAGGCTCTCTGCACTGTTGTTGGCAGTTGGCCTTCCACCATACCCCTGATGTCGTGCTTGAGTCCCTTGACAAATTGCTGAGTGAAAAACACATCATCATATCCTGCATTGTGCATGTTGATGGTATATTGCAGATTCTGAAATCTTGTAGTATACTCCTCCACTGAAGTAGTCGGTCTGATGTACAACAGAGTTTGCATGGCAGCTCTGAAATCATCTGTGCCAAACTCTTGCACTACTTCATGACAAAAATGAGTCCAGCTTCTGAAGGTGTTCTTTTGTTTGAAGGCTTGGTACCATTTACCTGCTCTGTCTTTCAAGTGGACTCTGGCAGCAGTGATCCACATGCCCTCTGGAATCTTGTACAACTCGAAGTAATCAGTACACTTATCTAGCCACATCTTGGGGTCTTGGCCATAGAAATCTGGAAAATCCATCTTGGGCATGATGTGCTTAGGTAATCTCTGATCTTTTTCTTCTTCTTGCTCTCTGTTTTGTCTCCTGGAGCTGAATGGTGGAGCTGGAGCTCGTGGCTGCCTCAGAGGGTATGTGCTCTTCCCTTTGTCCTCTTGTTGTTTAGTGTACTGGTGGTCTGCTTGCAGGGTCTGTCTTTCTTGGGCAAACACATTTTCAAACAGTGGTTCATGGATCATTGAGTCCAAATCGGCTTCATCCAGCCTTGGTTCCTCATCAAATCTTGGCATGTGGGTGTGTCGGTTCTCTTGCTCCATCTGCCTAAGTGTGACCTTGCTGATGGCATCACCATTTGCTTGGACTTGAGATGCAATTGTGTGTTGTTCCTTGGAGTACTCATCCATCACTGAGCCATACAAATCCAACTGAGCCTTCATCTGTTGCTGAGCAGTGCTCATCTCTGACATTTGACTGAACATAGTGTCGAAGTTTTTCTGAAGCAACTCCCACTTCATGTTTTCTTCTTCCGATCGTCGAGTCATGGCTTCAATTATCAATTGGGTCTGATTTGATGGAAAAGCTGGTGTCTTGCGTGAAGACGCCAGGTGTGCAAGCAGGAGGTTTGGCTACAAGCCGCCCCTGATCACGCTGCTCACACAATCACCGTCGCCTGGGAAAGAGGCAAAGCCGAAGGTTTAGAACCTCAAGCTGTGGACTTTCCCCCGCCGTCGCCGCCGCTCAACAATCGGCTGTGCGTGACTCCGGAATTTTACACGGAGACTTGCTCCGCAACCCTTGTCATGACCGACTGATGGCTAAAGGGTGAAGCTTGGAGCTTGAGCAACCCAGTCTATACGCCGCCTCCCAGACCCAGGTGCGCAAGGCCCCCAAAGTGCAAGTGAAAGGTGTGATTTTGGGTGGAAGGCTTGCCTGATCAACTAGCTAGGGTTACACGGACGCCGAGGCGATCCTAGTTCAGCCAAGGTGAACCTGTTGGGACCTCCACTTGAGCACCTTGAAGGCGCAGTAGGAGATCACCGGCACCGAGGACTTGCGAACCGAGATCGGCAACGGGGCTGCAACTCTAGAAGCGGACAAACTTACCCGTGCGAGCAGAGTAGGCAGTGAGGTGTTGTGGTGGTGGTGGTGGTCTTCCGCCGGTGCTCTGATGTCGCCGCCGGAAACAGGTGCTCTGGATCGCGTCGCCTCTGCCGAGAACGGATAGCTCTGGTACCAACTGTCACGCCCCTTGGCCGTCGCCCGTCGCCGGCGGCGGCGTGAGTACGCGAAATCGAATACCGAGAGAGAATTGCGACGAGGAAGCGGGTCGGGTAAACCCCCGGACCTTGGCTTCTGAATGTATTGTCTGAAATGCGATAGGAGTTGGTGTCCTCCGGACAGGGATACAAGAGCTAGAGCTCTGAGTCGCCGACGCAGCGGCCCCACTTGACAGCGGTAAGTACAAAACGTAAACGGCTAAATACGCTACCCCTCTCTTCTTCAACCTTCAGTGTCCTCTGCAGTCGCTGGTGCGACACCTCCCCCTCCTAGAGAAGCCGCTTGTCCCCAAGCGGGAGCTTCCGGGAAGCGCTTCTTGAGGATGTAGTAATCTTCCCAGGTAGATGCCGAGGACGGTAGGCCGGACCACGCGATCTTGACCTGAGGGACAGCGGCATTGCCCTTCTTGACGAGGCGTCGGTCGACGATGTGTTGTGGTATTGCCTGTGCTGCTTGGAGGTCAGTCAGCATTGGCAATGTGTCGAAGACTGGTGTGGAGTCGGGAACGGAGGGCTTGAGCTGTGAAACATGGAAAACATTGTGAATGAGAGCATTAGCAGGTAGTTGCAGACGGTAAGCAACCGAGCCAACTCGATCCAGAATCTGGTAGGGACCATAGAACTTGAAAACCAGTTTTGGGTATGGGCGATTTGCCACTGACGACTGAGTGTAGGGCTGTAGCTTGAGCAGGACTTGATCCCCCACCGAGAATTCAAAATCCTTCCTTTTTCTGTCAGCAAATTGCTTCATGCGGTTCTGTGCCCTTGCCAGTTGTTGTTTCAGAGTGTCTAGATGGAATTCTCTGTTCTGCACCAGTTCTTGAACTTCAGTTGGTGTTTCTGAGGTCACTGAAGGTACACTGCCCAAATTTGGATCATAGCCATACAGTGCCTTGAAAGGTGAGCAACCGAGGGCAGTGTGAAATGAGGAGTTATACCATAGTTCAGCCAAGGGAAGCCAGTCTTTCCAGGCATGTGGAGCATTGTGGACTGAGCACCTGAGATACATTTCTACACATTGGTTAACCCTTTCAGTCTGACCATCAGATTGTGGGTGGTATGCAGTTGTGAAATGGAGATCCACCTTGTATGCCTTGAAAATTGCTTTCCAGAAAGTGCTCATGAAGATTGTATATCTGTCAGTGACAATGGTCTTGGGAAGGCCATGTAATTTGACAATGTGTTCCATAAAAGTGTGTGCTATGGTTGCTGCAGTATATGGGTGTTTGAGAGCTATGAAGTGGGCATATTTAGTGAGCCTGTCCACTATCACCAATATCACACTATAGCCATGGGATTTTGGTAATCCTTCCACAAAGTCCATTGAAAGGTCCTGCCAAACGCCTTCTGGGATTGGTAAAGGTTGGAGGAGACCTAGAGGGTGAGTGTGACTGGCTTTGGATTGTTGGCAGGTGATGCACTGTTTGACAAATGCTTCTACATCTGTTCTCATGCCTATCCAGGAAAGTGGGGTCTGAGTTTGTGGAAGGTGTCAGTTGTGCCTGAGTGGCCTCCCGGTGGACTGGAATGACAAGCAGCTATTAGCTTGGTTTGTAAGGCAGAGTTCTGGCCAATCCATACCTTGTCATGATGCCTAATGAGGCCTTTGTCCAATGTATAGCCTTCACTGTTGGGGCTGGATAGAGCCAATTGCGTTAAGAGGTCTTGAGCCTTGGAGTCAGTTGTATAAGAATTTAAGACCTCTTGAATCCATGCAGGTTGCACTGATGATACAACTTGGAGTGCAAAGAGATGTGCTACCCTAGAAAGGGCATCTGCTGCAATGTTCTCTTTCCCCTTTCTGTAGAGAATCTTGAAGTCTAACCCCATCAGTCTGGTCATTGCTTTCCTCTGTAGTTCTGAGTGTAAATTCTGTTCTTTCAGATAAGCAAGAGACTTGTGATCAGTGACAATGGTGAAGGTGCCCCTTTCTAAGTAATGTCTCCACCTTTGTATTGCCATGATAAGGGCCAAGAACTCCTTCTCATAAATAGATAATTCCTGAGTCATGCCTCCCAGTGCTTTGCTTAAATAAGCAATGGGTTTTCCTTGCTGACTAAGCACTGCCCCAATGCCACTTTGGCATGCATCTGTCTCCACAGTAAAGGGTTCCTGGAAGTTGGGTAAAGCCAAAACCGGAGTGTGTGTCATGGTCTGCTTGATGCCATCAAATGCTTTCTGGGCTTCTAAAGACCAGGTGAACTGCTTGAGTTTCAGGATGGATGTGAGGGGTTTGGTTAGGAGTCCATAGCCTTGGACAAATCGTCGGTAGTATCCAGTGAGACCTAAGAAACCCCGAAGCTCAGTCATTGATGTGGGTGTTGGCCAGGCCAGCATGTTGTTGATTTTGGTGGGATCTGTGGACACTCCCTGAGCTGAAATGATGTGTCCCAGGTACTCTAGTTGGGGTTGAGCAAAAGAGCACTTAGTTTCCTTTAGAAAAAGCTGGTGCTTCCTGAGAAGAGCCAACACTTCTTGCAAGTGTTCCACATGGTCGTCTAAGGATGAACTGTAGATGAGAATGTCATCGAGGAAGACCAATACTGACTTCCTTAGTAGTGGTTGCAAAATCTGATTCATGAGGCATTGGAAGGTTGCAGGGGCATTTGTTAAGCCAAAAGGCATTACTTTGTATTGGTAGTGCCCTTGATGTGTCTTAAAAGCTGTTTTGTGCTCATCATCTGAATTCATCCTGACTTGGTGATATCCAGCCTTCATGTCCAACTTGGTGAAAACTTGGAGCCTGCTAATTCTTCCAGAATTTCCTCAATCACTGGCATTGGAAATCTGTTTTTGATTGTGAGGTCATTTAGTTTCCTGTAATCAACACAAAGACGCCAAGAGCCATCTTTCTAGGGTTTAAGAGCCATTGGCATGTTGTGAGCCATGAATTCTGCAGTTATGGTTTCTCCATTGGCTAGTTGGACTCTCTTTGGTGGAATGGGTTTAAGAGGAATGTTGGCCAAATCCACAAACTGTTGACTCACAAAGCTGTGAGAACTCCCACTGTCTAGCAGAATAAGCATGGTCTTATCTTTGACTTTGGCTCTGAATTTGAGGCAAGAAATAGGCTCTTTTGTTGTCATTGCATTGAGAGATAGCTGACAAAACTGCTCATGGAGCTCATCTTCAGTGGCTAGCTCATTGAGGACTTCATCTGAGAGCTCTCTTTGGATATCCAGGTCATTGATCACGAGGGCATTGGCTTGTGGTTTATTTCTTTGTTTACACACAGCCATATGGCCAGGGGCAAATGGTTCCCGCAGTTGAAGCATAAGTTGTTTGCTTTTCGATAATCCCGGAGTTGCCTATCTCTCCACAAGGACTGGTTTGGTTGGGTAGTCTCAGTTTTAGGCTGGTTGTTGAGTTTGGGATTGTACTGTGGTCTCCCATATCTTGGTTTTGTTTGCTCTTGGATATGTTCTTGGACTGTGGCCAAAATAGAGGCTCTCTGCACTGTTGTTGGCAGTTGGCCTTCCACCATACCCCTGATGTCGTGCTTGAGTCCCTTGACAAATTGCTGAGTGAAAAACACATCATCATATCCTGCATTGTGCATGTTGATGGTATATTGCAGATTCTGAAATCTTGTAGTATACTCCTCCACTGAAGTAGTCGGTCTGATGTACAACAGAGTTTGCATGGCAGCTCTGAAATCATCTGTGCCAAACTCTTGCACTACTTCATGACAAAAATGAGTCCAGCTTCTGAAGGTGTTCTTTTGTTTGAAGGCTTGGTACCATTTACCTGCTCTGTCTTTCAAGTGGACTCTGGCAGCAGTGATCCACATGCCCTCTGGAATCTTGTACAACTCGAAGTAATCAGTACACTTATCTAGCCACATCTTGGGGTCTTGGCCATAGAAATCTGGAAAATCCATCTTGGGCATGATGTGCTTAGGTAATCTCTGATCTTTTTCTTCTTCTTGCTCTCTGTTTTGTCTCCTGGAGCTGAATGGTGGAGCTGGAGCTCGTGGCTGCCTCAGAGGGTATGTGCTCTTCCCTTTGTCCTCTTGTTGTTTAGTGTACTGGTGGTCTGCTTGCAGGGTCTGTCTTTCTTGGGCAAACACATTTTCAAACAGTGGTTCATGGATCATTGAGTCCAAATCGGCTTCATCCAGCCTTGGTTCCTCATCAAATCTTGGCATGTGGGTGTGTCGGTTCTCTTGCTCCATCTGCCTAAGTGTGACCTTGCTGATGGCATCACCATTTGCTTGGACTTGAGATGCAATTGTGTGTTGTTCCTTGGAGTACTCATCCATCACTGAGCCATACAAATCCAACTGAGCCTTCATCTGTTGCTGAGCAGTGCTCATCTCTGACATTTGACTGAACATAGTGTCGAAGTTTTTCTGAAGCAACTCCCACTTCATGTTTTCTTCTTCCGATCGTCGAGTCATGGCTTCAATTATCAATTGGGTCTGATTTGATGGAAAAGCTGGTGTCTTGCGTGAAGACGCCAGGTGTGCAAGCAGGAGGTTTGGCTACAAGCCGCCCCTGATCACGCTGCTCACACAATCACCGTCGCCTGGGAAAGAGGCAAAGCCGAAGGTTTAGAACCTCAAGCTGTGGACTTTCCCCGCCGTCGCCGCCGCTCAACAATCGGCTGTGCGTGACTCCGGAATTTTACACGGAGACTTGCTCCGCAACCCTTGTCATGACCGACTGATGGCTAAAGGGTGAAGCTTGGAGCTTGAGCAACCCAGTCTATACGCCGCCTCCAGACCCAGGTGCGCAAGGCCCCCAAAGTGCAAGTGAAAGGTGTGATTTTGGGTGGAAGGCTTGCCTGATCAACTAGCTAGGGTTACACGGACGCCGAGGCGATCCTAGTTCAGCCAAGGTGAACCTGTTGGGACCTCCACTTGAGCACCTTGAAGGCGCAGTAGGAGATCACCGGCACCGAGGACTTGCGAACCGAGATCGGCAACGGGGCTGCAACTCTAGAAGCGGACAAACTTACCCGTGCGAGCAGAGTAGGCAGTGAGGTGTTGTGGTGGTGGTGGTGGTCTTCCGCCGGTGCTCTGATGTCGCCGCCGGAAACAGGTGCTCTGGATCGCGTCGCCTCTGCCGAGAACGGATAGCTCTGGTACCAACTGTCACGCCCCTTGGCCGTCGCCCGTCGCCGGCGGCGGCGTGAGTACGCGAAATCGAATACCGAGAGAGAATTGCGACGAGGAAGCGGGTCGGGTAAACCCCCGGACCTTGGCTTCTGAATGTATTGTCTGAAATGCGATAGGAGTTGGTGTCCTCCGGACAGGGATACAAGAGCTAGAGCTCTGAGTCGCCGACGCAGCGGCCCCACTTGACAGCGGTAAGTACAAAACGTAAACGGCTAAATACGCTACCCCTCTCTTCTTCAACCTTCAGTGTCCTCTGCAGTCGCTGGTGCGACCTGGTAGCTGCGATGCTCTGCTTAGCTTGAATATTTTCTGCTTCCTAGTACTCTTTTTTCAGCCTGTTTTAGAAGGAAAAAAAAATCCAAGTGTTCTGCTGGTTGATTAATGAAACTGCACTGTTCAAGCAATAATTGAGTTCCTTGTTTGCAAGTTTGCAACTTGCAGAGTGTGGCCAGCTTACGTCTTTGGTGTGAGTGGCAATCTGATCTGACCTCCATGTCTATATGTTTTCTGCTGTCAGGTTGCTTTGAGCTTGTGCTGTGGATCTCCTGGCGTGGCTGGCGACATGGGGTTGGGTTTGGGAGCTCTTCTCAAATCCGGCGGCCTCGCGGTCTCGGACTACGACGCGATCGTCTCCATCAACATCTTCATCGCGCTGCTCTGCAGCTGCATTGTCATCGGCCACTTGCTGGAGGGGAACCGATGGGTGAACGAGTCCATCACCGCGCTTGTCATGGTAGGCTCTCACTCCAGTCCAGGTGTTTGTGGTTTTGCTTCTGTGGCCACTGGTTTGAGTGTGCATACCTTGTTTCCTGTAGGGCCTCATCACCGGAGGCGTGATCCTGCTGGTCACTAACGGAGCAAACTCACGCATTCTTGTGTTCAGCGAGGACCTGTTTTTCATATATTTGCTTCCGCCGATAATCTTCAACGCCGGGTGAGTCTGCTTAGTACCATCATGGTTTTTGTGTCTTATATTTCCATTTGAGCCGAGTTTTTCCTTCCTAGGTGGTAAATGTTGTCTTAGTTTGATCTATTTATCTTGCAAGCAATATGCAATTTCCTGAGAGCATCAAAGCCATGCAATGTAAGAGGTGAATCGGTAAATAGGCAATGCACAAGCAATGTAGCCAGCTTAGGACCTATTCTCTTTCCTCTGTAGTATGTTGTAATTACTCTATGGTGAAACCCTGGAACTCACTATCTTCACTATGAACCATTTTCTCCAAAAGTCGTAAACAACTGCTTTTCTGAAGTACAAAGTTGCCTTTGGATATTCTAGGGTTGTATCTGGGGCTTAAAGGGACCATTGTATATAATTAAAGGATTGAAATCAAGAGTAAGCGCCACTTTGTTTAATCATTTTTTTTCTTAATTTGGAATTTTATTTCAGTAATTTAGGGTAACATAACCGTACTAGACTATCTTTGGAACCCGGTAAAGCATTTCACACTGTTTTCTAAACTACAGAGTTACATTTCATACAAGTAATGAAGTATACCTTTGTAAATGTTTCTCCACATTATCAGGTTTCAAGTAAGAAAAAGCAATTCTTCCGCAACTTTATAACAATTATTTTGTTTGGTGCTATTGGAACTCTCATTTCCTTTGTAATAATCTCTCTTGGTAAGTTGCTACACCACTTGTGCAGTTTGCATGGTCTTAATTTGGTTTCACATGTATGGTAGTATTTCACATATAAAAAGCATGATCGTGGTACTAGAGCCAGTTATATGTTTGAAAAACAATATATAACACTGGCATCTGGGCTTATGCCCCACTTGCCATTGCCATGGGCCCATGGCAATATTTTTTGTTGTTGCAGTTGTTAAGTGCTTTAGATGTATTTTTTTTTTCAGTCGTTGCTTCACTGTCAGTGATATCTGTACTACTAGATTATGAAAACTATCTGTAGACAAACAGAGCAAATAAATTCATTGATTAGCAATGAACACCCATCACTCCTATATGTAGCTATTATGGCAGGATTAAGTGCTATATAAAACACTTGCTGTGCAGCCAACTTTCATTTTCCCTAGTCAGTTGTAATAATAGTTCGTTGTTGGTTTTCCAGGGTAGTACTTCAATAATCTATACCCTGGAGTGTTAAATGGATATGTGTCCTATAGGGTAGGAGCTGGTGTATTCAGGGTTCGACTCTCCTTCCAAACCAACAGAATTGTCTTGGGACCTGGGAGGTCTAGTAGTAATCCATACTGACTAGGGCATGCTAACAGTGGACACTGAAAAGAAGTCAGCTCCTTTTAATTCAAAATGTGCCCTTTAGTATACATTTGGAACCATGAAATCAGATAATTTAGATAAATGCTAGATTAAGTATGCTTCTTGATAGTTGGCCACCAAATAATTTATCACTGATAATTAGTTCTTGAAATCTGTGGAGGTCATCTTCATACAGGAAATTATATTCAAATATGACGTGTTCAAACCTTGTAGTCCTCAAACTTGTCTTCCTCGGGCTTCTAACTCTTTTCTTTTGTCTAATGGTCACATCAGGTGCTATGGGATTGTTCAAGAAACTTGACGTTGGTCCACTCGAGCTTGGGGACTATCTTGGTTGGATATATACTAGACCCTTTTCATTCTCTGATAGTATGATTAGACCATGGATGCCCTTGTCAATTTGCTAATACTTGTTATATTTTGTTTACCTATGTTTGCAGCAATTGGTGCTATTTTCTCTGCGACAGATTCTGTTTGCACCTTACAGGTTTCTTGTTGAACAATCTGTCATCTTTATCTTATAAAATGAGATAGGAAGCCAATTTAATTGGAAATTAATTACTTGCAGGTGCTTAACCAGGATGAAACACCCCTACTCTATAGTCTAGTTTTTGGTGAAGGTGTTGTTAATGATGCCACATCTGTTGTGCTCTTCAATGCAATTGAAAACCTTGATATTGGTAATTTTGATGCTATGGTTCTGTTGAATTTCGTCGGAAAATTTCTCTATCTGTTCTTCACTAGCACCATACTTGGAGTAGCTGTAAGTAATCACCTACTTTCCTACTGCCAAAATAATCAGAAAATATACTCTGGTGATTTGAGCATGGCTCTTTTGACTGACTGATAATATTCTTTCATGGCAGACTGGGTTGCTTAGTGCGTACATTATCAAGAAGCTCTGTTTTGCCAGGTCTGTACACAACTCTCTGGATCTGTGGGGTAGTTTATTGTGTTTTACTTTACACTGTAAAACAACAGACATTTGAAAATTACTGTTTCATGCTTGTGGTGATGTGCAGACATTCAACTGATAGAGAAGTTTCTATCATGATACTCATGGCATACCTTTCGTACATGCTGTCAATGGTAAGTGCATGAATATAAGAAGTTCCAAACGTCATAAATAAGCAAGCCTTACTTGTAAAATGTTTAGGAGGGTGTATATGAATATCATATGGTATTTATACTATATTAAAAATTTAACCTTTGGTTACTAATTTCTCTTGATTTGATACCTTTGTTCTTATTTTTCTTCAGCATGCACTGATCTCAGTTTCATTTTAGCCTTTTGCAAACAACATGATACCAAGATTTTTTTCCTGATATTTTCGTCCATTTTTCAGCTGTTGGACCTGAGTGGCATTCTTACTGTCTTCTTCTGTGGAATAGTAATGTCACATTACACTTGGCATAATGTGACAGAAAGTTCTAGGGTTACCACTAAGTATGTATTTTCTGGATTCAGCTTTTCTAGCAAAATAATTATGGTTCTAACATTATGTATACTAATTGCTGATTTTCCCTTTCCATGCTGCAGGCATACTTTTGCAACTCTATCATTCATTGCAGAAATTTTCCTCTTCCTCTATGTTGGGATGGATGCATTGGACATTGAGAAGTGGAAATTAGCTAGTAGCAGGTACGTTTCGCTGTTGGAATGATTGATATTCTAAGGACTAGATATACCAACATAGATAACATACTAGTGAGAAATTTCTTTTTTTTTTTTGCGATCAGAAATTTCTGCTGTGTTATTAGTTACCTTGAACAAACTAGCTATTGACTCTGCATCCAGTTAGGCTGTTATGTCAGTCCTGAACTAAAATATTCTTGTTATACTGGTTTTGTTGTTTGCGAGAGGAACCTGTATTCTTTATTCTTTATTTGGAGATTCTTCAGTGAACCAGAATATCTATTTGTTTCTCCTATGATGCAGTCCTAAGAAACCAATTGCTTTAAGTGCAATTATATTGGGCTTGGTTATGGTTGGAAGAGCGGCATTTGTATTCCCTTTGTCATTCCTATCCAACCTAAGTAAAAAGGAGGGCCGTCCAAAGATCTCCTTCAAGCAACAAGTTAGTACTAGATCTTTCTTTTTTTTCATTTTTCTGCCATTGTGTTCCTCTGGAAGCCTGAAAGAGCTAACACTGCTGGTATTTTCCTTTAGGTAATCATATGGTGGGCTGGGCTCATGAGAGGAGCAGTGTCAATTGCACTTGCCTATAACAAGGTGATGTTTTAATCGAATTCTCATCTGCTTTGAATCTTCTACCAGAATTTTACATATCATTGCTTGAGCATCTATAGGCTCTTACTTATACGGCCATGTAAACTTTTTGCAGTTTACATCATCTGGCCATACTGAAGTGCGAGTTAATGCTATCATGATCACCAGCACAGTTATTGTTGTTCTATTCAGCACAATGGTAAGCCTGCTATATCTTATTATTATCTTGAACAGCTGTTCTTTGTATATATGCATATGTTACACAGTCCAGTACAAAACATGACACTGAAACCATGGGTATAATAATTACACGTTTTCATATTTGTTTCTTCATGCTGTATGTGAATATGCAAATAGAATTAAAGGGACACATGAATCAATTAGTTTGTTTTTTTTCTTTTGAGAAAAATGAAAGTACTACCATTTTGCTAATTTATATGTCATCATTTAATTCAGGTTTTCGGTCTGCTGACCAAGCCGCTGCTTAGTCTCCTCATCCCACCAAGGACTGGCCTGAACACGTCATTTCTGCTCTCAAGCCAGTCTATTCTGGATCCACTTCTTACTAGCATGGTGGGGTCTGACTTTGATGTAGGACATATCAACTCTCCTCAGTACAACCTCCGGTTTATTTTCACCGCGCCAACTCGCTCTGTTCATCGCCTTTGGCGCAAGTTTGATGATCGGTTCATGCGCCCGATGTTCGGGGGACGAGGTTTCGTTCCCTTTGTGCCTGGTTCGCCGGTGGAGCGGAGCGTCCCTGAACCTCACCTGGACACTGTGACGGAGGCTGAGCATAGTTGAAATGAGGCGAGAGAGATGTAGACAATTTTCTGTAGATCTTCAGACAGATACCACTCAATGCTCATATTTTGTTCTCAGAATCCATCGGTGTAAATTGTTGTAGTAGTATCTTGTGCAGATAGTTTCTGTAGAGCTACACAAGCTGCTGTAAATTTTTGGGAGGCACTCCCAACTGTACCACAATTCATCTGTAAATTCCAATGTTGTTCAAGAAGAAGAATCACATGCTAGCATATTGGCATGTTTTTTTATTCTTTACAATTGTATAATTGTGGGCCTGGTACAAATAGTTTCTCTTTTTCCTGAACTGAGGTTATACGATGTAGAGTCTTGTCTTAGTTTTTGTCACGGGATATATACATTTACCCCAAAAATGTTAAATGTGGAAAAACAAGATTGTCAAAACTCCTAGTGATTTTCCCTGTTCATTCCCCTGGTTTTAAGGTGAAAGAGGCTAACCTCCTGCCTCTTCCTCGGAGCAAAAACCTTGAGTTTGATGGTAAGTTGTTTTAGCTTTGTACTGTATCAAACTTATCTAGTTTTGACTAAATTTATACAAAAAATATATGCTTTTTATAGTATTTATAAAAGTTAGATAAATTCCCTTTAGGGCAAACCTAAACCAGTTTACAAGGCCATTCTCAATGGAGTTTTTAAAAAATGTTTCACTCTCATTTAATGTTGTGAGATATCAGTAAATTTGTTGAATTGATAGGTTAATTATATAGAGAGATAGTTAGTTTCATAGAGTTTCCCTAATGAAACTGATCTAATATCAACCAGAGCTTAGTATATGTACCATTAAATTATCAAAATGTCTTATAATTTAGGAGAGAGTACAATAACTATGAGATGTTTGTCACGGATACTAGCTTACCTTACAGAAAAAAATACAGGCGATTTATACGAACATATATTTTGAAGGATTACGTGAAAACACTCTACACTCTCCATCAAATCAGTAGAATGTACTCCCTCCGTTCTAATTTAAATGGACCTCTAGGATTGGAGGAAGGAACTTAGTGTGACTGTAAAATTACTATACTACCCCTATAAAAGATTAGTACAATTGGCTGAGCATGATTACAATGTACTTCACTTGCAGTACAACAACACGTGTCTACCAATAAGCTCTCCATGCTATTACAGGAACTTCTAGCGGTTGCATGCATCCGGTTTTCTTTTTTCTTTTTAGTATACTGACCACGGAAAGAGCAAATAAAAAAATAATATAAACTACTGCTGCATTTCTGTCGGTTTCTAGTATCTGCACACGTCCGACAGGTTTCAGGGCCTCAGGCCTGGTATGTGAGCGATTAATCTGGGAAAAAATTTGAACACCAAACGTCCAATTAATCTCGGACGGAGGGAGTATTCCCAAATAAGAGAGAGAGAAATTTCGCCAAAAAAAATAATAAGAGAAAAAAAAATAAGTGAAAGGAAAAAAAAAGGTCAGAAATGCACCCGGAAGTGGCCGCAGGCGCACAGACGCCGCAGAAGATCATCGGTCCCCCTGACCGCAACCATTTCGAGTCTCGAGAGACGAGACCGTTACACCCCCGCCTCACCTCGCACCTCCCCCGCCTTCGGAGCGGACGAACCAGCGAACCGCGCGCCCGCTCATCTCTCTCCCTCCTCCTCCTCCTCCTCCTCCTCCTCCTCCCCACCGAATCCCCTCACGCTCCCATGGATCGCTCGTCGCGGCCGGCGAGCCCAGGCCGCGGCGGGCTGGGGTACGCGTCGCGGCGGGGCCTCTACGCGCATCACCACCAGGCCGGCGGCAGCGCGCAGACGTCGCCCGGCGGATCACCGAAGGAGCTATCCCCAGTCCACCGCTACGCGCGGGCGGGGTCTCTCGGCGGCGCCGGGGCGGCCTCCACCGCGGGCCGCCGCGCGGGGGTCGGCGCCGCCAGCGCCCGCGCGCAGAACAGCGCCGCGCGCGCCGCCGCGCAGCGCCTCGCGCGGGTCATGGGTGGCGGGGCCGGTGATGCCGGGAGCGGGAGCGATGATGACGACGAGTACGAGCTTTCTGGACCCCCCATCGAGCTCTCCTCCACCCCGCGCCGCACCTCCACCCGATCCCCTTCCCCCTCGGTAACCATCGTGTGAATTTTTGTAGTGCATACTCTGCAATGCTTCTCGATTTCTCATTACGACCTGTGCGATGTGCTAAGTGGTGGCGTGCAATTCTACTGTGTGCATTTTAGATAGGCCGTTCCCTTGCGGATCAGACGCAGGTTGGCCGGCCGCCGTCGCTGACGAACCGTTACACGGCTGGTAAGTCGGTCCCCATGATCCCGTCCATCAAGCGGCCGGCAACCAGCGGTGCGGGGGCCGGGGCCGGGGCCGGGGCTGGTTCAGAGTCGCCCGTGCCGAACCGAAGGGAGCAGAGGTAAGGACTGTCCTGCTCTCAAGTATTAATTATTGTGTCCCATGTACTATGACAGAAGACAGATTTTGTGGTGCAGTACGTACGTTAATACATTTTGGAGCGAGCATCTTCACTGTGGGCCTGTCTAGACTTTTTTTTTCAATTATCTCAATTTATGTGCTCGAGGCAGATGATTAGTTTTCCCGTGCTTTTGGTTGCTATAGTTTGCTTTGAGCTACGACTTATTTACCAAGAACTATGTTGTGGCATGGTTGATGTGGATCAAAAGACTGCAGAGTTGATAGTGTTGATCGACAGTCAGCCAAGGCTGTTCGCCTCACCTCACTGGAGCTATGGTGGATAAGTAGAGAGAGAGAGAGAGATAGAGAGGAAGATAGGAGGAATATTTATTCTCATTGCTGGCTTTGAGGACTAGGAGTACATCAGTTTGGTTTATATAACAGCAACTCTTTTCCTTCTGAAACACCTATTAGTTTGCTAAACTAATAAGCCTATATAGCTGGATGGCCTAATCCAAATCCAAAGCAAACTACTCACCTAAAATACTGAAGATAACTGAAGCCGATATTTCAGGCCGCGATAGGCTTCTTGTTGTGCCGGCTTTAGGTCCTGCCATACATAACAGACTGTCACACTATCTATGCAGCATGTTGCAGTTTCCCAGATGCAGAAACTGTGCTAAATAAATATCAAAGCAATATAATTGTGTGTTAATTCTTCAGTTAGTTATTAGTGACACTGCAACTTTAACATATAGTGGAGTAACTTGATGCTAAATTTGAGATGTTGGTGCCATATTACCATGAGCATTACAACAGATTTCACAAATCATGATTCTTCTTATGTGGCATTGCTTGCTTCTGAAACTTACCAAAAGGTCCATAAGGCAATGAGGTGGATTCAAATGCACCAACACGTTTAATATGAACTAATCATTTGAGAAATTGTAGACAGGTTAAAATTGGGGTTTTCTGAGACAACATTTGTCTAGAACGATTAGCAATCAAACCTTTGCAACTTTTTTTTCTCTCTCTCGAATGCATAGGGAAGCTGTGTATCATTATATTAAGGATAATGAAAGGAATCTAAGAATCTCATTCAAACTTTTTCAACCGACATGCCACATTACTGAATGACACTCATTGATTGAATTACACTTGACTTATGTATCATGGTTACTTTTTTAGATTTTTTTTTATTTAGAAGACATTTTTTAGAAAAACTAGAACACATTTTTAAGGATAATTAAAGGAGTCTAAGAAGACATTTTTTAGAAAATTTAGTCATGGTTACTTTTTTGGCATTCCTTTCAGAATTATTCTATCTATGATCTGTCAGTGTTAGTTATGTAAGTATTTGTTTTTTATTTAAAAGAACCTTTTATACCTGCTGCCTTTTCATTCTTGGTTCTTAATGATCACTTGGTAAGTAATATAGGCTACATCATTCTTAGGAGATCAGTTGATCTTGGAAGCTCATTGAGAGCTCGTCGTACATCTTCTTCACTTAATGATGAGGTAATTTCTTTCATGAATTCAAGTTTTATATAGAATCTTAATGCTAGGATCTGTGTAACATTCTGTTTACTGCTTGTGGGGTTAACCTTCAATATGAGTTATCTATCCTCCATGCTACAATTCTTGTCTAACCAATGTTATGGACACTGTCAAAACAGCTGTCAATCATTTACCTAATTAGTTTTTTCTCTTAATTAATCTGGAGTGCAGCTGTGGTTCTTAATTTCTCATGTCCATGCTTTGCAGATTAACACACTTCAAGTGGAAAATGAAAGCATGTATGACAAAGTGAGATATTATGATTCTATTTTCTTTCATAGTTTAACATGTTGGAAGCAATCAACTTGTTTTTATCTTACCTGCATCTTCCCAGCTTCAGCTTGCAGAAGAAAGGTCTGATGGAGATGCCAAATCCATGCAGATGGAGAGAGAGGTCTTTTCTGTGATAAAATGCTAACTAAATCTTTGCTTCTGATATTACTTGATTGAATCATACTGTTACTGTCCTATTTTTTAATTTTTAACTTGATGACTGGATGTATGCCAGTATGATTTGTTTGTATTCTATGCAAAAAAAAAAAAAATCATATTTGCATTTACCATATTTATTTCCAAACTTCAGGATTCTGATATTGGCGATGCAGTAGAAACAGAGCCAATTTTGATTAGCAGGTATGGCAGTTACTAAAAATATGCTCCTTGTTGCCGATGCTTGCTTTGTATTTTAAACCATATTTTCAATTTGGCTCTCAGGAAAGACGCCGCAGTAGAACAAAGAAAGGTATGTTTCCATAGAAAGCTTCTCCTACTCAAAGTTTTAAGGGAACACTAGAGAGAGAAATTTGTTTTGTTTGAGTCACTTTTGATTATTACTGTGTGCACGATAGAGTTTTTTGTTATCATTTTTGCATACTAGTTTTGTTCGAGCTTGATGCCTGTTTTGCTCTTAGATTGCTATGCGAATTGCTTCGCGAAGGTCCAGCAGTGCAAGCTGTAATGAGATTGCAACCCTTAAGTCAGAAGCAAAGGTGTATTCAATTTTTCCTTGAATCTGGTTATCCATTGCTGAACGATTTTTCCAGAGTCATCTTTTGCAATCATAAACTTTATTTACAATTTGTGATAGGTTACTAGTAATCTGGTTACGTCGCTATCTCGGAGAGTGAAAAGTGGTAGATCTGAACTGAGATCTCTCCAGGCAACAGCCAACAGAATGATCCTGTCACAGGAAGAGCTGGTGTGTACGTTGGTCACATAATCACAATATGAGCACTTTTTGTCTGTGGCTTATCACTGTAATTGTTCATGAAATTCTTTAATAAGGAGGAGGTGGTGCTAAAGAGATGTTGGCTGGCCCGCTACTGGACATTGTGTTCTAAACTTGGTACCGAGATCACTTTTGCACTGTTTATACTTCTTTACGATGAGGGAGTATTCCCAGTTGCCTAAATAATGTTTCAAACAATATGTGTTCTTGAGTTAATATACTGAAGCAGAAACTAGCAACCATTGTAATCTGTAACTGCTAGCTCAACCTTAGGACTGGGCTAGGATGCATAATTATGTAACCCTGTTTGTCCTTTCGTGTTCACACCACACATTTTTTTTTGGGCTACTGTTTCACTTAATTTGCGTTTAAACACTAGTGCTGTCTGGTCACTCATAAAGTTTGAACTTGTAATATCTCTTTTGTTCTTTTTTATAATAAATTCACACAATAATTACCCTAAAGGGAAGATCATTGTCAATTTCCAATTCTATATGTTCCATGAAAAAAATGTGTCTCGTCAATAAGCAAGCAGACAATTTTTTAATATATAGATTGTTATATAGTGTCTGGTTTTGGCTAATGGTGAGTTTTCCCCCTTAGGGATACATTCTGATATTGCTGAAGAAAAAAAAGAATACTGGTCCTCATTTGCACCACTTGCACTTGAAGCAGTCCTATCAGTTGGGCAAAAGGCAAGAGATGGAACTTTATCAGGTGAACAAAAGCTATCTTTAATTCTTCTTGTTTTGATATTTATACTTCTATGAAGCTGTTGATACAAGAATAATACTCATATGTTCCACTTACTATGCAAATACTAAATTATCTCTATTGGATAAACATGGAGATGAGACCCAGATCCCACAGGTCATGACACAATTTGACAAGTAACAATTGAAAAACCTTCAGTAGTATTCTTTTTTTATAGAATGATTTGATTGTAACAAAATGAAGCAACATGGTCAATTTCTACATGCTAGAAATTTGGAAACAACTTCGATTGAGTTTCTCAGATTGGAGACTCTATTCTCATCTTCTGGCTGCAAACTAGGATTTATTTGCACTTCACATTTGTACCGTGCAGTGTAAAAGGAGCCTTTTGCTATGTGTACTAAAAAAATCTCATCTGAACGGCTGATGTTTATAGTTTTACTGCTTTTAGATTAGTCTCAGAAGATGAAACCAAGTGTATCAGATTTCATGCACAATCTTAGTCACATAGCCCCGTTCTTTTCTAATAGTTCATGTGGTGACAGATAATGCTGACATGGAGAGCAGAAGCAAAATGTCTGATGTAAATGATATATCTAGTGATGGCAATATTGAGACCATTCTTTCAGTTGAGAAAGGATTGCGTGAATTGGCTTCACTCAAGGTTTTTCTCAAACTTGAATTGTGTGTATGGATCTATATGCTACCTCAAAGTTTCAACTGCATGTCCGCATGATCAATTTAACGCAGAGACATGATTCTCACTGTATAAAATTCGCTTTGCATGAATTAATTGATGTACACGATTTCCTAGAATGTGAAACCTATTGCCTGCCACCTCTCATACAGTTCTATTCTAGTTAATTGTTCAGAATATTTTAGATTTTGTTGTGCCACATCAGGTAATATGGAAAAGTGGATTATCCAACTTCAGAATCCTACTGCTACTAGAGTGACTGGTCCATCTCTGTAAAGTATATAGCAAATGCAACATATATAAGATTGAGTTAGCTTTTGCATATTCTCAGAAAACGGTATTACTATATTTCTGCTTTTATTCATAGTGCAGTAATAATAAATTCATATTTCCTTTGAAGGTAGAGGATTCGATCATGCTTACTTTGGCCGAAAATCGACATATCAAACCTCTCTCAGGTGGCTTTTCCAAAATGTACTCATTTCTTATACTTTCATCTTACTAATACTTTATGTACAATATTTCCCTGGACCACCAATAGATAGCCATAACTGGTTTTTTTCGTTAACGAAGATAAACCCATAAAAGTAATGATCTTGGTTTCTCTTATTCACTATAACGAGAACATAGTAGGGAATAGATCTTAGACTCCATGTCTCCATGAGATGATGCTAATATTTGCATGTGTGGCATGTAGCTTAACTTGCACAATGTTGAGCCACTTCTGAGAAATATTATGCATAATTCACTTGTGAAAAAAAGTTACTGTATGAAGTAATGTTACTGGATGAATAGTTTTTACCTTTTGATAAGGATTGAGCTTCCATTACAGGCCAAGCTTCTGAGGGTAGGAGCCCTTCTGAGTCATTAGGTTGGCTGTTCTGTCAGTACTTTTGTATTTATGACCTTTGAAGAACACCATATCAATTCACTTTCCTAATTGTGTGTCTGACATATTTCCTTGTCCTAGAGTTAAGTGCGGAAGAGCGAGAAGATGTACGCTTCAAGCAGGTAACAGACTATGTTATGTTACTCAAAATTGATTTCGCACTGGCCAGCATTAACATTCTTTTTTGTTCCATTGTTAAATAATATAGAATGACATACACTAACAAACCATAAACTTGTTCTATGGTGTCGTCGAGATCACTAAACTCTTAGATACATTGTCACTCTAGGTCCAAATCAGCATGTATTTGTTTATGTGGTACTCTTGGCTACGAGGGGTGTCTCTCTAATCACATGCTGATAGTGGGGCTTGGACCAAGGGTGGCACAGACTCTGATCTGCAATATTAAGAGTTTAGGGACATGAATGACACTGTGGTACAAGTTTAAGGATTTCTAGTGCATTTTACTCAATAATAAAATTACAGCATCATTGGAAGTCACTATATAATCATGAAAATCTTTTAATTTCATATTAGTGTCCATTATGTCCTTAAGAAACTTGACTCAGTTAGTAAAGAGAAATGTAAAAGAAATATTATGTGAAAACACTTCATGGCTTTGCTTATCGTTATCTGGTTAGCTTCATGTTTAGTGTCCTCATGTTTTGACTTCCAAGATACATTACAGGCATGGTTAACCTATTTCTGGAGACGGGCCAAAAATCACAATGTAGAAGAAGATATAGCTGATGAGCGGCTACAGTTTTGGATAGAACAAAGCAATCACCCAGTTACTACAAGTGACGTAATAGAAGGTTAGATTATCTTCATTCATTCCGATAGTGAAACCTGAATAATACCATGATCTTTCTATTTTGAGTGCTCAGTTGGATTAACTATTTTAGTTTAATGCATGTTGTCTCCACCTGATGCCTTGCTAAATTTAAATTTTGAAGTCACAATGAATTCATTATGATTGGTTTTCCCACAATCATGTATAAGGACTCGGCAAGATGAAATTCAAATTTGTGGTCAATGATACCATTATTGATTGTCCTTTTTTTCCCTGCAAACATGTAAAAAGTTGAGAGAGGAGTCCACGAGCTGAAGAAGCTGGGAATCGAGTCTCAGCTGTGGGATGCGACGAGGAGAGCTCTGGATGATGATTTAATAAGCAATCACGGGAGTCCAACTGGATCTGAAGCTTAGCAAACAAATTTAGCAAATGCATAATATGAAACGAGGCTCTATTGCCAATTTTGTGTCGTCAGAGGCCCTAGAGCCCCCAGATATTCTTTTCGTGTTGTTAATGGCCCTTTGGTTGATATCTTTATGTAAAATATTGAACTTTCATCAAAATATCCAGTAATCCTTTCTTTTGAGTTTTCTATTCTCTCTTAAATACTAATTTATCCGTGAAAGCAAAAGGAGTTTTAATCATGGAGTCATCGTGATGCTTTGCTCTCCATCAGGTAACTCTACTGCAACAAAAAAATATTATGCACTGTTTGATTTCCTTTTTCCTTTTGCAATGGTGGTGGTCTATTCTTTTTAGAAGCAAAAAATGCGTACCAAAGCAGCTTCCAGGCGGGTTATTAAGTGTGGCAATGATCGGAGCCTTGTGTCACACATTAGGGTCTCTTTGATAGAGCTGTGCTCCCAGATTCTCCAGCTGTGCTCCCTGATTCACTGGTGAAGTGATTCTGTGGCTGAAAATGATTCTCTTCGATTGTTTAGCCTAAACTCTCAAAATCAGTATGGAGAATCACTTCACAAAATCAGGTGAAGCTACTTTTTTCAGCTCTCAGCCTCTTAGTACATTTTAGAGAATCACTTCGCACAATCAGCAGAGTTTGGCAGCCAAGAAGTGATTCTGCCCGAGAATCAGCTCCGTGGAGCGCTGCCAAAGGACCCCTAACTGACGATCCAGTCCAGCAGCGCTGCACTCCCCAGTCCCCATCCTGCGAGCCATCATGTCCACGGAGACGCCGTCGCCGGCGAGCCAGCGGCGACGGCAGTACGCGGCAGGAGTGGCAGCCGCGGCGGCGGCTTGCCTCGCGCCTCTAGTGGTGTTCCTGGCGGTGCTCGTCCTCGTGCCGTCCCTCATCCCACGGCTGCTCCTCCAGCCGCACCACGTCGTCCCCTACGTCGCGTCCGGCGAGCTCCGCGCCCTGGCATTGGACGCCGCGGCCTCAGCCGTCACGTACAACCTCTCCGCCGTGCTGCGGTTCGACGGCCCACCGAGCCTGTACGCGCGCCGGTACACGGGGATGAAGGCCGCGCCGTTCTACGCCGGCCAGGAGCTCGGCGCCGCCGCGCCGCTGCCGGGGTTCACGCAGCGCGGCGGTGGAGCCGCCGTGACGCTGCCCGTGGCGTGGGCCGGCGTGCAACGTGTGCCGCCTGGCCCCCGCGCGCGCGCCGTGGCCGCGGCGCTCGCTCGGGACCGTGCCGGCGGGTGGATCAGCGTAAAGGTTGCTGTGCGCGCCGCGCAGGACGGCGCCGAGAGCGACTTCGCGTGCGTGATGAGCTTCCCCGTGCCTCGCAAGCGCGACCGTGGTAGCAATGGCAATGGCGCCGCCCCTGGCGTGTTCGATGGCGGCGGTTGCGTCGACGCCGTACGTGGCGAGTTCTAGACGCCATTCGTGTGCACGCTCCGACGATGTTTGACTTCGGTTTGGTTCATTCGTGTGCAGTGCATTTACGATGTTGTACGATATACTGCGCCTGCGCTTTTATTGTCCACGATTAGTTTTGACTTTTGATCATCTTTGATTCAGGTTCAGTTTTTTTTTCCATCCTAATCTTGACGGAATTTTTTTTACCAAAACACTGCAACTGCCACTTAGGTGTCAGCGTCATGAAAGGTGGTTTCATTGCACATCATTCTTCCAACATGGAAGGTGGTTTCATTGCAAAACAGGTGTAATAAGCTATAAAAGTTTATAGAGCAAACGTGGGTTTCTTCATCTATCGTCGCCCAACAAATCATTACGTTCCAGCATTCAAACATGGCAAACGCCAGAAACAGAGCTGAACATTGGTAGCACGGTTATTTGCTTCTCTTGACAGCACGCCTTCCCTGGCCCTTCTTTGGCGGGCCCTTGCCACGACGCTTCAGCATTTCCAGCTTAGCCAGACGCCTGCGGAAAGTAGACATGGCCCAGTAAGATAAGTGCTCGTAGATATGATAAATTGCTATCAAAAAAACACTAAGTACACTGTAACTTATGCATTTTGTCCGTTTCTTGGCTCGTGATAATAATGTGGGCCGAAAGAACAGAAAACAACAGGCTATGTTCAATGCTGCAGTTCAGAATGGGAAACACTATCCATCATGCTTGATTCGCACTTGCTATATGCTTTTCTTAGTATCTTTCAGCTAGCATGTTCCATTTTTTTTGCATCTCATTGTCAAATCTGCAATAATTTTACTGTCTTCCAAGGGTGAATACTAAAAGTCTAAAACCAAAGACATGTAACTATACATAAACAACATCACAAACTCCATTTTGGTCCTCGCAGTAGAACTAAGGTTTGATAAGCAGTCTTGAACTCCTATGCCAGTGGAATCTTGCAATACCTTTACTGTCTTACAAGGGTGAATACTAAAACCAAAGACTTGTATAATTATATAAAAACAGAGATAGAGTAATGACTTCTGGCTTTCTAAAGATGCAAGGCAATCCACAGGTTCATCATGTAGTTCTCGCTGCTGAACTAAGGTTCGACAAGCAGTCTTGAACTCCTATGCTAAACAGCACAGGTCAAACCTCATGTAACCCATATGCCATTAACAAAACACATCTGGGAATTCACACAATTTTCATGTTTCAACTCAAACCCAAGAAAGGGATCAAATTGTGATTGTTTTATGGTTTCAACTGAAACCCAGAAAAAAAGAGAGAGAGGGTCAAGTACTCAAGTAGTAACACTGATTCTTGCATATTTTCCATACATTTTTCAACTGCCAGCATTACCTCAGAAAAATTACAAAAAAATTATAGATGGGTCTGTGCAAAGTGGTTTCCTAAATTGGTAAAAATGTGCCGACCAGTTTTCCATTCCTAGATACAAGTAGAAATATGCCCATGTGCATGAATGCAAGTAAACTGAAAGAGAACTAACTTCAAAATGGTCAAAGATTGAATGATCAGATTTACTTTACTACAAATCATCTCAATACAGATATTCCGGACATGTCAACTGTAATATCTCGCATTTCTCAACCAATATTAAGTTGCGCAAGAGGACCTCTTATCAAACAATAGATGTATTCTTGGGACAGAAAAAAGCTAACATATCCTATGGTGACACCAAATCCAGATATCAGAGCACCAGACTAGCTGGAGAAGCGAGCACTAGACTATCTGGAGAAGCCAACGTAGTGACATAGTTCCATACTTTACTTGGTGATTACCAGACTAACCCTCTGACAAAAAGCAAATGCATTTGTGTCACAACACAATCAGGCAGCACTACCAACTTATCATCCAGCATCACTAGCTCCCTAAAGTACAACAAAAATTCACCTTAGCCTGTTCACTATCAGAATTCAATATGAACAGCCATGCTATTGAGGGTGTTCATTTGCTTCACAAGAACACAACATCATGCCAGATCGATATTAACAACCACCAAAGATTGTTGAAAATGAACGGAAAAGACACCAGAGGCGTTAGAGATACTAATTGCTCTAGACCTCCAGCGAAATATCCATGAAAATATCCATCAAAGGTGAAAACACTGTATTCCCATGCCTAGAAACACCATGCTGGAATGGCACTACGGCATCCTGGTTGCAACAACTAAGAACTAACAGCTAGCACAACAAGTCTGTAAGCCTATCTATTTGCATCGGTAACTAAAGACAACAAATGCATCCCCGGGCGTCAGCGAGATGACACACTGGTTCGGAGGCATATCAACGAACACACACCGAGTCAGTACGAGCAACCCACGGCACATCCGTTTATTACGTAGCAAAGCAAACCCAGCTGCGGCTGAGGAGTGGGAGGAGGAGGAGGATGTGAGCACTTACTCCTTCTCCTCGCGCGCCATGACGAGCGGGTCTTCGCGCTTGATGTCGTCGGGGTACCACTGCGCCACCTGATCGCCAACCATCTTCTTCCGCAGGAGCTTCGTCGCCGCGCGCTTCCCCATCGGGTTCAGCGCGTGGCCGAAGATGGACGCCCGCACCTCAGCAGCTCCCGCCGTCGCCGCCGCCGCCAGCAGCTGCCGCAGTCCGCCCGCCGCCGCGCTCATTTCTCCCCCGTCGTCCCCTCCTCCCTGTCGGCGGCGGTGGATGGCTCGTGATCTGACGGACCGACGGCCCAGATCGCCCTGTATTGTCGTGGTTTGGTGGGCTTCTCAAGTAATGGGCTGGACCGGGCGGGTAACAAGGTAAGCTTGTCGTGGTTTCGTGGGCTTCTCAAGTAATGGGCTGGACCGGGCGGGTAACATGGTAAGCTCGGCCGGAACGAATGGACGAGATGTCTGACGAGAGTGACATATTTTTCAGAGAATCCACCAGAACGGTCTTTTTATAGTTTCCTATTCCTACTAATCCATGTTTCTTCCTGTTATAGAATCAACTAAATCCATGTTTTTTTCTGTTATAGAATCAGATCCATGTTTTTACAGTATACACAGTGTCTCTAGAAGCGCCTTCACCAACTAATCCGATGAACTTAAAACTTGAATTCAAGCTCCATTTGAAGTTTGACCTCGTCTAATTCAAGTTTTTTTATAGACAACTAAAGTTTAGACTAGCGAATCCAAATATGCCCTCCGGCCTAACCCTTTGCCATTATCACTACAAAACAAAGTTAGCCATATGTTCATATCGGGGTTATTAAAACTCACTCGAGTCTGCTCGCACGAGATCATTTCGATATTCGTGGCTTCTTTCCGTGTGAACACGTGGCCTTAGCTCTTTTGCAGAAAAACCCTTTATGTCTACGGAAATCAACCCGCAATCCCGTTTGGTTTCTATCTACAATGTTTACGTTCAGTTGTTTTACATATAACCTCTTCTTGTATAATTTATTTTAACACGAAAAAGACAAAATTTGAGTTTCTCATCGTTTTTACGAAAAAACGCCCGCATGCAATTTTGCAAGGGACACCCCATGCCCTCCCCAATCCCCTGACCCTAGCTTCCCGTTCATTCTCCTCTCCACGACTCCACCCCGTCGCACCTCGCTATTTGCCTCACGTCTCCCGCCGCCGCTGCCGCTGCCGCCGCCGCCGCTCGACCATGGGGAGGCCGAGCGAGATCGGTGTGCGCAGATCAGAAAGAGCTCGCCGACCTTCGCGGTGTCCCCGCTCGCCACCCACGACGCCGACCTCCCGATGATGGAGGCCTCGAGGGGTTCTCCCGCGAGGATTCGACGAGGACAATGGCGACGTCGACCTTCTGATGGTGGAGAGGATCTTTGTGCAAGGTGGGCAATTTGTTCCCCAGGAATGTCGGATTAGATCTAATATGGTGAGTAGCTTCCGTCTCTGGCATCCAAGCTCCAGATCCCCTTCCCATCGCCCTTACCCACCCCAGTCTGTGCTTCAATAGATCTAATCTTTTTTTTGTTCAGAGGTGCAGCCGTTCTGGTCTGGGTTTCCATGTGCTGTGTGCCGTGGACTCAGACTCAAAGGCCACCATCAGATAGCAGGTACGTACCCCTACCTTCCCATCTCCTCTCCTTTCCTAGCAAAAAGATGTTGTTAAATGATGGATTGTTCAGTTGAACTGCATCACACCCTCTCCTCTCTATCTTCTTCTTGAAGAAACAATCGGCTAAAGACGAGATGATGCTCAAGATGCAGGAACATCACAAATCTGAAAGCCCTTCCTTATCCACACCAACCCCATCTCACCACACACACAGACACACACACTAAATTCTCTGCTATCATATGCTCCCAGTTCATGAAACAACGTGATTTGACCATGCATGCTAATTCTTTAGGACAACTAATACATTTCATCTCTGCCCAAACCAAATGTCATAAAAAAATCCATAAGGTGCTTTAGGTGGTTTCTGGTGACCAGGTGATGAAGATGGTGAAAAGGGTGGAGCTCCAGTTGTTTGATTTGACTTTGCTTCAGCTTTGCTCTGATTTGTATACTCGAGAATCAACATGGTCACTTATTATTTTATTAGTTATTTGGTTACTTGTCTTGGTAAAATAAATACTAATAGGTCAGTATTTGTATGGTCCCTGTTACATCCCTTCTTCCCTGTGATATTTTCAGTTTGTAAAAATATCACATATAGCTCCTCTCCCTATCCAGTAGTTGGTGGATATTGTCCAAGAGTTCACTGTGCCCTGGTTCATGCTTTGAAGGTCTGTGTGTTGTTCCCTTCTTGAGGCTAGATTATTAGGTGCCGCCTCTGTTGTGGCATTTTTACTTCACAATATAATAGGAGAATAAAATGCAAAAAAATAACAGGCAAATAGATGAGGAATAGTATAGTATATGGTAGTATGGAGCTATTTCCATATCAGATACATAATGAAATGGTTCAATTCAGTATGTTACCTTTCTTCACATGAATATACAGGGACATCTATACTGTTTCAAATCACCAAAATTCCTCCCTACATGATTTCTTTAAATTTAGATACCAAAGCAACATTTTTGTTATGGGTATATATTACATGGAGCAGAATATGATAGAATACACAGATCATTAGTCGTTGCCTTTGTTGTGCCATTTTTACTACATAGAATATAAATAGGAGGATAAAGTTAAAAAAACAATAGGTAAATAGAGAAGGAATAATATATGGTAGTATGGAGCTATTGTCATTTCAATACAGAGTATGTTACCTACTTACCTTTCTGTACATGAATATATAATGACACAGACTGTTTCAATGTACTCAAATTCCTCCCTACATGATTTGATTCAAATATCAAAGCAACATGGTTTTTAGGTATATATTACATGGAGCAGAATATGATGAATTCATGTTTGGATACGTATAATTTATTATATCGGCGCATCTTGAGCTAGCTATTTAATACTCCCTTCATCCTGTATTATACTGTACGTAAATCCTAAAATATGAAAAAATAGTACTTCTAAATTAACTATGTTTACAGAATCGGAGGGAGAATTTCTTCCAGTGCTCATAATGTGGTAATGCCTACTGCCCCTGGGAGAATTTATTCCAGTGCTCATAATGTGGTAATGCCTACTGCCCCCTGTAGTATTGTCTGATATTTCATTTTAGGTCAAATATATACAATGTCATTCTACCTTGTTAACAGGTTTCAACTTCCTTTCAATTGTTTGGACTATATGTTCTTCTGCATTCAGTTGTCATAATGCCATGAGACATGCATCAATGCATGTTTGTACGTAAGGTTGTATTGATTCAACATTGTTTTTCAAACTGGGTTTATTCTTGAATTAAATTCACTGATCCTTAGTCAACTACTTTAGTATTTAAAATGTCTCAGTTTACTCTGTATTTGGAGGCATATCTTCACTGAATTTCTTGTCATCTTGTGTTGTCCTCTTGCTGTGAGCCGTGTCCGTGAGCACCGATGGCAGTTGCGGCGAGAACCGGAAATTGGCGGAGAGGTACAGCTCTATTTGCCTCATTGTCTCTCGCTATCCTCTCACTTTTGTTTGAAAAGAAGTAACCTTGGTTCTCTATTGCAGAATTCCTGTGGCAGTTATGGTGTAGGGAAGTATATTTTCATTGCAGTAGCATTGTTTTATCAAATCAATAAAATCCATTGTGTGTCATTTAATAACCTGAGCTTTCCATTAGCTTGTTAGGTATACCTGATTTTCTGTTGCCTACTCGATCATATGGCATGCCAGGTATTGAAAGCTACTTGTTTTTGTTAACTGCAGAGAACATGATACAGGTTAAACTGGAGAAGGCTAGCATATGCTTGCTTAATTGTTATGGCTCGAAAGTTTAAGCATCTGATTTTGGTAAAAAAATTATGTGTAATATCTTTGCTATATGCCACTGGTTGTTCTGAATTCATTCCCATGAAATGGATGACTCATTCTGGTACCTTAAATCTGCATGCAACACATGAAGAATGTTTGGGGGCAACCAAGAGCTAAATCCATACCTTCTTTCCTACAAGAGTTGGATGATGCTACTAAAGCTAAGTTTTTTAGGAGTCTCCAGGGTATTTAAATATTTGATAGATATTAATCCTTCATTGTTCACCAATTTGCAGTTGTCGTTGTTCAGACTGCTTTAGGATAAACTGCTGCATTTGTGTTTGGTGTTATAAAGGTGGAAGAATGCTTAGACATTGCTCTTTATGTAAAGGAAACTATATACAAAATAAATAATAGGAAATGATTTTTGTTTACTTAGCCTTCATTTTTCCGCCTTTTAGCCTACCTATCCATTTTTATTGGGTTCCTGATGATCTTCAGTTAATGCCAAATGAGCTTCTGTTTTCATGTCAATCGGGCGCCTTATGTTCTAGTCAATCATTAAAACCGGCCTCAATGCATTCAAGGGGAAAGAGAATGAAGGATGTCAATGTACTCCACCTACACTTGACCCCTGAGCGGCTTCCAAGGTGTGGGTTGGTAGCTTCTTTCTTGAATTCTGCTAGACAGGGCGCTCGATGAAATGAGGAACTATGCAACCACATATTCCTAGCATATTCGTTAATTGTTAAAAAGAATATTCACAAGCTTCTAGCACATTCTCCTCTAAGTACTGAGGTTTGCCATTGCAATAGTTGGTGCTTGATTTTTTGCATTTGTTATGTTTAGTCTATATTGAAAATTGATGATGAAGGAGCAGGTTGAGGCAACTTTCATCAATCACATTACGTCTTGTTCCGTGCATCGTTTCTGCAGTTGATTAAACCTACTATTTTATTGGAAAAGAAAAATAATGTATCATGATTGATAAGCGTGATTGATAAGTCAAGTGAACAAAACGAGTCTTTTGGATTGAGGTAAATCTGAATATTGTGAACTTCAATAGACCAAAGCGCCTATGGCAACCAGGATATCAAGAACTCCAACAGGAGTTGGCCTAGTGGACATCGATTGTGTGGGATATTATGGGCTCGATGTTTTCTCCACGGTCGATGCAACCGCTGGTTTATTTGCTGCCTCGAAAGTGGTTGCTGAATCCCGAATTTATTAGTCTTTTTGTGATGTCAATATTTGCTGGGACTCACCTGAGAGGACGAAGGCGATGCTTGTGCACTCACAACTTGTAAAGACAAAAAAAGGACCTGTGTTGGTGGTGTATTTTGGTTCTTTTAAAAGCTTTGGTGCTCCTTCCTGCACGCTACGTGCTTTGCTTCGTGGACCATCAAAAGTTCAAAAGTTCTATAGTGCTTTTGCAGTTTTGCTACGTGGAGCATCGTGGGATGACAATGTTTTTCTAGGTACGTATAGGAATATGCCTCTCAATAACTTGTGTTGTTGATGTTGGAGTGAGATATGAATCACACACCAGTAAGAGCTAGTGTGTGATTTTTTTGTCTTAAATTTGACCACTTATTTTATTTAAAAAATTTGTAAAAAAATATTTAAATTTAAGTCATTATTGAAAAAAATTTATTAATAAAGCAAGTTATGACAAAAGAAGTAATATTTTGTACAAGCTTTTGAATAAGACGAGTGGTCAAATTTGATGTCAAAATATTAACCGTCTTATTTGCCGCAACCGGCTCGAGGACCGGCCAGGCCGGTTCGGCAAGAGTGGCACCTTCCTTCTTTTCTTCCCCGGACTTCAGTGCAACGATCCAAAATATGTTATGAGACACTTTCATCATTATATAAACATGATTTGCAAAGCCCCTTGGTCATTTTTGTTAATCAACAACTTGCTTTTTTGAATTTGATACTGGAATCGGAGGCCAAGTTCCAGTGCATGATGAGGGTTTTGTATGGTAGAAGCTACATAATATGGAAAAGCTGTCTGATGAATTAAGTTTTGGGGGGTTATCACTCCAGCACCAACCGTTCTAGTTGTGCCGGCCTACAATGCAAGATGCAAGTCATATATTACTTGCGCAGTATGATCGAGGCTATATATCTACACTACCAGATCAATGAGCTTCTCCATGTGCGGTGCGCTTCTCCGAGCGTTTAATACATGCACACGGAGTATGTTCCTTGTGTTTCTAAAATTCACGTACGATGGCACTCGGAATTTTTTCTCTCCGTGTCAATGGATCAACACACGGAAAAGTAGTCGGGTGGGCACCCTCCGTTAGCATCCTCCGTTAAAAAAAAGAGGATAAACTACTCCGTCAAAATCCAAGGACTCGCCCCACCGCCGGTGGTGCAGCCCCGGCCCGCCGCCCGTACGTGCTGCCCCCCTGTGCAGCTCCGCCGCCGGTGCTGCCTCCCGGTGCCGCTCCGTCGTCCGTGCTGCCTCTCCCGGCGCCGCTCCGCCGTCCGTGCTGCCTCCTGGCGCCGCTCCGCCGCACGTGCTGTCTCCCGGTGCCGCCCCACCACCACCCGCCTCCTCGCACCTCGGCACACTTCCCTGTTCTGCTGCTCGCCGCCGCACGGGAGCAATCGCCCCCTTCATCTCGTGTCTGCATCTAATCCCCTCAGACGACTGAGCCTGCTCCCAGCTCAGTTAATCCTCTCCTCCTTTTTTTCTCTCGATTTAAATCTGCTAGATCTCGCACTAATTTTGCTTTCGTGGTGCGATAAGTTTGTTGTTATTCTGGCTGATGGAGTTGTAGGAATGTTGGATTATTGAGTTATGTGTGGCTTGCATTCCTTAAATTGACCTAGGGTTTGAATGTGAATTGATTATGTAATTCTATAGTGCAGTTGAGGAATTTTAATTTTGCAATTTGTTGTGAATCTCTGAAATAACCTAATTTCAGTAACAATTTTGCAAGTTCTCAAAATTTTGGTCTGAACCCAGTGTTCATGTGAACATGTTTGGATTACTAGGATGCCACATGATCGTAGTTGGATGTACTCCGGACGGAGAACGAGGGGTGAGTTTACTGACGAATGGATGCACAAGACAACTCAGTTTGTGGTCTGGGCATTTAGTAGGGACACCGGGGAGGATGGTGTCTTGTGCCCATGCAACTATTGTGGAAATACACGGCCCCAAATGAGGAATACGATGATTATGCACCTTTGTAAGTATGGTTTCAGGCCTGATTATTTAGTATGGGTGTATCATGGAGAGTCTGAACCTAGTCGAAATGAAGTGCTGAGGCAGCGGACTGAAGAGAGAGCTGAACATGAAGCTTATCAGATGGACGACATGATAGATGATGTGCGTGATGCTCATGTCTCTGTTGAGGATGAAATCCCCGAGCCAACAGCACAAGCTTTCTATACAATGTTATCAGCATCTAATCAACCACCCCATGCACATACAGATATCTCTCAGCTAGATGCCATCACACGGCTATTGACTGTCAAGTCTCAATTTGGTGTAACCATTGCTGGTTTCGATGCTTTTTTGAGTGTTATTGGCAGTTTCCTACCACATGGTCATAAGCTACCACCAAACCTGTATGAGGCAAAAAAGTTTCTTAAGGCATTGAGCATGCCGTATGAAAAGATAGATGTATGCCCAAATAATTGCATGCTCTTTAGGAAGGAAAATATGGACAAGGATCACTGTGATAAGTGTGGGCGTACTAGGTTTATTGATTCGAAGTTGCTACCCAGGGATTGTCAAGTACAAAGGAAAAGATGTGCCAGTATGTAACTGGAGACACTTCGATGTAGTGCCAGAATCAGCAAGTTCCGGAGGCCAGCCAATTAGTGCACTCCAGCAGGTGGAGGAAAGATTCTGGGTAGGCAATATAAAACTATTGATTATATATTTTATCATCATTTGTCATCTTTAAAATATTATTCATGCATCTGGTCCTTAATAATAAACTTATATGTGCAGCAATACTTCAAATGGGCAAGTGGAACAGAGGTAGAAGCTAAAAGGGTTGTTCGCAATGTGATCAAGAATCTCATCCCACAAGTTATATATGAAGCACGAATATGGTCTGTCACTAGTTATCATAAAAAGATTCTTAAAGTTTCTATATCAAGATCTGAGGCATGTAGGAAGTATCACACATTGGAGCAGTATATGCACTTAAGTCTAACATACAATCCTGACTAATCTGATATCTTCAAACAGATTGAAAATTAAGTCTCTTGTTATACTCCATGCAGAGGAAGCCATGGTGGTTCCAAAAGGTCCCTGAGGCATGGAGGAAGCAAGCAGAGATATGGTGTTCTGAAGACTGGAAAAACCGTTCACGTGCTGGGAGAGCATGCAAAGAGAAGATGGAAAGTGGAGCTCACCATCAAGGAAGTGCTTCCCTTGCACGTTACCGAAGGATTTTGGTAAGATGTTGCCATAGAGGTTCCTAAAACAATTTAACCAAGTTTATCTGTGTGGGTTATTTCCTGTTACTCTTTGCAACACATCTTACTCTGTTTTTTCCTGGTTTATTCATACAGGAGAAGAGGGAGCAAAGATCGGTTTCTGAAATTGAGGCCTATGCTAGGGTAGAATGAATGAGCAGCAGGGAACCTATTGTAACCAGCGTACTATAGATAACATTGTAAGTTTTCGAAGTCTTTTGCTTTCAGTGAATCTACACAATGTGATATGTACATGTTTTCACAGATATTGTTTACAGGCAGCATACTCTAAGGCTATCAAGGAGAAACATGGTGAGGACTATGATTGGCAAAATTCCGCCATAGATGGAGAGGTTGTGTACAAGGCTGGGCATGGAAAGAGACATGGTCGCTACCTTATTGGCAATGGCATGATCTGCACAACATCACTTCTTTCTGATATGCGGTCATCTACAGAAGATTCTTTGAATAGTTCAGGTCCACCAAAACGACTACGACTAGATACTGGAAGTACAAGTATAGAGCAACTACAGAGCGAGATGCAGGAGATGCGGGAATTATGGGAGCAGGAGCTATGATTGGAGCGTGAGGCCAGAGAGCGTGAGCTGCAACTGGAACGTGATTCGTGGGAGCTACAGTTGCAAGAGGAGCGCACAGCTAGGCAGAAGGAACATGAGGCCAGGAAACGGGAACAAAATGAACATAAAGATGAACGTGCCTACTTCAATAGTGTTATCTCGGTCAGTATCTAGTTCTTTCAATACTTCATCATGAGATTCTGTAACTTGCAGCTAAATCCTAGCACATGTCTTGAATTTCATAGCTGTAAGCACATGTCTTGAATTTCATAGCTGTAATTAGGCACTGATTTATTCCTGTTGTAATGATTATATTTCCATCTTTATGCAGGCCATTCAACAACAGCTACATGTGAATCTATCTCCTCGCCCAGTCCCACAACAGCAGCTACATGTGAATCTATCTCCTCGCCCAGTCCCACAACAAGTTTAGTTATCAAACTAGGAAAGGTAGTACAAACTTGATGTAACGTTTACCCAAAAAATATGCACCATGCCATCTTATGATTTGTTAACATGTTTTTTCAGTCCACATCAAAACTGAAGACTAGCTCAAGATGTGAAGAATATACTCAACACCCACTTGTGAAGAATACTCAATAGCTAATACCCAGCTGTGAAGAGTGCTCAATACCCAGTTGTGAAGAATACTCCATGAGATGTGTTTTTGGTGTGATTAATGCATTCTTTTCCATTTAGAACAGGAGAAAATAATCTTGTCTATAATTGAGATACCTCAGATCTTTTCTTTAGGTGGTTATGACAGTTACTTTCATGTAATTAGTATTCTGTGGCAAGTTACTCGGATCAGTTAATGTTGTCCTTACACTATGCAAATTTGACTTATGTACTGTGCCTCTGGAAATACTGTGCCAATGGTATTAAAAAACTAATATTCCGTGCAAATGATATTCTGGATTTGAGTTTCTCAGATCGTCTTCTGTGCTTATATGGAAGGCTATGAAAAAATAATATTAAAAAAAAATTCTGTGCAAATGAGTGAGATTAATTAGATCTTTGTGATATCATTTTGTGAATGTGATCTCCGAGTGCTAAAGTGACAAAATACCGAGTGCTAAAGAAAAAAACAACACACGGCAAATGCAGCTGTTACCGTGATGCAACGCTCCGTTAGCATCTGGCTTCCGAGTGAAATTTTCCTATACCGAGTAATCAGATTGGTCACACGGAACTAGGCAGCCTCCGAGCAAATAAGGAAAAGCACTCGGTGACTCCCGCGTTTTCCCGAATAAACGTCTCCGACGGAGGATTCACGTGTGTCAGCGCTCGGAGAAGCCATCTCCGTGTGCTTTAGGCACTGTCCTCGAGTGTTCTGGCCACGGATCTGCTATATCTATATCTATATCTATTAATAAAAAGCTAAAATTTTAGAATTTTTTTTCGTCCAGCACATTCAATCTAGGCCCAACCGTCATCCCACTCCTCTCGGCCCACTCGCTGCCGGCCACTGGATCACTTTCGGTCCACCCGCGGACGCCGGCCTATCAACGCGTGGACGTTTTTTTTTTGTGGCCAAGCGGCCGCCGCCGGCGCAGCAGCGCTAGCACGGCATCCTGGCACTACGGGCAGTCAACCGGGCACGGGGATGCGAAGAAGCCACCTGCGGTGGTGGCCACGGCCAGGCCCCAGGCGAAGGCGAGCGTGAGCAGCATGGTGAAAGGCCACACGGCGCACCTCGGTCGCGCTCTGACCAGGGACCTCGGCCGTACTCGCGGAGTGTGCCCAAGAGGAGCAGCAGGGTGAGGTAAAAACAGAACACGAAGGCGACGGCCGCGACGTCGTCCCGTCCCTGGCGCGGTTGATGGCGAGAGAGTGCAGCAGCATGACGACACAAGAAATCAGTCAAACGACGAAATCGAATAAAAAAAGAGTTCTAGATGGAATTAAAATTAAAAATCAACAGAGTTGGGGTAAGAAACTTCCCAAATCCGTAACCTCAAACATGATTTTTTTTTAATCAATAAAACAATAGCACGGTTCAAACCGAGGAGACTTAATCGAAACTACCACGAACAACAGCAATAGAAATCAAAACGAGGAAATCTGATGGGTCACGCCTCCAGGAACCGCCTCTTTCAAGGGCCGACCTTAAGCGGCTACCGCTTCCGAGCCCGCGCAAATTCGATGGACGGAGGAGAGAGCAACGAGCTAGGGTACAGGAGAACTAGAGGAGGCCGCTACATTGGGTGCAACCAGAGAGAGACGAGGGAGCGGCGTGCTCCTGAAGGAGGCAGCAAGCGCGAGCGGGGAGGGAGGGAGGGCCAGGCGGCGCAAGAGAGACGGGCGGCCGGCTGAGATGCGTCGAGAGCACTGCGCGAGGCGGGTGTAGTAGGACTATGCGCGTGCTTTCTCTTGCAAACGGAGGGGGGCGGCTGCATGCCACATGGCACGGTGGGGCCCGACGACCAGGGAGTGGCATCCGCACTTCAGCAGAATGGGAGGGGCAGTCTTATATATACAGGCGTCTTCCTTTTTTAGTAGAGGAGGTAGGTACATGTGTTTTCGATAGTAGCATCGATCGGATGCAGAAAATAAGGAGACCCTCCGGTCAACATCATGGTCTCAACTTAGACCCAGCACTTGTGCAATTGAAACTCCAACAATAACATCTGCAGAGGATATTCCACTTGGTTATACTCTGTGTCCGATCCTCTGCCCGGCCGGGTTGATCAACCTCCTTCTTAGCCTGATGGTAGTATATATATGTATGCTTGCAGTTCGCAAGAGTCAATGCATGAATGATACGCATTGCAATTCAGGATAAATGTTTTTCAGATTCCATTAGGAAGCTGACATAGCATAACAGAGCAACAATGTATCGATAATCAAATGCACCACACACAGCAAAACTTAATTTTCTCCAAGGATCAGAAAACCAAATGCTCTGAACTCTGAAGCAGACAGACAAGAGAGAGATATAAGGTGACGGTTATTTACAACGAGCTAGCACTCCATATGGATGATTAATTGTGTATTTCCCGGTCCTGATGACCGATAGATCGATAAATCATAAGCAGAAGAACTAGAATATACTAGCTTGTTTTCTGCATTCATGCATCCATGTTTGATGATGAGTATCTATCCACACTCCCACAAAAGGGCATTCATTCACAGTCGATCTTCTACACTAGTTACACATCACGTAACGTACGCTAGTTGATGCATTCGCGCACGCGCGCGTACGTCGATCTTAGCTGTTGCTTAACTTAACTTTGAGGCCATTTCTTTTGTCGATCTTCTCATCCATCAGACTTGACTGTGTCGATGGCATGCGCTAGCTCCTCGATCTTGGCGCCGGTGACCTCCTTGACGACCTTCCCACCCTTGAGGATCTTGAACGTTGGCACAAACTTTATGCCCAGCTCCTTTGCAAGAGGCTGCAACAACAAAGGCAAGTGCCAAACAATGCAAATACAGTCCAGCAGGGTTTTCTTTGTTCAGTAACCAGTATGCATGTCATCATACATATTCCAGAGAGGAACAGTGATGATGGATGAAATACAGAAGAGAAGAGATAGCCAATAATCCTAGCTTATGAGCTCAGCTGACCTTGTTGTCCTGGTTGCAGTCGAGCTTGAGGAAGACAACATCCAGGTCCTTCTCAGACATCTCCTTGAACTTGGGAGCCATCACTTTGCAAGGCCCGCACCTGCAAATTCATGAATACGTACTGTCGTCTCAGATGATTCTACAATTGACAGTTTCAGATTAATTCTTATATTACAGTAGTAAAAACTGTACCATTCGGTGTACATATCGAGGACGACGACCTTATCGCCGGCGGCCTCAACGATGGGCCAGAAAGTGTCCTTATTGACCTCCGTGACCTGCCCAGTGACGGCCTCAGCCGCAGCAGCTCCCACCGAGGTCGTGGTCTCGAGGCCGCTCGACCTCACCGGCGCGAGGACTCCTCCACGCGTCTCGGAGGTCGTCGTCGCCAGCAGCAGCCTCCTCTTCTGTGACAACACCGAGCTGCTGCTGCCAACCGCAGCTGCTGGCGGGAAGAATAAGCTCCCACTGGTGGCGATGTGCGCCGGCGGCGAAGAGGCGGCCAGTGCCAGCCCGTGGGACGACGAGATGGGTAGGCGCAGTGCCATTGGATATGGTCGGTCGGTCTGCTGGTCCGCACGTGTACGTACTCGCTGGTGGACGGATCGAGCGGAGCTGGAGCTAGAGGCCTAGAGAGAGCTAGCTGAGGTCGGGCCGGTACAGTAGCGGCCGCCCGCGGGAGTGACTGGCTGGCGATGATGGAGGTGCAGAGGCCAAGCAAAGGCCGTGGCTGTGATTGGCCGCCGGGATTCCCTCGAGAGGATAAGCCGCGTGGCGCCAATCACACACACGCCACACGCCACGCAGCGGCAGCCCTCCTTCTCGTTCGTTCGTTCGCTCGCTCGCCTGGTAATTTTCTCTTGGGCCACAAAACAAAACGAGCCAACGACAGTCAGGCCCATGTCGGCCCAAAAAAAGCCCAAACCCACCATTCTCGCGAACACTTCCCAGCCCAGCCGACAGAGTAGAGGGCGGCGACGTTGGGACTCGCGAGGCGATAGCGAGAGGGTTTTGTGCTCTTCGTCTCCCGGTCCGGTTGCTCATGGCGCCGCCGCCGCCGCCGGCTGCGTAGCGGCACCACCGGATCCGCTCCCCAGAAGAGGCCTAGAGGGATCTGTTTTTACTTCTGGTATGGCGCTGGGTTTCTTCCTCTCTCTCCTTGCGCTGCTGATCTTCTCAGCAATAAACTAGTGCCCTACCAGGCGTTGTGAAATCTTTTTTTTTTTTGTTAATTAGATTACAATGGAAGTAGGCTCGATTCGCCTGTGTTGCTTGCTCGTGCAGGAGTCGCTTGGCAGCCCTCATAGATTGGTTGGATATCCTTTTGAGGTTTCCGGCGGGGCCAGATTTTGATGCGGTTGGGGTAGGCGTTTCCTTTAAATAGGGATTGCTACACGTCGCCTGTTCGTCTAGTTAGTTAGCCAGTGATTTGTAATTCCCTTTTGACGGTGGAGAAGTCGCTGCCCAACGTTTTGTTTTGTCGTCTAAACTTGCTTTGGTCGTTGTGCTGTATTAGATTAGAGGGACTGGTCGGTCATGGTGGCTCGCTGTCATTTCTTCGAGGAATGTTCTTAGCTATGGGCTTATGGCTGTTAGTGGTTTTTGGAGTTGATTGAGATCGGTGTGACTGTTTTTGAACTCATCCATGTAAACTGCTGGTATCACCACTTCTGTACTCCCATATGCCGGCTTTCAATAATAGCTGGACCAAGTGGTCTGTTATCTTAAATTTCTAGTACCTCTGTTTTTAACTGTAATGTGCATACTCTTAGTTTGCTGTGTTTCTCGCTTCCTTGATGTTTGCTCTGCGATTTATGGCTGCATAAATAGGTTAACAGGCTATGCCCAACTTCATCCTTTTCATTCATGTAGTAGCCAGGTTAGCACATGAACCTTTTAGTGTGCTGCCTTGTTTAATCTTCTTCGTGGTTTCTAGGAAATGTAGGAGAATTTGACACAAGAGTTCTTCTGCCTGACCTTCTTAGCTTCATATCTGATCATTATATGCACTCTTCTATGTGATCTGCTTAGTTCTTAGCTGATCTGTATTGCTTCATATATATGTTATCAAAAGAGAAGTTCATGTATTTGTCTGCACACAATGTGGTTTGCACTTCAATATATGGAACACCACTTGTACACTTGCATGATCTGATCAGTATCCTGGTAAAAAGAAGCTGAATATTGGGAAATGATTCGGCACCGGTGATCAATCTACAATTAATATTGATGTGATGTTGTTGAGTTAACTCAATTAGTAGCCCCTATATTAAGATGGACAGAAGAGCTTTTAATATGTTTATAATAGGTTCAAAACATCATCGTATGCATTTTCACTTGTTGTTTAATTTCAGTGCCATGATCTGATTATCTTCAATGCTTCATACTAAATTCCATCTCTTTTTATTTCAGTCTCGCACTCTGAATACCTATCACACCTTGAGATGGACAAACTAGCCAAGCTGCATTGCTCGATGGACGATCTCCCAGATGCGCTGCTTGCAGAGATTGTCAAGCGGCTTACCGGTCCAAGTGATCTTAAATATCTTTCTCTCGTGTCAAAGCGACTATATGCCGTTGAGGGGGAGCTGATTAATTATATGTGCATTGGTTGTGGCATTTTCCTGTGACAGTGGCCTTGATTCGCAAGTGCTCCGTTGCTCGATGGACGATCTCCCAGATGCGCTGCTTGCAGAGATTGTCAAGCGGCTTACCGGTCCAAGTGATCTTAAATATCTTTCTCTCGTGTCAAAGCGACTATATGCCGTTGAGGGGGAGCTGATTAATTATATGTGCATTGGCTGTGGCATTTTCCTGTGACAGTGGCCTTGATTCGCAAGTGCTCCGTTGCTCGATGGACGATCTCCCAGATGCGCTGCTTGCAGAGATTGTCAAGCGGCTTACCGGTCCAAGTGATCTTAAATATCTTTCTCTCGTGTCAAAGCGACTATATGCCGTTGAGGGGGAGCTGATTAATTATATGTGCATTGGCTGTGGCATTTTCCTGTGACAGTGGCCTTGATTCGCAAGTGCTCCCGGTACCCCAATTTGTGCAAAGTGGAATTCAATTACTCTGGTTGGACTTCCAACCATGCTATGCCATTGGACGATCATGGCCTTGAGGTGTTTTCATCTTGCTGCCCCACATTGACTGATCTTACCTTAAGCTTCTGCTCAGATGTTCATGACTCAGGCCTTGGCTTTTTAGCGCGTTTCAAGAAGCTGATGTCTCTAAGGTTGATCGTACTAGCAGCTATAACTTCGTCTGGGCTTTTCTCAGTGGCTGTTGGTTGCAAGAATCTGTCTGCTCTCCAGCTTATTGGCTGCAACGAAGTAGTAGGGAGGGACAAGTGGCTGGAGTACCTTGGCAGGGTTGGATCATTGGAAGAACTTGTAGTGAGTTGCTGTGCGAAGATTAGCCAGTTTGACCTACTTAAGTTCGTTCCAGGATGGACTAAGCTTCAGAAGTTTGAGTTTCACATCCAAGGTTGGCCCGATATATTTGATCCTTGTGACCCTTCATGTGTGGAGCACTGTCAGTATATATATGATTTCAGCTGTGAGAGTCCGGACGATTTGACATTGGCAAGAGTCTCAACTGAGAAGGAAATAGGACTTCGTTGTCTCCTGAGGAAGTGCAAGGCATTAAAGAACTTGTGCCTTTCTTATGTTCATGGTTTACATGACAATGACATAGTTATGCTCTCCAACAACTGCAGCAACCTTACAAGCATCTCACTTCGGTTGTCACCTCAGTTCAATGAAGGTCATGTTTTCAGGACATCGTTGACTGATGACAGCCTTAAGGCTCTAACCCTCGGGTGCCGTAAGCTTCAGTCTTTTGAACTCATATTTTGTGCATGTGATGAAGCCTGGGAAGAAATAGGATTCACACAGGAGGGCCTTATCATGTTCATTCAGTCTTGTCCGATTCGTAATCTCGTGCTAAGTGGTGCTCACATCTTTGATGATGAGGGGATGAATGTCATCTCATCTGCACAATTCCTAGAATCACTGGAACTTACGCATTGTAGAAATGTAAATGATGCTGGGATGCGCCTCCTCGCGCATTGCCCATGTTTGATTAATCTCACACTACGGGAGTGTTATCATTTCTCTGATGCTGGAGTGAGGTAGCATGTGCACGGAATCTGAAGAACCTGGTTATTGAAGGCTGTTCCCGGTTCTCTCAAGAAGCTGTGCAGGGGGCTGCATCATCAGTTCGCTACAATAAACATGCTCCAGGCTTGTATGATCTTGGCAGAGGATGACCACCAGGAAGGATGACGCTCCTCTCAAAATATTAAGCATGCTTTATAAGTCGCTGCCTAATCGCCCTGTCGTGAGTAGAGACTAATTAATTTATTGCTATTAAGAGACGAGAGATTTCAGATTAGCTATTTTGCTACTTTATGCTGTGCCCTAGCACTCTAGTAGCACTACTTATTATGATATTACATGCTAAGAATTGGCAATGTTAAGATATGATTTGCTTTTGATTTTAGTGGCATTATATATATGTTAAGATGTTTGTATGGCGTAGTCGACAGATCACAGAAAGGGGTGGGTCGCTATTGCTCGACATAATCCCTTAATAACCATGATATTAAGATCTGTTTTGGGCTCCAGGTTGAGGATTGCTCACAATGGACAGAAGGATTTTTAATTTTACACATTTTCTTGCCTAACCTTGTTTGAGAATGTTCGTGTGTAATCATGAGATTTGGATGTTCTGAACTCATCAGATTGTTGGGCATCATATAAATTCATAATACGTGTTAGTTAGTGACAAGTATAGTTTACTTCTGCTTGCAGTACGTTTTTTTGCGACTTTCATCTCATTACTTTTCCACAGTTCAGGCTAGTAACTTACTCTAGATCTTTGAGAGGTCCTCTTTCAGGCGAATATTCTGAAACGTTTCTGAAATGATTTGGAAGACATATTTGCTGTTTTCTCAACGGCTGTTTTGTATGGTCAAATAGTATGTTTTTTTTTTCTATGTGTGAAGTATCGACAGTTAAATTACAATGGTTATCCATAATTTCTGTTCCAATTTGCCGCTAGTCCTTTCTCATTTCCACTCACTACTCACGTGTGCTTTTTTTTTTTCCATTCTCTTTCCATTTCTCAATCTTTACGGCTGAAGAAGTTTAACCCTGTCACGAATGTAGGGTGGAATGTCCTTCGATTCTTTCTGCTCCCCCTAGTTGTTCTGATTTATGGGGGAGACCATGTTTGTACAGTATAATCCTACGATGTACACAGTCCTTCCATTTTCTGAATAGCTGCATCACTGGAGCTCTCTTTTAGTCTTTTATTATAGCCATTTTGCAGCGTACTGTCATCTTTCGTTCAGCAGTGGGTACTCGGAAGACTGCAACTCTACATTAGCCTCACGTTAATTTTTTTTTCTGAATATCAATAGTTTGTTGAATTGATTAGTGGAAGCTAGTGTCACGTTAAATTTACAGTCATTTGCATAAAATTCATTTTTTATATCTTTTAACTCTTTAACAATTTTTCTATATCTTATACGTACTCTAAAAACCTATTCTCATTTTTTATTTTTTGCTAGCGAAAACTAAATAAATGACTATTTGGTTAACCGTTTAGAGAAGCTGTTCAAGATTAGTTTTCACCAAGATCTTTATTTCCAACATTTTAAAAAGGATATAAAGAGTTTTTTTTTGTGAAACAAAAGCTTTATTAACAACTAAGGAGTATCGTTACAAACGAGAGATAAAACAAACTCAGGAAAAGAAGCAAAAGAAACCTCACTACGATCCGATCTAATTGCAAAATGAGCAAGTTCATGCGCTACATTATTTTAACTCCTACCAATTTTAACGATTTCTAAATTACTCAGCTCCTAGCAATATGTGTTTCACGTATCAGGGACCAGCCCACCGAGCGGTCTTGATTGACACTATCGGTTCAAGTCTTGCTGGTTTTCAGGTGTTATTGGACCTGTTTGGTACAGCTTATAAGCTGCTTATGGCAAAAAATAAGCTGAAGTCAACAGTCAAACACTATGTTCTCACAGCTACGGACCACGCTTATTCTCACAGCTCTCATTTATACTAAAAAACAGAAGCGGGATCATACCCGCTTCTCAAATAAGCGCATTTTCTATATTTATACAGCTTATCTATTAAGCGCTTCTCTGGACCGTAGTACCAAACAGTGCCATTATGATATTCATTCCGTCCCTCCTGGGAGTCGATGATAAGTAGGAATTTCCAGGAAAGTGTCTCTAATATTTGTTTTTTTTTAAAAAAAAACAAATTTTGGTGACGAACCGCTGCTGCGCGTTGCCTGTCATTGTCAGTGATGGGCTCGCACTCCGGCAGCCCAGCCTACTCGTCTGCATGCAAGCAAGAGCGTCCCACGTTTACCCGCCCGTTGACCAAATAGAAAAAAGTTCATTTGGTCTCGACGGCTATTACGTAAGTTCCATTTATTCTCTCTCAATTTTTTTTAAAAAAAGACTCTTTCAACTCTTAAACATCTGATTTACCTATCTAAAAAGTTGTTTTAAAAGCGGTTTTGGCTGATATATATGGTGCCACGTCAACAATGATGGAGCAAATCAGATTTCCGTTATACTGCAGGTGAACTAGACTTTATATGAAAATTATAGAAATAATTTCTTCGAGAAATAGTTTTCTAGAATAAACATACATTAAAAAAATAAAACCTAATTTAATATTATAAGATCTATAAAAAAATTGTTTTAACACAGAAAAAAATGTGAAACTGGTTTATACATTTTTTTCCTAAAATCATGCTCTACCTTTTTGTTCTTTGCTTAGAATTATTGGATCTTATATAGTCTCCTAAAATTTGAAACTGTTTCTTATATGAATGGAGAATACGGACCAAAATAATTCCTTGCAGACCACAACATGAATCACCGTGCAAATTGCAAAAAAGCATGTTATCAACAAAAATGTCTTGCTTAACCATCGAGACTTGCACGGGAAATTGAATTGAAAAAAAAAATCAAGCTCCGATTGGTATCATGTGTTTAACTTGTGGCAGTACTTTCTTCTTCAAGGAACATCACAAAAATGACGCATGAAGACTCATTTGGATCATATGGGGTGTGACTTCTCATACTGCTTCCAGATGGATGCCATGCAACTGCTTCCTTCATTCCTTGTTCATCGTTGTTACCGTCATAGGTCTACACACACCAGGAGCACACGATAGAATAGGTTCTATCTTATAGAAACATAGAGCAGGATTTTAATTGAATTTTTTCTAAGTAAAACAAAAGTTTATTTTCAATACTAAATCAGATTTTAATATTTCAAATACATATTTAATTTAGAAAATATTGGATTTTTTTCATTTTTATAAAGTGTAATTAACCTCCTTGAATTATCATAAAAGCTTGATTTACCTCACAATTGAACTATCATAGAAGTCTGATTTATCTTCATCTTGGGTGACGCACAATGTGTTTTGCACTTCGATATATGGAACACCACTTGTCTACCTGCATGATCTGATCAGTATCCTGGTGAAAAATAAGCTGTATATTGGAAAATGATTCGGCACCGGTGATCAATCTACAATTAATATCGATGTGATGTTGCTGAGTTAACTCAATTAGTAGACCCTATGTTAGGATGGACAGAGGAGCCTTTAATATGCATGTTTATAACAGCTTCAAAACATCATAATATGCATTTTCACTTGTTGATTAATTTCAGTGCCATGATCTGATTATCTTGAATGCTTCATACTAAATTCCATCTCTTTTTATTTCAGTCTCGCACTCTGAATACCTACCACACCTTGAGATTGCCAAACTAGCAGCGCTGCATTGCTCAATGGACGATCTCCCAGAGGTGCTACCTGCAGAGATTGTCAAGCGGGTTACAAGTTCAAGTGATCTTAAATCTCTTTCTCTCGTGTCAAAGCGACTATATGCCGTTGAGGGAGAGCTGAGGAATTCCATGTGCTTTGGTTATGGCATTTTCTCTGTGACAATGGCCTTGATTCGTCTGTGCTTCCGGTACCCCAATTTGTGCAAAGTGGAATTCAATTACTCTGGTTCGACTTCCAACCATGGGATGCAGTTGGACGATCATGGCCTCCAGGTGTTTTCATCTTGCTGCCCCTCGTTGACTGATCTTACCTTAAGCTTCTGCTCGGATGTTGATGACTCAGGCCTTGGCTATTTAGCGTGCTTCAAGAAGCTGACGTCTCTAAGGTTGAACACGCTACCAGCAATAACTTCATCTGGGCTTCTCTCAGTGGCTGTTGGCTGCAAGAATCTATCTGCTCTCCACCTTATCGGATGCAAGAAAGTAGCTAGCGAAAAGTGGCTGGAGTACCTTGGCAGGGTTGGATCATTGGAAGAACTTGTAGTGAGTTGCTGTGTGAAGATCAGCCAGTTTGACCTACTAAAGTTTGGTCCAGGATGGATGAAGCTTCAGAAGTTTGAGTTTCAGATCAAAGGTCGCCCCAATGTATTTGATCCTCGTGATCCTTCATGTGTGGAGCACTGTCAATATAGATATGATTTCAGCTGTGAGAGTTTGGAGGATTTGACATTGGCACGAGTAGCAACTAAGAGGGAAATAGGACCTCGTTGTCTCCTGAGGAAGTGCACGACATTAAAGAACTTGTGCCTTTATTATGTTCTTGGTGTACAGGACAATGACATAGTTACGCTCTCCAATAATTGCAGCAACCTTGCAAGCATCTCACTTCAGTTGTCACCTGAGTACAATGAAGGTCATGTTTTCAGGACATCATTGACTGATGACAGCCTTAAGGCTCTAGCCCTCAGGTGCCGTAAGCTTCAATCTTTTGAACTCATATTTTGGGGATGTGATGGAAACTGGTCAGAAATAGGATTCACACAGGAGGGCCTTATGGATTGTAGAAATGTAACTGATGCTGGGATGTGCCTCCTCGCACATTGCCCATGTCTGATTAACCTCACACTGCGGCAGTGTGATGGTTTCTCTGATGCTGGAGTGACTGATGTAGCACGTGCTCGGAAGCTGGAGACCCTTGTTATTGAAGGCTGTTATGGGGTCTCTCCAGAAGCTGTGCAGGGGGCTGCAACATCAGTTCACTACAGAAAAGATTACCCAAGATTGTTCAATCTCGGCAGAGCTTGACTCTCAGGAAGGATGAAGCGCCCCACATTTTGTGCCCCAGGTTGAAGATTGCTCGTCATGGATGGCTGGAATTCTAATTTTACACATTTCCTTGTCGACCCTTTTACTGCTGTGTGTGGTTCGAGAATGTTAGCGTGTAATTGCAAGATTTTGCTGTCTGGAAGTCACCTGATTATTGGGCATCATAAATTTCATATTACTTGCCAGTTAGTAACAACTGTGGTTTACTTCTGCTTGTAGTACACCTTCTTGTCATCTCGTTATTTTTCCCCATTCCAGGCTAGTACTTCATCTACATCGTGGGATCCATCTTCAGCCGAATGCCATGAAACATTGCTTCTGGAAATGATTTGGAAGGCATATTTGCTGTTTTTTTGACGGTTGTACGGACAAGTTTGGAGTATTTTTTCCTCTCAAAATTATAAGGTGTTTTTTCTATAAAAACCAGAAATTTGCAAAAGAAGGGGAAAAGGGAACAGCCGAGGATTTGACAATTGGAATCGGTGTCTCGCATAAAATTTCTGCCTTGGAGAATTCAGGCATCTCTGAATTCTTGTTCGACATTCACCAATTCACCAATTTTAAGGGATACTATGTATATGTATAATCCTACGATCTACATTCTACAAAGTTCTACATTCTACGATCTATGCCATTCACCAATTGAAGGCAAGACTAGGGCTCTCTTACAGTTTTTTTTTTACTATTATAGCCACTTTGCAAAGTACTATCGCATTTGATTCAACAGTGGGTATTGGAAAAAGAGAAAAGGGTAACACCCTTGCTTGACAACTGGAATCGATAAGAGCGTCTCCAAAAACCTCTTTATATTCTTTCTAAATATTAAGAATAGAGATTCTTCATAAATTTTAAGAATAGAGATTTTAATGAAAAATTACTCTCCAACAACTTTTCTAAATGGTTATTCTATTCCGAAATTTTCGCTAGCTAAATATAGAAGACGAGAATGACTCTATAGACTGTACATAGATATAGAAAAAACTATTGAAGAATAAAAAGATATAGAAAACGATTTTTATGCAAATAACTCTCTAAATGATAATATAAAAAGACTTTTGGAGATGCCCTAAGTAGCCAGGTTAATGTATTTTTCCTGAAAAATAGGAGAGCATATTACATTCAAAAAAGAAAAAAAAAGAAAAATAGGAGAGCATATCGCGTATGAATTCTTTCTGAGAGTTCATGAATTAAGTGAGAATACTTAAACTATGTATGTATAATTCTACGGTGTACACAATTCAAGCTTTGGTTAGATTCATTGGACCATTTGGGGTGTGACTTCCTATAGTCTTGAATCTACGTATGTGACTTGGCCGACAACATCCGGATGGATGTGACCACTTTCTCATTCGCCGTTGATGTCATAGGTCTTCACACACATCAGGAGACATAATCGAGCATGAACACAATTTGGACCGGTTTTAGATGCCGACCTTCATGCGTTTTCTAGAATCATTCTCTATGTTATTGTGTTTAGCTTATAGAAACATAGAGCATGGTGTTAGGAAAAACATATGAAGCTGATTTCATATTTTCTAAGTTAAAGCAATTTTTAATATTAAATTAGATTTTTTTATTTTTAAATGCATATTTATTACAGAAAACAAATTTTGATATTTTTTCAAAAATTATATCTTCATCTTTTTATAGTAAAGTGTAATTGATCTCATAAACTATCATATAAGTCTAATTTATATTTATCTTGGTTGATGAATGCCAAATAAGACAAAACCACTTTTGAAGTTCCAGTATACGGACTCGTTTTGTATCCTTAGAATTGAGTTCATTTTAATAATTGTAATTGAGAAACATATTAATTAAGCTAATATGGTTGTATATAGATTATATTTGTATATTATTATTGGTTATACGATATAGATATTTATGGGTTGCATTTCTATCGTAGGAAGTGAGTTTAAGAGTGTGCTGTAAGTTGTAAAGTAGAAACATAACCTAGTGATTTATAGAATCAAATTCTCTCCCATCTTATGAATATATGTGAACTTTGGAAAGTGGTGGAATGTCACGATCAAAGTCAAATAGCCTTGTTTATTAAATAGATTTCAGTTTCTTAAAATAAAAATATCTAAATAGAAATTAAATTAAAAAGTATCTAAAAGGACCCTAAAGTAAATCGGATGATTTCAAAAGTTAAAGTGAGTCCAAAATTCTTATTTTCTATTTCTTTTCTGAGGGGAGGAAAATCAGACTCATTAATAATTAAGATAGGTTATAAATGGACCTTTTTCAGACCAAATACGGATCACACAGACGCAGCGACAGGCCCATGTAGGCCCAAATCCATTATGGCTGAAGACTTCTTTCCCTCTACTTAACAATCGAGCCCAGCCCAGAGGAGAGCGGCGACGGCGAACTCGCGAGCCGAAGCCCCACGGTTTTGTGCTCTTCTTCTCCCGGTCCGGTGGTGCTCTCTCTCGTCTCTCTGCTGCTCACGGCGCCGCCGCCGCCTGCCTAGCTGCACAACCGGCTCCTCCCCCAAGCCCTAGCGGCATCCGACTTCAGGTATGGCGTGAATTCTTCCTTCTCTCTTTGCTCTGCTGATCTCTGCAACAAACACCTTTGCACAACCCTAAACAAACAAATCCCTTCCCTTATTTTTGTTAACCATTACCCTTAGTAATAAATGACGAACGAATCCCCCGGCCCCCGGGTTGTGCGGTGTGAGAGATGGAGTAGGTTCGATTTGTCTTTGCTGCTCCAACAGGAGTCGATTGGCAGTTGGCAGCCCTGAGCCCCTGATAAATAGGTCTGTGGTTACTGGGGCCAGCTTTTGATGCGATTGGGTAGACGGTTGCCAAATGTGCTAGTTGAGGAGATGGCTGCTACACGTCCCCTGTTCGTTTAGTTAGCCAGTAATTTGTAGTAGTTCTTTTGTTTTAAAAATGTTTGAACAGAATGCGCATGTTAGGGTACTGGTTTAATCTTCTTTCGTGGTTTCTAGGAAATGTAGAAGAATTTGACACAAAAGTTCTTCTTTCTGGCCTTTTCTTAGCTTCATATCTGATCATTGTATGCACACTTCTACTGCTTAGTTCTTAGCTGATCTGTATTGCTTCATATATATGTTATCGAAAGAGAAGTTCATCTTTTTGTCTGCACACAATGTGTTTTGCACTTTGATATATGGAACACCACTTGTCTACTTGCATGATCTGATCAGTATCCTGGTGAAAAATAAGCTGGATATTGGAAAATGATTCGGCACCGGTGATCAATCTACAATTGATATCGATGTGATGTTGCTGAGTTAACTCAATTAGTAGACCCTATGTTAGGATGGACAAAAGAGCTTTTAATATGTTTATAATAGGTTCAAAACATCATCGTATGCATTTTCACTTGTTGTTTAATTTCAGTGCCATGTTCTGATTATCTTCAATGCTTCATACTAGATTCCATCTCTTTTATTTCAGTCTCGCACTCTGAATACCTATCACACCTTGAGATGGCCAAACTAGCCAAGCTGCATTGCTCGATGGACGATCTCCCAGAGGCGCTGCTTGCAGAGATTGTCAAGCGGCTTACCAGTCCAAGTGATCTTAAATCTCTTTCTCTCGTGTCAAAGCGACTATATGACGTTGAGGGAGAGCTGAGGAATTCCATGTACTTTGGCTGTGGCATTTTCCCTTTGACAATGGCCTTGATTCGTCTGTGCTCCCGGTACCCCAATTTGTGCAAAGTGGAATTCAATTATTCTGGTTCGACTTCCAACCATGGGATGCAGTTGGACGATCATGGCCTCCAGGTGTTTTCATCTTGCTGCCCCTCGTTGACTGATCTTACCTTAAGCTTCTGCTCGGATGTTCATGACTCAGGCCTTCGCTTTTTAGCGCGCTTTGAGAAACTGATGTCTCTAAGGTTGAACACAGTACCAGAAATAACTTCATCTGGGCTTCTCTCAGTGGCTGTTGGCTGCAAGAATCTATCTATTCTCCACCTTATCGGCTGCAAGAAAGTAGGTAGCGAAAAGTGGCTGGAGTACCTTGGTAGGGTTGGATCATTGGAAGAACTTGTTGTGAGTTGCTGTGTGAAGATCAGCCAGTTTGACCTACTAAAGTTTGGTCCAGGATGGATGAAGCTTCAGAAGTTCGAGTTTCAGATCAAAGGTCGCCCCAATATATTTGATCCTCGTGATCCTTCATGTGTGGAGCACTGCCAGTATAGATATGATTTCAGCTGTGACAGTTTGGAGGATTTGACATTGGCAAGACTCTCAACTGAGAAGGAAATAGGACTTCGTTGTCTCCTGAGGAAGTGCAAGGCATTAAAGAACTTGTGCCTTTATTATGTTCATGGTGTACAGGACAATGACATAGTTACACTCGCCAACAACTGCAGCAACCTTACAAGCATCTCACTTTGGTTGTCACCTCAGTTCAATGAAGGTTATGTTTTCAGGACATCGTTGACTGATGACAGCCTTAAGGCTCTAGCCCTCAGGTGCCGTAAGCTTCAATCTTTTGAACTCATATGTTTTCCATGTGATGAAAACTGGCAAGAAATAGGATTCACACAGGAGGGCCTTGTCATGCTCATTCAGTCTTGTCCGATTCGTAATCTCGTGCTATGTGGTGCTAACATTTTTTATGACGAGGGATGAAGGCTGTCTCATCTGCAGAATTCCTAGAATCACTTGAACTTATGGATTGTATAAATGTAACTAATGCTGGGATGCGCCTCCTCGCACATTGCCCACGTCTGATTAACCTCACACTGCGGCACAGTGATCGTTTCTCTGATGCTGGAGTGACTGAGGTAGCGCGTGTACTGAAGCTGGAGACCCTGGTTATTGAAGACTGTTCTCGGGTCTCTCCAGAAGCTGTGCAGGGGGCTGCAACATCAGTTCACTACAAAGAAAATGGCCCAGGCTGGTTCAATCTTGGCAGAGTGTGACCATCAGGCAAGCGCCCCTCATTTTGTGCTCTAGGTCAAGGCGCCGTGGATGGCTGGATTTTAATTTTACACATTTCCTTGTCGATCCTTTTACTGTTTTGTGTGGTTCGAGAATGTTAGTGTGTAATTGCAAGATCTGGGTATTTGGAAGTTATCTGATTGTTGGGCATCATAATTTCATAATACTTGCTAGTTAGTGACAACTGTGGTTTATGTTTACTTCTACTTGTAGTACTACGGCTAGATTGTGGGATTCCCTCTTTTGAGACGAATGTCATGGGTTGGTTTTTGGAAATGATTTGGAAGACAATTGTGTTGCCACGAAAAATTGATCACGCGACACCACGATAACTATCGTTCTTTCACGACGACGAGCGACTAGTTTTTGGGACAAACTAGCAAAGAGGTTCCTCACTTTCGTGGAGGAGAGCCGACCGTTTTCCAACGCAAAACGGCAAAGGTTACCAACCCCTAATGGAGATTAGGGTTCAGCATGCACTACTGCCCTAAGGTAGAAGAAAGAAAGAAACATGACGAAGAAAAATAGTAGATGTATTATGTCGATTGACTAGAGAGAAAAAACAATCGGCCGTAACCCATTTTATAGGTTCCCTGGACTTCGGCAAGTTACAGGAGTCAGACTCCAAAACATATACGAGTCATCACACGTATACAGAATAAAATATTCCTCCTAATACAATCCTTAGTTTGTTGGTCGTTTAGGAATTATATCAGGTATCCAAACATAACTTGTATTCTTCAACCAAAGCATATACTCTCCGTCTGAGTTCCTTTGCTTTGCACCAAAGTAGCGCCCGGCCTCCATGTATCCTGGCCAAATTACATCATTAATATTGTTGCATCCTGCAACACGCATCAGCCAAGCCTGCTTCTAGCTTGCCAAATTATATTGTTAACACTTCTTTCCATAATTACTAGCCAAGCCTCCATCATTAATCCTGTGCTCTCCTGACGTATACCGCGACTCTCTCCAAATACGTACAACACTCCTATTTAATCCAGCAGTGTTGGTCCAACATGCAAAGGCTCGCCCAGAGCTAATCACATCTCACGATCTCCAATCTTTATAATATGCACCCAGTACTGAAGAGCAATTAAGCTTTGCTTCTGCGTGCACCATTATATTCCAATTTCAACGTTGCCTCTTCAACTCATAAACCTAAATACATGCAACTAAACATAATTTGGACAATCATAAACCTAACAGCCAAATTATACAGTGAACACTGGGTATTTGGAAGTTATCTGATTGTTGGGCATCATAATTTCATAATACTTGCTAGTTAGTGACAACTGTGGTTTATGTTTACTTCTACTTGTAGTACTACGGCTAGATTGTGGGATTCCCTCTTTTGAGACGAATGTCATGGGTTGGTTTTTGGAAATGATTTGGAAGACCATATTTGCTGTTTTCTCATCTGCTACGTTACCTTTACCATGGTTCGTCATATTTTCTGTTTCAATTTGCAGGCATAGTCCTTTCTCATTTCCACTCGCTACTGACTTGTGCCTTTTTCGTTTTCCTTCCATTGCTCAATCTTTACCTCTAGTGCTGAAAAAAGTTTAGTCCATCTATGTCATGAATGCATGGTGGAATGCCCTTGGATTCTTTCTGTTTCCCCTTTATAATTGATCTGATTTATGAGGGAGACAAAATGCATGAAGGTTTTAGTTCTAAGCATTAAGTCTGCGTTAGTTAAGCAATCAAATTTCTACAAGTAGCAGCTCATTCAATCATTGATCTACACGTGTGCATATATATAGTTAAGCAGTCAAATTTCTGCAGCCAGCAGCTCATTCAATCATTCATCTACACACACAGGTATATATTTGATACATAATCATCATATAGAGGTCCTCACACATAATCATTATAAAGGTGAGTTCACCCAACACACAAGTTGCTGCGCTAATGATCATTGTATATATATCTTTATCTAGCCCATCTGGCAGCCAACCCAATTTGGAATAAACTTCTCAAGCAACATTTAATCAAGAAATGTTATGAGCGTACACAGCGCAATGCACATGCTACTAATTTTAAAAAATAAATCACCTAAAAGGTTCTTGGATGGCAATATGCAGCAGCACACATGAAGCTGCAGAGAAACCATAAGGTTTGGAAGAGAAACAAACAATCAATCATCGTGTGGACTGTGATGAACCTAGAACCATATGAATAGATAGTACGTCAATTACAGCATATCTTTTTGGTGATTGAAACACTACAATAGAGATTATTATGCGGCTGCTCAGCAGTACCATGAGAAATGTTGTCGGTATATGTATGGACACAATATTCAGACTAGTTGATATCTATAGAGTATAATAATTGTAGCAGAATATATTCAATCTAATAGGTTATAGTAAACCAACTCAATTCATTCCATACATTAATGGTGTGTTTTGTTTCAGAAACTGCGTGATCATGAGTCCATCCTATGAATTTTGTTGGAACTAACCCTCATTATTACTTTATTTGTGAGGAATATTCTATTTCACAAAATCAAAGAAAAAATGGGTGAGATAATGATGAACCACCTCGTTCCTCATCAAACCAAACATACTCTAATATAAGTTTTTGCTATTTTAATAATAAAAATAAAGCATATGTTTTGGTGAAGTGGGGAAAAGTAAGATTAGCGTATACGCATTGTGAGGAAAGGTTAGGTAGGCTGTAGGCGTACCCATGCATGCTTGCACGAGTGGTATTTAAATCTAAAGTTTTCCTTCAATTGTGGACTAGAGAATCATTGCCACTATACTTAAATACTATCTAAATTACTTCATAGCAATTACGTACAGCTTGGCAGTTGGCACTAGTCTTCTAGCGAAGCTAGGATCAGTATTCAGTATCAAGAACATTGAGCTGGAGCAATCCGAGTTTCTGTAACCTACAACACCAACATTTTTTGCAAAAAAAAAAAAAAAAAGAAGATACAACGCCAACATCATCTCTGGTCGCTCCTGTATATATAAGTAGCAGCCTGCAGCAGGCAGAAGCTGCACATCCATCCTCCATTTCTACCTCTTGATCTTGCTCCTGCATTGTTGGATCTCGCTGCTCTCGCACACGCATAAGGAGAGCGGGGGGCAGAAGAAGCCATGGCTATGCCAGCCGTGAAGGTGTACGGGTGGGCTATCTCGCCGTTCGTGTCCGGGGCTCCGCTCGTCCTCGAGGAGGCCGGCGTCGACTACGAGCTCGTCCCTATGAGCCGCGAGCACGGCGACCACCGCCGCCCGGAGCACCTCGCTAGAAACGTACGTACCCTCCCTCCCTCCCTCCCTCCCTAGAGATCCACACCCACCATGAATTTCTTGGGTTTAATTTCACTCATCTCGCCGATCGACTGACTGATCGTGATCGACTCGCGTTCCTGTGCTTCCTGTCGTCGTCGTTGCAGCCTTTCGGGAATGTGCCGGTGCTCGAGGACGGCGATCTGACGATCTTCGGTAAGTTCATCCATCCATGATCCATCAGGCGTTTCAATTCCATGACAAAATCAGTTGTAACTTCTAAGCATTGTGATGTGACATTTTCTATTTTGGTTTCCCAGAATCCCGAGCGATCGCGAGGCATGTGCTCCGCAAGCATAAGCCAGAGCTACTGGGCGCCGGCAGTAGCAAGGAGCAGTCAGCGATGGTGGACGTGTGGCTGGAAGTGGAGGCGCACCACCTACACCCAGCGGCGGTCGCCATAGTGGTGGAGTGCATCTTCGCGCCCTTCGTCGGCCGCGAGCGCAACCAGGCGGCCATTGACGAGAACGTGGAGAAGCTCAAGGCGGTGCTGGAGGTGTACGAGGCGCGGTTGGCGCGGAGCAGGCCTCGCTGGCGACTTCTTCAGCCTCGCTGATCTCAGCCACTTCGCCGTCTTGCACTGCTTCATGGCCACCGAGTATGCCGGGGTCGTGGAGGCGCTACCGCATGTCAGCGCCCAGTGGCGGAGGCAGGCAGGGGCCAGCGGGGGCCATGGCCCCACCCAATGTTTGGTGAAAAAAACAAATACATCTGTGCAGCCCAAGCCCATGTACGTATACAGCCAGGGCTGAGCCGCCGAGACCAATCCACACGGCCACGCCGATCGTGATTTAGTTTTCACAATCTCTGATGAACTGCTACAGGGGCCGCCACACCCCATCCGAACCCACGGCCCTGCCGTAAAGGCATCTCCGTCCGGCATCTGGTGTCCAGGTGCATGATCTTCGACTCCGATTATCCCTTGGCTGTTGTCTGCACTGCAGGTCTACTGCACGCATACATATCCAGGCGACCAGGCAGTAACTAGCAGCTCAGTTCAACAGGTATGTCCTTCGATCAGTTGTTCTATTCTAATTTTTTATGTCCACCAATTTATATAAGTAGAGCTAATGCAGTAATGCCTAATTGATTAAGAGATTGCTTAATAATTTACATTGAAAAGGAGATTGCAGTGGAGTTTACAACGGATGAATTTATTGATCACTTCGATGCAATTCAGACACGCAGAGCAAAATTTAAATGAAACATGTTAGTTCCTTTACTATTTAGGCTTATCATTATATTGTTTATTGCATAATTGTCACAACATGCATAATTAATTATTTAATAGAGATTTTTGTGCGTTTTGATATATTGTCCAACTCTTTGTATATTAAAATCTATATTATATTATATTATATGTATTTGATTGTTCAGCCCCCGCTATATATAATTTCTGGCTCCGCCACTGTCAACGCCTGGTGGCGGGGTCTTGCTGCGCGCCCGGCGGCCAAGAAGGTGGCCGAGTTCATGCCGGTCGGTGCGGTCGGGACACCCAAGAAACTCGAGTGATCGATGATGAGAAATACGTACTAGTAATGTGTGTTTTTTGTGTGCTTATTAATTACTACTTTTCCAAGTTTGTGTTTTCTATAAATAAATCGCCTTTTGCAGCTTTCTCCACATGAATAAGAGATGTTTCGGTTATATTTAATGTATTTTTGTAAAATTTCATTGTGCTTCATGTTAAAATGCAATATATATTTTATTATATTCTGTCCTATATATTATTCCATATTATATTTTATTTTGTCTTCTACTTATCTGCATTTTGATTTTGATTTTTCTTTATTTAGTGGGCTTTTTTCCTTTTTAATGATTTTGTATTCCCCATATGCTTTGTTTAATCTATTTATTTAATATTTATTAATCATTATCCGCTTTTTCTGCCATTGATTGAAATTATTTGATATAGTAGCGTTGCGTATAATTAATTCTTTCCTGCCTTTAAAGAAGTTGTTCTTTGGGAACCGGCCAGGCTGGTTCCGTTTGGGCCAGCACCATAGAAGAATCATTGTTTCTTCGCCCAGACTCTAAACAAGATAATCTAAATATGTTTTCTCACCATCTTAACGATAGAAACATGATGATGGAGTTTATTATAAACTTTGACCACTTTGGTTGTCAACACAACTCCTTAGCAAGTAGTAAGACTCCATAATGGATTTATTTTACATCCAACCAAATTACCCTGAAATTTTCACGGAGACGTATTTATTGACACCTCTTGCCTCTCTTCACTCTGGTGCAGAGCATAACCAAAATGACAATGCCAAGTTGTTGTGTTGGTAATTGCAGTGTAATAAGCTGATGAAAAATGTGTGGACGGATGAGATCATCACATGAAGCTTCTAAGATTAGGTGTAGCCAAAAAAAGTTGGACGCGATGCCAGCTTGTGTTCAGAATTCCTCTCAGGTTCCAGATTGATTCCACGCTCTCAGGTTGCACATTTGCGCTGGAATCAACCTACAGGGTTTGTGGAAGATGAAAATAATGACAGGATTCAGTATCATGAGAAATTCAGAGGCCTTATGTTGTGAAAATTGAACTGCAAAAATCAGCAACATGAAAAATAGGAGAAACATGAAATAAATAAAGAATACCGCTTTTGAAACAATCACAGTGTCGCCTTTGACATCGACAACGGCCTGGAAGAGCACCCATGCCCACTTATCACAGCTTATGTCACTAGTCACATATGGGACATCATGCTTTTGGTACCGGTGTGCCTCGATCCAACTCTTGCCACCATCAGGGGAAATATCAACCCTCTCAATGCCCCTGCCACCTCCTGACAGGGCGTATCCAGCAACAGTAACCTGATGAATGAATTATAACGAGTGTTAGATCACAAAGGTAACTGGAACTCATTAAGTAAGCAAAGGCTGAGTTAAGAATTACATATAACCTGTCCAGGTTTGACAGCACTCTTATCTTCCAAAGAGCATACTGCAGACTGAAATATCATAGTGGTTTCAGAAAATGAGTAGAAAAAATGTCTACAACAAATATGGCAAGCTACTCAGTGACTGTAAGTGAAAATAGTTGTTACATAAAGGAAGATCTGACCACAAAATTTGAAACAATAATGAGACCTTTCGTGGTAGTTCAGTGTGTATTTGTAACAGTAATATGTGTTCCTTAATTAATATGCCAACAGCAGTTCCTAAAGTTTGTTCATTAGACAGGAACTTGGACCAACCATTCCAATCTGAGGTTCTACTAAAACAATATATGGCCACAATGTTATACCCCATTTCCTCAGTAGATCAGACATTCAGAGCTGGTAATGTATTTCGAAACTGAGGAAGACAAAAAATTTAAGAAATCAGACACCTGAACTGGGTAGTCCATTTGGGGCTTCCTTGTTGACCACACGATATTATCCCAATCAACTGATGGAGGGAACATTTTATAATCTTTTTGCATGAAGAAACCCTGGATGATGACGGATACGTTACATTCATCTCTAGCCCAAGCCCAACCACTTGGCACGCCATGACTCCCCCCAAGCTCGAGCCGCTCGTCGCCGCCACTCTACTCCAGGTAAATGCCACAGGCTGCTTCTTGTCTCTCAGCCGGCCCACTGTAGGGACAGCCCGGTCCATGACAGGACGACAGGGAAACCAACATATCGCACGGCCCAACAAGGCCCATTAGCCGTCGTCGTCTACCTCTAGCTTCAATTCAACAGCCGATACCTTCTTCTTCCTTCCACCACCGCCGCTGCCTCCTCCGACCACCTCCAAAGGGAAAGATGGTCCGCGTACGCATCTTCTGCCATGCCGACCTCCAAGCCCTGCGGAACCGCTCCGATCAGCTCCTGTCTGTAGAGCTCGTCTCTCTGGATTCCGTGAGCATAGCGAGCGACTCGTGTAAACTCCTCCTCAACCTGATTGAGGGGAGGGACTATCCCAAGAAGGTCAAGCTGATTGAGCGGAGGTACTGGAACTGCCGCCAGATGGTTCTCCTCTCGCTGATAGCAGGCGTGGCGCTGGAGCTCCACAAGATCAAGCATCATCTGTATCCCCTCCTCGTTTCTCCGGAGGCCAAGCTGGAAGGGGCTTCCTTCCTGAAAGACCTGAAAGACCTCCTACTCCTGAAGAACTCAGCTCTTACGCTCGTACGTCTGGCGAAGGACGCTAAGGAAATAGTCCAAGGACTTGATCAGGAGGTTGTGATCGATGTGCTCTTAGGCAAAGTTAAAAAGTTTGGCCAAGTGGTAGAGGATACCGCTCATCTGGTACTGAAAGGTAGTCACAACATTGCCTGGCTTCAGGCACGTCTCCCGTCCGTTCTCGATCCGGTCGACCTTCTGTTGTTGACCCCGGTTCAGTTCCCTGATCCTCATAAGTAGACTATCAGCTGTTTCTTGCAAGCTTAAAACTGTAGAGGTAGTTTGCACAGCTCCTAAATGTTGCGATGTTTACTTCTTGGAGTGGCAACACCCTTTATGTTTGGATGATGTTAATGGATTTTAAATAATTTGTATTATTATGGTGCTGTTTTCTCATTCTGTGCTAGGGTACAACTTGCAATTACTTTCAGTTAGGATGATTCTGTGGAATGGCAGCTCCACCACCATTCTGTGGAACGGCAGCTCCACAAATACAAATTACACTGTTGGGCCATGTTGTCTGTACTTTGGTCGAGAGAAAAGTTTAAGCTTATATAGTTATATGTTTTTATGGAAAACTGTGCTATTTTCATATTTCAATATGAAATTTTCAATAATGAACTGTGCTTATTTTTGCTGTATGGACAACATGGAGCCAAAATAAGAGAGTAATGTATTTCGAAACTGAGGAAGACAAAGAATTTAAGAAATAAGACACCTGAACTGGGTAGTCCATTTGGGGCTTCCTTGTTGACCACACGATATTATCCCAGTCAACTGATGGAGGGAACATCTTATAATCTTTTTGCATGAAGAAACCCTGGATCATGACGGATAAGTTACATTCATCTCTTAGCAAAGCAGGAAAGGCAACTACAAGGAGAAATGAAGAAAGCATACTGAACTTTAGACTCTTCCTCAATTATGTCAATTTTATCTAACCATTTGACAGAACGGGCACCCAATGACACCTGGAACAATGGCACGGAGAGGGTATCCATGATCACGCTTGAGTACCTTGGGAACAGAATAGAGTTATTTGGGATATGAATCAGATGCACATGTAAATGGAATAGTGAAGAGTACCATGTGCGAAGACTGTCAGCATAGAATCCATAATTCTCAGATAGCCAAATGAATTTAATAAACCCAGACATGATTCTCATAACGAAGAAATGTAAATTAAAGCATACTACCTCGCCGTTCATTTCATAAGCAAGCAATACGTCTGCTGCAGGATTGGTTGCCTGGCCCAAGGGAATTGATGCTTTGTAGGGGCAACCTTTTTCCTCCTGACCTTGTTGTAAAAATGGTTTTTATTTGTATACAATATGATAAGGCTGCCATACTCTGTTGAACAACTATTATAGTATATAGATTCAGAGAACTCACAGGGCACTTATCAACACTAATGAACTCAACATGCTTTCCACCAGACGGAGTGATTTCAGTATGATACGGCACAGAAACGAGCTGAAGGACATCTGATAATTTAGCTCCTCCCCAAGTTGCTGAAACCAAACATATATATGTAGATCGAATAACAACAACGTACAATTAATAAGAGAAGCAAGGGCAAAAATTCGTGAATACACTGATGGAGATTTGATTATTCTTGCCACTGCTGGTGCTACCTAGAGTTGGTAGTTGGAGAGTGAACGATGAGGCATATATACTAACCGTTCCCAAGAGCACAAACATCCCATCCAACGCCCCTCACCTTCCTGCTCCTGCTCATCTCCGTCCTCCTGTTCCCTGCACACTGAACTACGTACCCAAATCGCGTCATATACCAGTATAATTTGGCTGTCAATTCACAGTAACATCATTAATGGATCAACAAGCAGAAGAACACACACCTGCAGGGTTGCAGTAACATTGTACTTTGGCAGCTTCCTGTGCAAATTAAACAAACGAAAGTGAATCAAACATTCAGAGAGAAGTTGTCAGCCTCGGCATACCATCGAACAGGAGGCCGGCAAGCCAAAATAGCACTGCAACTGCATGCATGGTTGAGCGATTCCCAATTCCCCCACAACAGACCTTATGTCATCCAGAGAGAGCCGCCTCGGCCCGCCCACGAGGCCACCGATGGTCACGTAGTAGCTGTAAATCCACGCAAGCAACAGTAAGGCAAACAGCCAACGATCGAGAACCACTATCGCATCAAGAACCAGCTAGGCCACCGATCATGCAGCGAGCGAACTGAACCTGTCAATGTCATCGAGGATGGGGATGGGGCCGTGGTTTCGCTTGAAGAAGAGGTCAACGGGGGTGATGTACGACGCCGCCAGGTCCCGCCGCGCCGGCTCCGCGTTGAATGGCTCCTACGTGACGGCAACTTCGAGTTCGTCAGTCCCGGGGAACAAGAGTCCGTCCTCGGCCGCGCTACCGCCTCGAGGACGAATCAACAGGCTCGGAAAGAAACGGATGCTGCTGAACTCGTGGTCGGGTTCCATCGCATCGTGCATCGCGATCGATGAAATGAAAAAATATGGGGGCGATCGGCGATGTGCCGGACCTTGGCGTTGATGCGGAGAGAGGGGTGGCGTGGGGGCTCTCTGGAGTAATCGGAGGGGCCCCGCAGCGCGCTTTGCGCCATCCTTCTTGTTTATAGTTCTTGTCTGCTTGACACGGGAGTGGGGCAGTGAGCTACTGCTACACCGTACCGTACACCGCCGGCCGCCGGGACGACCGGGAGGGGTTGCCGGCTCCTTATTTAGGAGCTGCGAGAGGTAGCGGTTTCGATGCTGCCTAGGCGGCAGCCAACGGTTTTTAACTAACAAATCATCACGTTCTTAGTTTGTCGTTGCCACTTGTTTGTTGTTAAATGTTAACTAAGAAATCAAAAAGTTCTAGATTTCTTACTACCCTCTCATTCATTCCGTTGTTTGGATAGTCTTAGAATTGTTTGGAGAAATCGACATCCAATATCATCATGGACCTTTTGCGCACGTAGGAAGATACTCCTTCCATATACTTAACCAAGATGTTTAGGATAGTGATACGGTCTTCCAAATATAACTTTAACCTTTTATTTTTTAAAAATATTTATACAATAATAATATATGCATATTTTTATGAAAGTATCTTTTGAGACAAATTTATTTATATAGTTTTCATATTTACAATCTCAACAACTTAAAATTATTGATGATTTATACTCTCCATATTTGATCTAAAGCTTGTCCAAAATGATTTCTAAATCAGATACGAAGGAAGTATGACTTTTTTTAGTTTCATGAGAAGTTGATCCTTGATATACACTTAGGGTCTGTTTGGTACAACTTTGTTTCACTAGTGAAACTGTTTTTTTTTAGAAAATAACTTCATGAACAACTCTTTAGGTGAAGCTAAGCTATTTTGAAAAAATAATTGGCAAAACAACTTCACCAATAACTTTATGCATGAATATGAGAGAGAAATGGAGGAGTGAGTTGTGTTAAGCTACTATTTTCAGCTTCATCTCACTTCATATCTTTGTGAGAGGAGAAGAAAAACAACTTCATGGGTAAAACTATTTTAAAAAAAGATGTTTGGTAAAAAAAAAATAGCTCACACAAACAACCCCTTATTATTCAAGCCCTTATGGAATTGTATGTGGACTTGAGAAAAGAATTTCTCCTTATGTTGAATTAGAGGAATGGTGGCCGAGGGATGTTAGTGTACGCTTGTGGTTAATAAAAATATAATTAATAAATAATCTAATGATATTTATTTAATATTATAAATATTATTATTTTATTATGTAAATTTGGTTAAACTTAAGATACATTAATTTTTTTTAAAAAAAATAATTTATAATTTAGGATGAAGGGACTACCATGGTGTTTCGTTCAACCGTGGGTATTGGAAATACTATATCAGTGACTCTACCTTGCTTTGGACTATACTTACCTTCTTTTTACTGAATATGAATATATTGTTGAATTGATTGGAGGAAACGAAAATGATGGAAGGAGGGGGCCAACCCCCATAATTTAGTAGAATTTCTATGGAAAATTTAGGGTAGCACATTTTCAATCTACATGGTGTATGTCCGTCTGATTTGTAAACATGAACTCTGAAACTGGATAAAGGACAAATTTTCAACTGTCCAAACCAAAACATTTTTATTCAACTAGTTTCAATGTGATTTTCTATTTTATAAAAGTAATAAAATATGATTTAATCGTTAAAGAGTTATAGTTAATTTACTTTACGTTAGAAAAATATGAGACTAGTTCTAGTTTTTTTCTAAAAATGTTATCTATGTGTTGGTGCATTATTAGAGTTATTTGTATCTTATCTGTTTTAAACAAATAATAAGCATGACTATAAGCAATAACACATAGGAACACAATAAACAATTCCACATAGCTATATACATCCTCTGTCCATGAAAAATCAATTCCTAAAATCCGTGACAGTCAAACTTTTTTTAACTTTGACTAATTTTATAGAAAAATATAACATCTATGACTTAAAATGAGCACCATGTGAAAATATGTTCTATGATAAATCTAATGATACTAATTTAATACCATAAATTTTAATGTTTTTTTTAAAAAATTGTTCAAAAAATTAAAAGTTTAACTTAGGACAACCCCAGAAACTTATTCTTTCAGGGACAGAGGAGATCCTAAACATGCATATAGAAGTTTTTTTTTTAGAAAAAGTGGTACATGGTTTAGATTTTTCTGAATTAAAATAAATTAATTATAAGTTTCTAGAAATCAAATCAGATTTTTATTGACCTTTAGAATATGGAAACCCACATCTGAAATTAAGTGGATGGCCAAAATAGTCCGATTTTAATAGTTAGAGGGTGTCTATTACTACCTGTTCTCATATAGTACAAAGTTCAAAAATTGAACTAATATGTAACTTAAAGTTAAAAAGTTTAATTTATCTAAATTTTAAATTTGAATAAATTTTGATAAATTTGCATTGCTGGCTCCTCTAATAATGACGAAGATTTGCATTTTGGGCTCCGTCACAGGTGGAAACCAGGGTGGCGCTTCCTATATGTCCTGACTCCTGAGACAGAGGTAGGATCGAGCAGAGAGCCGACTAGTTCAGTTTGAATTTGTTTTGTTCCTTAAAAAATACATTGGGCCAGTTGTTCGTTCGTCGGTTTAGATTGGTTTCACCAACTTTAGCAACGTATACTAGAGTGGCTGGCCTTGACACTATCGTTTCGAAGCATGCCTGCTAAAGAAATATATACGATGATATCCAGTTTCTGCTAAGTTACAATCTTGCTAGTTTTCGGATGTTACTATGATGATATACCCAATTCAGTACTCCCTCTTGAGAGTTAGATACGGTGGGAATTTCTAGGAAAGTGTCTATGATATGTGAAATATTTTTATTATAAGTAAAATTCACCGTCGATCTCTTAACTTAGCACAAAGTATTATCTAGGTTAATAAACTTTTAAAGTAATATATGTGGGTCTCTACACCTAACAGAGGGTGTCATCTACCGTGGCGGAGCCAATATACTAAAATCTTAATAAGGATATACATAACTTATAAATTAGGGCCAATTATTTAACAAAGCATCTAAAATTCTCTAAAAACATAACAATCGATCTCAATTGTAAAAAAACATCACTCAATTTGCTACTTCTAGTATGTGAAGCCACATGTGGCCTGTGGGTCTAAAGGATTTAAAAGCAACAGGAGCTCTAAGAAACAAAGAATCAATAATATTTGTACATAGAAGCAATGGAGTGGGAGTAGAGTCTTGTTACTACACATGGCTAGTCCGGCCACTAGGAGTGACCATGTTCACACAAGAATAATAGAGTTTATTTACAAAGAAAATTGCTAGAGAATCATATATGCACTTTAGAAATTTGATTGTGGTAGAGGGGGGGGGGCATGGCCCTCTATTGCCCCAATGTGGCTCCGCCACTAGTCATCTAGGTCCCTAAATTTTAAAGATAATCCATAAACTTAGTTGATGGTGTCATTCCGGTTCCTTAACTTTTAAGGTGATCACCGCATATTCTTAAACTTGACCAATGTCATCTGTGTCCAAATGTCATCTAACCCACTCACAAGTTAGCGTGACACGTTGACTGTACGTTAAACGTGGATTCAACGTTAATCGATCACTATTTATACAATATTTATTATGAAATTATAAATTATATAAAATAATTTACATCAGTAAAAATAAATTAAGTATTTAAATAATTGACAATAACAAATAAATTAAAGTACTAAAATTAATTTAATATTTATGTGTCATTGATAGTATTAAAATAATATTAAAAATTATGTCTTTCTGTTCATCGAGTTTATCTCCTACTATATGTTAGGATGGATGGAAGTTCTTTTTGTTGGAGTCAGCCGCGGCCTACAATTGAGAGCCTGTGGACCGTTAATGGGCTCCTCGTGTGCACGATGAGCAGCATTTTGGTCCGCTGCAGGTGCAGGGCCACACATTTCTGAGCAAGACACAGTGCATGATTTTTTTTAGTTCCAATAATTGAAGATATAAGCATAATAATTGTTAGGATAAGACATCAGCTATCGTATGCAGCAACGATATAATTCAAGAAACAGGAAAAATAAATAAATAAAATAGAACTGGTTACACAAGCTGCTCTAGTCCTAGACTAATATGAGGGAAGTATTTCTTCTCCGCATGAAGAATAACTAAGCCGAAGATGCTTCTAAGAAAGAGTTTGCAATGCTGAATCTCTGGTTCAACACATCTGAAGATACAATTGTTTCTTACTGTCTATATGCTCCAGCACATAATAAGCTGAAACGGCCCTTGAGCATTGGAGACAAGTTTTTCAATTGGAATGACATTCCCTATCTATATATCCATGAAGAAGGGGACATTAAGCTGAGCACTGAAGGCTTCCATAATCTGAAACAGCCCTAGAGCATGGGAGACAATTTTTTTCAAAAGGAATGACATTCCCTGGGCGCATCTAATTTGGGAGAAGTACTATAGTAATGGTAAACTCCCAAATCATATCAGAAAAAGTTCTTTTTGGTGGAAGGACACTCTTAAGTTGCTGGATAAATTTAAAGATATGGCCTTAATCACCATCTAGAATGGTGCTTCATGCCTTTTTTTGGGAGGATCTCTAGAATGGTCAAGTACCCAAGATTGCTTTCCCCGAACTCTACTCTTTTGCCAAGAGTCTTAGCTTGACCCTGGAGTCTGCTAAGTCTCAATCAGTTCTTGATACAAAATTTCCATTTGCCCCTCTCAGTTGAAGCATACCAACAGTTTCTTCAGTTAGAAGAGACAGTGAGCAACTTTCAGCCAACTGATTCCAATGATATTTGGTCTTATATCTGGGGGAGCCAAATCTTTTCATGTGCAAAGTGTTACAAGCATCTCTCTGGTTCAGCTTGGGTTCATCCAGTCTTTCAGATGGATCTAGAAATCTTCCTGTGAACACAAACACAAAGTGTTCTTCTGGTTGCTGGCACAAGATAGACTTAGCACAAAAAACATCCTTAGAAGAAAGCACATGCATATGTAATCATACAGCTGTGTTTTGTTCAATAACTCGATGGAGGAGACAGGTGATCATTTATTTCTGTATTATGATTCTGCTAGAAATTGTTGGTGCCGACTAATTAAGTTTTAAGTTTGTTTTGTTCCTAAATATGTCTTGAGGAGGCAGTTTGGTCTTTTGTTTATTTGTTTGTTTTATTGCAATAAGATGTTGTTTTGTTGTGTTAGATTGGTTTCATCACATTTAACAATGTGCACTAGGCTTTCTAGTTGCTGTCGGTCTGGCCTTGGCACTATTCGAATATCACTATCGTTTCAGCTAGCATAGGCTAAGATAAACCAGTACTATGATAAGAGTTGATGTGAAGATAGGACTTTCCATGAAAGTGTCTCTGCTGAGTACTAATGTGAGAAATGTTATTCATTCGTTGACGGGACCCGCTTGCTGGTTGCTGTTCCGCATTCCGATAGCAGCTCACTGACGGGCTCGCACCTCACTACTGCTCTGTAGACGTGCGCGATGACGTCACGCGTTCACCCTCCCGGCCGTTGACCAAACACCCAATTCACTTTTTCTAGCACCTTCTTCTTCCCCTCCCCCAAGCAGATAGCAGCAGCGCCAGCACCAGCGTCATCTCTGATCTCTCCTCTCTTCCATCTGTATAAGTAGCAGCCTGCAGCAGGGAACATCCATCCTCCATTTCTAGCTGTTGAGCTTTGATCCATCCTTTGCATCGTCGGATCTCGCGCGCACACATCCGTTCACTTAAACACTTTCTTGTTTCAGTTTGTTCAATCAGTCGAAATTAGTTGGCTTTTGTAGTAGCCAAACAATGCCAAGAAAAACTAGCTAGAGCTAGAGCTAGTGGTAGTACTCGTGAGAGCAGACGCGGACAGTGGAGCAGAGCAAAGCAGAGCAGGAGATGGCTAGGCCGGCGGTGAAGGTGTACGGGTGGGCTATCTCGCCTTTCGTGTCGCGGGCTTTGCTGGCGCTCGAAGAGGCCGACGTCGACTACGAGCTCATCCCCATGAGCCGCCAGGCCGGCGACCACCGCCTCCCGGAGCACCTCGCCAGGAACGTAAGTACCTGTCTCTCCTCACTCTCGACCCACCATGAATCTGTTTGTTGGTTTCACATTTTCACTTTCACTCTACTCACCGGGCCATCCTAGCTTCGCCGATCGAAAACGACTGATCGACATGCTATTTGTACACTGATCAGAATAATTTCGGTTAAAAAAACAATTTATTCTGGAGAAAACGAACGAGGTCTTAATTTTCTGGTGCTTAATTAATGCAGCCTTTCGGGAAGGTGCCGGTGCTGGAGGACGGCGAGCTCACACTCTTCGGTAAATTCATCATCATCCATCAGCGTGTCTTATCTACGCTCCTTGTTCTTTCCAAATTATACTCCCTCGGTCAAAACAAGATCAGAAATCTATTTAAATAGATTTATTATAAAAATATATTTCATAATTAATATAGTACTATTTACATAATAAATATTATTTTATGTATATATGTAATCAAATATAAGATTATTTAACTCAATTTTTAAGATTAATTAAATCTTTGACAGATGTGATCGAGATTTATATTTTACAAGGCCGATTGAGTAATAATTTACACTTATATCCTAAGCGTGTGATGCTCTATATTTTTCTAGAATCCCGTGCGATCGCGAGGCACGTTCTGCGCAAGCACAAGCCTGAGCTCTTGGGAACCGGCAGCCTAGAGCAAGCGGCCATGGTGGACGTGTGGATGGAGGTAGAGGCGCACCAGATGGAACCGGTGGTGATCGCCATCATAAGGGAGTGCATCTTCGCGTCGTTCCTTGGCCGCGAGCGCAACCAGGCGGCCGTCGATGAGAACGTCGAGAAGATGAAGAAGGTGCTGGAGGTGTACGAGGCGCGGCTGAGCCAGAGCAGGTACCTCGCCGGCGACTTACTCACCCTCGCCGACCTCAGCCACTTCACCATCTTGCACTGCTTCATGGCCACCGAGTATGCTGCTCTAGTCGAGGCGCTCCCGCACGTTGCCGCCTGGTGGGACATCCTCACCGCGCGCCCGGCGGCGAAGAAGGTGGCGGAGTTCATGCCGGTCGGCGCCGCCGGGGCACCCAAGGAACAGGAGTGATGAACTAATGATGAAGCAAGCTTACATATACATATATATATAGAGAGGGAGCCTTTAGATAGCTAGCTATAGTGTGTTGTGTGCTTGATTATTATTTCCCCATGCATGTGTACGTGGTGCCTTTATAGTTTGTGTTTTTTATATTTGCTATTTGCTACTTTCTCCACTATATAATAGATATATTGTCTCTTGTATAACACTATTAAAATAGTCAAATTCAGCTGCAAATATGCCTTACTGAATTCGGCTGTTTTAATAATATTCTGCGAGGAACAATAAATTGAAAAATAACGTAAAAGCTGAATCGAATAGGGTGATTTTGAAATTTTTGTATATCTCATTACAGTTAGCAATAATTTCATTGGATTTCATATGGCTTTAATTTGTAGCAGATATAATCATCGAATTTGGCACATGGCCGCTATTCACACGGCCAAAATTGTTTTGCTAGATTTTGCTAGAGGTGGCCTTCGATTGGTTCGGTAGTTTTTTTTTTAAAAAAGTTTTGTTGAGCACCGATAGCCATGACATACAAATGCAATGGCACTCATAATTTATTTTGAAGTTATATGAAAACTCCCACACCAAGATTTTTGTTAATGACTCATATAATTTGTTTGACTTTTTTGACCTTAAATTTGATTACTTGTCTTATTTAAAAAAATTATGCAAGCATAGTCAAATTTAAGTCTTTCTTGTAGACTATTTATTAAATAAGCAAGCCACAACAAAAAGGTGATATTTTGCACACAAATTTAAATAAGACAAGTGGTCAAACTTGTGGTTAAAAAATCAAATGAACTATAATTTAAAACATAGGGAGTATTATTTTAAACAAGTTTATACGATTTAACTAAAACATCATAATATATCAAAACTGGTGTTTAATGTACCTACCTTCTTTTATAAAACAATACACATGTTGTTTTAGAAAATTAGAAGAAATTTAATATTTGAGGGTTATGGTACCGACATGAAACGAATGTTTGTAAATATTATTGTTCAAGTAACTAGAACATAGTCTAGCACCTACTGTCTAGAAATTTAATATTATTGTTGTGTTAGATTAGTTTCATCATGTTATTAGGGCACTCGTAATACCTGACTCATAAGCTAGCTCTAAACATTTTTTTTCTATTTTAATAAAAGAGAGAAAAGCTAACTTTTAAACCAAAAGTTAGGCTAATATACACATTCCAAAATATATGAGAGTGGCACGTGTGCTATCCATGTTATGAATTACATCCTCTATCTCTGAATAAATAAATTCCTAGAATTGTCTTACATCAAACTTTTTAAACTTTGACCGAATTTCTAGAAAAAAATATTTTTTTTATAAAATTAGTATTATTATATTTACCATAAAATATATTTCACATGGTACTTATTTTATATCATAGATGTTGTTGTTTTTTTCTATAAAATCAGTAAAGATTAAAAACGTTTGATTGAGACGAATTATAGAAATTGATTCATTCGAGAATGGAGTATATATATGTTAAAAGTTAGCACTATTGAATAAGTTGGCTTAAAGGTAATAACTAGCTTATACTATTACGGATGTCTTTAATATGTATTAGGCTGCATAGTTGCTGACTTGCTGCCAATCTAGCATTGACACTATCGTTTTAGCATGGGTTCGTTTGGACCAATAAACTATTAGTTAGCTATTAATAATTAGCTTCTTTGGATCTATCCCGATAATACCCAACTAACTACTATTTTAATAGTTGAGCCTAACCAGCTAATATTCATCATGTTTGGTTGATCATTGCAGTGGCTGATAAGCCGACTGATGCTATTTTTGACTATTTTGTTGTAAGAGAAAATCATTATTTTGATTGTTGATAAGCCGACCGACAAGCCAAACGAACATGGCGATTAGCTATAAGCAATAAGCTAACTAGCCTAGTTAACTATTGACAACTAATGCATCCAAACAGGGACCAAGATATCTAAATCCATGGTTTAGGTAAGAGTTAAAAAGGAAAATATTTGTAGTATCAAAATGGATAGCTAACCAAAGAGATAAGTAGAGGCTCTGATTTGGAGATGATGAGTCTATTCAGCTGATGATTTCTACGGCTGATAAGCTGATTTATACTGATTTTAATTTTTTTATTGTGAAAAGAAATATTGTAAGAGAAAAAGGCTATATTGACTGATAAATTAGGTTGATAAATTAAACGAATGCTCGATAAATACGATAACAGGAGCCCATACGAAGATGGAATTTCTGGGAAAGTGTTTCTTTGGCCGATGTGAGGAATGTTTCTCATTTCGGTGACGGGACCCCTTGCTGGTTTGGTTGCTGCTCAGTACACTCCGTTAGCCTGCCACACGGGCTCGCACCTCACTGGTCTGTGTACGTACGCGATGACGTCACGCGTTCACCCTCCCGTTGACCATACACCGATCCACTTCTTCTAGCACCTTCTTGTTCCCCTCCCCCAAGCCGCTAGCAGCTGCGCCAGCACCAGCGTCATCTCTGATCTCTCCTCTCCTCTCTCGCTCCTGTATATGTAGCAGCCTGCAGCAGCGCAGAAGCTGCACATCCATCCTCCATTTCTAGCTGCTGTTGATAGATCTTTGATCCATCCTTGCATCGTCGGATCTCGCGCGCACGTAAGGACAGCGGAGCTGAGGAAGCAGCCATGGCTACGCCGGCGGTGAAGGTGTACGGGTGGGCGATCTCGCCGTTCGTGTCGCGGGCGCTGCTGGCGCTGGAGGAGGCCGGCGTCGACTACGAGCTCGTCCCCATCAGCCGCGAGGCAGGCGACCACCGCCTCCCGGAGTACCTCGCCAGGAACGTAAGTATCTGCTGTCTCATCGGCTCATCGCCCATCCATCCCTCGCTTCGCCGACGCCGACTGATTTGATCCTGTGCTTAATTGATTGCTGCAGCCTTTCGGGAAGGTGCCAGTGCTCGAGGACGGCGACCTCACCGTCTTCGGTAAGTTCGTCCCCTCATCCGTCGGGCGTGTCATATCTCCTTCTTATTCATTCCAAATTATATAATCAAATCTAAGATTATTCAAATCTTTGAGAGATGTGAGATTTACATTTTTGGTGGAGTAATAATTCACAGTTTTATCCTAAACGTGTGATATATACTGTATATTTTTCAGAATCTCGTGCGATCGCAAGGCACGTTCTGCTCAAGCACAAGCCAGAGCTTTTGGGCTCTGCCAGTCTAGAGCAGGCAGCCATGGTGGACGTGTGGCTTGAGGTGGAGGCCCACCAGCTGAGCCCGTTGGCAAATGCCATCGTCATCGAGTGCCTCTTCGCGCCGTTCATCGGCCGTGAACGCAACCAGGCGATCGTCGACGAGAACGTGGAGAAGCTAATGAAGGTGCTGGAGGTGTACGAGGCGCGGCTAAGCCAGAGCAAGTACCTCGCTGGTGACTTCCTCAGCCTCGCCGACCTCAGCCACTTCACCATCTTGCACTGCTTCATGGGCACCGAGTATGCTGCTCTAGTTCAGGCGCTCCCGCACGTCAACGCCTGGTGGGACAGCCTCGCCGCGCGCCCGGCGGCCAAGAAGGTGGCGGAGTTCATGCCGACTGGGATACCCAAGAAACAGGAGTGATGATGAATAGTGTTACGTGCGTGTGCAGGTGCTCTGCTGGCAGCAAAAAAAAATGGTGCAGGTGCTCTGCTGGCAGCAAAAAAAAAATGGCAGCGACTGCGTAGCAGCGTACTAGCAGACGTCGAGGAGAGACCATGGCACAAGGGAGGCATGCATCAGGACCATCCATGGCACGAGCTCGGAACTCGGATGCGGCTACGCCTCTTGTGTTGGCTGCGGCGAGAAGCGAAAACGCGCTACTGGCGGTGGCTCCCAAGCAGCGAAAACGCTCGATGTTAACCGCTCCACAACAGGCTTATGGGCCGACCTCAGTGCGTGCTCCCTGCCGCAAGAACGACATGGAGCGTTCTACGTCTGTGGATGTAGAAGCGGCTAAAGTTAGACGACGAGCCGGTTCCATGTTGAGGACGTTTTCATCAGAAAAGGTTCAATTTCCTCCCTCAACTTTGATCTCGATTTATTTTTCCTCCCTGAATAATAAAATCAGAAATAATTTTTTCGCTAAATTTGAAAATCATTCGTTTTACCTTCCCGATCGAATTTTCATAGTGATTTTGCTACAGTAATAATTGTTTTTATCTTTTTTTTATTTTTTTGTTGAATCTTTAAAAAAATCATAATAAATCATATAAATCGTAAAATAGAAAATTCAATTTTGTTCGACTCCACATGAGTGCTCCCTCCATTCGAAAATAAATGCAATTTTAGGACTAGGCACACAAACCAATGCTAGGTGTAAAATTACAAAAAAAAAATACCCTTTATCTTTTGGAAGTTGCTAGCTATTTTTCTTTTTTTTTGGTGTGAGAAGTTTCCGGACACTACCATACCTTTTGTGATAGGTCAGTTAAAGTAGCATTCCTTGTGGAACAAATTTCAAACTCTAGGGTTGCAATTATTTTGGAACGAAAGGATAGTGAATACTCCCTCTGTCCCAAATTAACTGTCGTTTTGGGTTTCTGTGTCACAATTTTGACTAAATTTATATAAAATACGTGCAACATTTGTGTCTCTAAATAAATTTATTAAAAAACTAGATCAAAAGATCTATCTAATGATATCAATTATGTATCATAACTATTAATATTTTTTTTATCTAAAATTAATTCAAGTTATTTCTCGGGAAGTGAGAAAGACAGATTTTGGGACAGAGGAAGTATATAATATAATGTATATTTTTATATAATTAATTGGTACTAAGATCATATTATATATTCATTGTATAGATCTACTCATGTAGAGTCTAATAAAATTAGATTTTCTAAGATAGGGAAGGGAAGATTTTTAATATCATAGTTTGAAAAGGAAAAACGAACTTAGTCTAAAGTTGAGAGAGGAAAATTAGATTTATTGATTGGTGAAAGATATTTGAGCTCTTTACTGGGCTATAGAATAATGGGCTAAAAAATTAAACTGGGCCAGAATATTTTGGCAGGTTCCAAATTATCTCAGCTGGGCTGAAATGGACAAATTCCGCTGAAATTCAGTCATTTCGGGCCAAATTCTAGAACCTTGTTAATATCTATATTTATATATGTATATCTATATCTATACTTAATAATAATATATATCTACACCCTTTATATTATAAAAGAAATCGTTTTGAACAGCGACACGATCTTTAAAGTATAACTTTGACTTCATATTTCTATAAAAATATTTATTTAAAAATGAAATATATATACTTTTATGAAAGCATATTTCAAGACAAATCTATTCGCATGATTTTCATATTTTCAAACTCAATAACTTAAAAGTTATTTATGATTTATATCTATACTTAATATAATCTATAATTATATCTATCTCTAATTCTTTATATCTGTATCTATGTCTATACTTAATAACAATCTATATCTATATCTATACTTAATAATAATATATATCTATATCTATAGCAGCAGCGTTATCTCCTCTCTCTCTTTCTCTCTCTTTCTCTCCTTCTCCTCTATCGTTCCTGACCTCCTGTATAAGTAGCAGCCTGCAGCAGGCAGAAGCTGCGCATCCATCCTCCATTTCTAGCCCTTGATGTTTGTGATCGGATCTCACGCGCACATAAGGACAGCGGAGCTGATCAGGAAGCCATGGCCACGCCGGCGGTGAAGGTGTACGGGTGGGCATTCTCGCCGTTCGTGTCGCGGGCTCTGCTGGCGCTGGAGGAGGCCGGCGTCGACTACGAGCTCGTCCCCATGAGCTACGAGGCTGGCGACCACCGCAGCCCGGAGCACCTCGCCAGGAACGTACGTACCTCGCTCCCTTCATCGACCCACCATGAATTTGTTTATTTGTTTGTTGGTCTCACTTTCACTCCGCTCATCGGCCATCCCTCGCTTCGCCGACGCCGACTGATGATCCTGCAGCCTTTCGGGAAGGTGCCGGTGTTCGAGGACGGTGACCTCAAGATCTTCGGTGAGTTCATCATCATCCATCAGCCGTATCATATCTACTCCTTAGTCTTTCCAAATTATCCTTCCTCGGTCAAAAAAGATGAGAAATCTATTTAAATAGGTTTATGATGCGTGATTAATCTAGTAATCTCATATATATAACTCTTTTTTAAGATTATTTAAATCTTTCATAGATGTGAGATTTACATTTTTTTTAAAGACGGATTGAGTTGAGTAATAATTCAGCCTTATATCCTAAGTCAACCTTTTCAACTTTATAAGTAAATATAAGTTTATACAAAAAATATGCTACCACCTTCATTTTTATTACTATTTCGGACCTTTGCTCGAGGCATTTTCTCTACCCCTTATTTGAATTTGAATGTATGGGAACCAGATGTTAAATTAAAAAGTAAATTACAATTTAGAATTACAGGCGTAGGCGTAGTGTTTGCTTTGATTCTACAAGTTCTAACTTCTAAGCCTGTGATATACTGATATGTATAGATATTTTTCCAGAATCCCGTGCGATCGCGAGGCACGTTCTGCGCAAGCACAAGCCAGAGCTATTGGGTACCGGCACTGGCGGCAGCCTGGAGCAGGCGGCCATGGTGGACGTGTGGCTGAAGGTAGAGGCCCACGAGATGGAAGATGGAACCGGTGGTGATCGCCATCGTGAAGGAGTGCATCTTTGCGTCCTACCTCGGCCGCGAGTGCAACCAGGCGACTGTCGACGAGAATGTTGAGAAGCTAAAGAAGGTGCTGGAGGTGTACGAGGCGCGACTGAGCCAGAGCAAGTACCTCGCCGGCGACTTCCTCAGCCTCGCTGACCTCAGCCACTTCACCATCATGCACTTCTTCATGGCCACCGAGTATGCCGCTCTAGTTCAGGCCCTCCCACATGTTGGCGCCTGGTGGGACAACCTCGCCGCGCGCCCGACGGCAAAGAAGGTGGCAGAGTTCATGCCGGTCGGCACAGCCGGAGCGGCACCCAAGAAAGAAGAGTGATGATGAATAGTGATGTGTGTGTTGTGTCGAATTACTTTCTCATGCATGTGCTTCTCTGTGATTTGTGTATGTCTTTTGTTACTTCCTCCAAAGAATAATACCAATAGTTATTTGGAAATTTATCGGTTTTCATCACATTTTGCAAAAATATTTCACTAGATTTCATATCGCAGTGTAGCAGATATCGACATCGAATTTAATAGAAGAATTTTTTGTAACACAGTGTTACTATGAATATTATTCTTTAATAGAAGAAATTTAACATCTTGAGTGTTTTTGTGCTGACCTAAAACTATTGTTTTCAATTTACAACCTTGAACTCTGGATAAAATCTAGATTTTAACCTCTCGAACTCGATCCAAAACTAGATCTTGACACTCTTTAATTTTCAATCTTGGGTTGGTTTGTGTGCGGTTTTGGTGTATAGACCGTAACTTTTGATATTTTTCAACTTTTTTAGAAATCCAACTCAATTGTTTTTGAAATTATATATTTTTACGGATTAATTATGGATCTGAGCTGTCGGTTACTGAAGACTGCCCCCACTCACGTGTCGACAAGCTGACGTGGCAGTCGACCACCATTGAATTTTTTTAGATAGAAGAAGTCGACCACCATTGATGGGCCCTATCGGACAGGACCTAGTCGGCCAAGGGAGTGCTTGTCCTATCGGCACCTTGACTGTGATTTCCCTAAAATATTGGCGCATTTGCCGACGAAGGCCTAGCGGATGTGGGATTGCTGATCAGTATTTTTGCACCTCTTTTTAAGAAAAATCCTACGCAAACATGGCAGCAGAGAGCAGAGTAGCAGACATGGCGGTGGTGAAGGTGTACGGGTGGACGATCTCGCCGTTCGTGTCGCGGGTGCTGCTATGCCTGGAGGAGGCCGGCGTCGACTACGAGCTCGTCCCCATGAGCCGCGCCACCGCCGACCACCTCGCCAGGAACGTACGTACTGCTAGTAAATTCCCTGCACTTGCAAGTGCTATACTGATGCCCTTGCTGTCTCCTGCTCTGCTTTGGTTGCTGCAGCCGTTCGGGGAGGTGCCGGTGCTTGAGGACGGAGACCTCACCCTCTTTGGTACGCCCCCGCCAACCCAACCACGAATTCGCTCCATTTAATTTCGCGTCCTTGCAAACTAAAATCGTCGTTCTCATAAATAGGCATGCTTTTTCAGCTCCATGCTTAGGATAAGCCTGTCGCTGGCAAATTCCACTTTTATATATATTCAATTTCATACAAGATTATAATCATAGATAAATAAATGTTCTTTTCTTTAACACGAATGAACATCGATGCGACCGTGTAAATTAAGCGTTGGTAAAAACTTCTCCTAATTTCAGGGTACTCTCAACAGCAATAACAACAACCTAAACGATTTTCATGCTTATATGAGGTATTAAGGCATGAACTAGGCAAAATAGTTACATGGCATTGAAATTCTGGAAGAGAAGAAAAAATGATTTCTTAGATAAGAACCTATTAGTGCGTTTGGTTGGGTGGCTTAACCCCCAATCACGCTTTTAGTTGCTTGTTCTTAGCTTTTGCTCAAGCTTCGGTAATGCAACTAGAGCTTTTTAGCCAGGCTTATTAGAAACGTCAAGAGTGGCCGTTCCCACTAAGAAGCCACGCTCAGCCATTCGCCCGTATCGGGTCACCTCCCCACCCTGCCCGTGTTCATGGGCGGATCTACATTGTTGGTAAGGGGTGCGGCCGCACCCATATATTAAAAACCTATGCACCTACAAGGCCAGCGTACCACCCTTGATTTTGCTCTAGCTTCGCCACTGCTCGTGTTTGCGTCCGCCACCGCCTCATTCTCGCTGGAGACGAGTGGGAACTCACGCGTCCACCTCCACCTCACCCCTTGCCGGAGACGAGTTGGAGCTCAACCGTCCGCCTCCGCCTCACCCCTCGCCGGAGACAAGTCGGAGCTTTCCTGTTCATCTATACGACTAAAGTCCTCAAAGGTGTAAACATACCGGTTGAAGGAGAAAGTGATTCTATACAAACTAAATCAGGCAGCCAAACGTACTAGCATTGCCTAAAGCTAGCTTGTCTTAGTTTTGCTATTCATGTTTGGTGTGAAGTGAACCAAACACACTCTATATATGTGGTGTAAACTACAACTCACTCTTGTTGGCAAATAGGTACTACATCCATAGAGCACCCTAGATAGCAGCAATTTTTCTTTCATTCAAAAATCAAAACAAAAGAATGTCGTCCACCGCCACAAAGTTTTCTAACATATACATACATATTTCATTGCTCATCAGAATCCCGAGCGATCGTGAGGCACGTGCTCCGGAAGTACAAGACGGAGTTGCTGGGGTCAGGCAGCCTGGAGCAGTCGGCGATGGTGGACATGTGGGTGGAGGTGGAGGCGCACCAGCTGCAGGCACCGGCGGGAGCCATCGCCGTCGAGTGCATCGTCGCGCCCGTCCTCCATGGTCGTGAGCGCAACCAGGCCGTCGTGGACGAGAACGTGGAGAAGCTAAAGAAGGTTCTGGAGGTGTACGAGGCACGGCTGAGCCAGAGCAAGTACCTCGTCGGTGACGTCCTCAGCTTCGCCGACCTCAGCCACTTCACCATCATGCACTACTTCATGGCCACAGAATATGCCACGCTGGTCCAGGCTCTCCCACACGTCAGCGCCTGGTGGGAGGGCCTCGCCGCCCGGCCAGCGGCGAAGAAGGTGGCGGAGTTCATGCCGCTCGGGCCAGCCGGGGCGCCCAAGAAACAGGAGTGATAAAAGCAAGTCATGTGTGTGTTGCGTGTTCAAGTTTAAACTACACTGTGCTTTCCTACATGTGGCACCTCTTTGTACTTTGTGTTGTTACTTTTATATTCCTTCACTTTTTGCTGGTTTTATATATCTATCTACATGAATAACGGGGGTTTTGTAAGTTTAATGTATTTCATCACATTTAGCAATAAGATTACATCACATTTCAGAGTGCTCCGTAGCTAGCATATTGCATTGAATTTGGCATTGGATGATATTAAAATGCCGAGGCGCCTCTGCTGCAAACTACGGTAAGAATTTTATTTATATTAATTATGTTGTCACATAGATATTTTTATAATATGTTAGTGCATTTAAGAAGAGAGTCAAGAAATAGATTTTATTTAGATGTAACTCTCTTGTCATGATTACTAACTCTCTTTGAGTTATGAAATTAAATGTCTATAAAATCATAGAACTAAACTTTTCATCGAAAGTGAGTGTTTTATTCGGGTTTTTTTTTATTTCATATATATGATATGACATTTGTAGAAACAATGCTATATATGAAACTCTCTATAGAGACTAGTCTAAAGCTCTACTCCTTTCGTCCCTTATTAATTGTCGTTTTGGGTTCCGTGTCACAATTTTAACTAGATTTATATAAAATACGTGTAACATTTATGTCTCTAAATAAATTTATTAAAAAACTAGATTAAAAAATCTATCTAATGATATTATTTATGTATTATAAATATTAATACTCCTCCGTCCCTAAAAAAAATCAATTCCTAAAATCCGTGCTAGTCAAATTTTTCTAACTTTGACTAATTTTGTAGAAAAATATAACAACATCTTTGACTTAAAATAAGCATCATATGAAAATATATTCTATGATAAATCTAATGATACTAATTTGATATCATAACTTTTAATATTTTTTTCTAAAAATTTAGTCCAAGTTTAAAAAATTTTAACTTAGAATAACTCTAGAAATCTATTCTTTCAGGGACGGAGGTAGTAGTTTTTTATATAAAATGAATTCAATTTATTTCTAGATAATTATCTAGGGACGGATGGAGGGAGTAGTTGACAAATGCATATTTATATATAATTGATTTCGTACAAGATTATAATCGTAAATACTGTGAATAAATGCTTTTTTCTATCACGAACATCAACGGAGCTAGTAAACGTTGAGAAACTAGTTATTTTTTGGTACAGAGGTGTCTTGTATTCTTATTTAGGAAAGTACGCAGTATAAACAATATCGCGGTCTGCTCCTCTTTCTAGTACCGGAGTACATCTGTTATTACAGCAGGTCACGGTGTCGCTTGGATGTCCAACACGTGTTTGGCTACGTGTTCCCTTCTTGACGCCACGTCGCCAGCTCGCTTCTGTACGTTTACAAAAGCAAACTTGTCGCCATATCCATATCCCAGCACTCAACTCACTCGATCGGTGTCGCAGACTCGCAGCACCAGCCACCAGCACGCGCAATAATGGCCAAGAGCGGCACGGAGGAGGTGCGTGCAGCAGGGGTGGAGACGTCCGTGCGCCCGCCGCCGCCTGGCCGGAGCCCCGGAGAGGTGCTGCACCAGCGCCGCCGGGGGCTGCCGTACGGTCCCGGCACCATGGCGCTGGTTGGGTTCGGAATCGTCGGCGTCCTCGGCTACCTCGTGTTGTACCAGAAGGCCAGGCCCGGTACGCCGGCCACCGAGGTGGCTAAGGTCGCCGTCGGGTACGGCGAACCTGCCGCCGCCCGTAACAACCCGCCAACGCCGGAGAAGCATCCGCATCCTGAGGGCTCGCCGCGTGAAGCCATGTAGCAGCTCGGTCCGTCGTCGACTCGTCGTAGCTGTTACGTATTACTCCCTCCATCTCTAATTGTACGTACTACTCCCTCCCTCCATCCCTACTCCATCCCTAATTGAAAGTCAAAGTCTATAAAGTTTGATCAAATTTATATAATATAAAGTTTGATTAAATTTATATAATATGATAATAACATATTTGATATCAACTAAGTATTATTAGATTTTTTATTAGTAAATTTATTCTATACCTATTTGATGTTATATATATTTATGTCTCTCTATAATCTTTGGTCAAACTTAAAATGTTTTGACTCTACGAGAATCTAAGATTTTTGGAATAATTTACAATTTGAAATTTGAAATGTAGGAGTAGCAGCTTGCTTGTCTTCAGCTCTGTTTGTTGTCTGCTTGTGTCGAGGAGGAGCCACATTTTGCTTTGCGAAAAACTAGAATAGATCCAACTGAATAAGATTTCTCCATCGATCGCTCTAGAATAAAGAAACTCAACTCTTGATTTCAGTTGAAAATGACGCTAGCTAGAACGAAACAAATCTCTTCTCCTCCTCCTCCTCCTCCTCCTCCTCCTCCTTCTTCTTCTTCTTCTTCTTCAGTGTTAAGGAGAATATATATGTCAAGAAGAAGAGAAAATGGGTTGGTGAACCTACTTGTTACTTTTGTATTAATCAGATGAAACAATTTCTCAACTTTTTTTTCAGTGTAGCACGGCTAAAGGCTGTATGGGCGATTGTTGATAAATTATTGGCACCACTAATGTTCCTAGCTAGATCATTTGAACAATGTTGGCACTAGTGTGAAACTTGGTTGCCATTCTGGAAAGAAACAGTTCCCATACTGTTGGAACTGCAGCTGGTTGCTGGGCTATCTCGAAAACTCGGAAGGACGACTCTGGCGACAACAAGAAGAAGAATTGAAGCAGTGTCTGTCTGATCAGCTATCGAGTGAAGCTGTGTCTGAACTTTTGCTCTGTTATCTTTATTGGGTCTCTCGCTCGATCTGTGATGATATGGGCCAAACGTACTTCTCGCCTAAGGGGCACCGGCCCTTTTCTTTCGGGTTCTTTGCGCTCTGGCTCTACTCGATGACAACTAGCTGTGTCATGTGCCACCTCTTTGTACTTTGTGTTACTACTTTTATATTTGTTCACTTTTTGATGATTTTATCTACTACATGAATAACAGGGGTTTCCAAATTTAATGTACTATTTCATCACATTTAGCAATAAGATTACATCACATTTCAGAGTGCTCTGTACCTAGAAGATTTCATTGAGTTTGGCATTGGATATTATAATGCAGGGGGGCCTCTGCTGCCAACCACAGTAAGTATTTATGCTTCTGAAGCATTTACCAAACCACTAGAAAAGAATGCAAATTATTACTCTAATTAAGAAGTTAGATGAACTAAAAATTAACAAGACATGTTGGCAGAGAAAAAAAAAAAGTAAGATTAAGGCCTCGTTTGACACGGTTCCTACCGCCTTCAGATTCTCTGACGCGTTCACGATTTATATATAGGAATCATTTTTATCTCTTCACTTTCCTAGCCAGTAAGAGCAGGTGAAGACTCGTTCTGTGAGAGAAGAGATAAAAGAAAAAAAATGACTCTTATAAATAGATGTCAGAGAAACTAGAGCCAGTAAAAGCTCTACCAAATCAAATAGGGCCTAATAAGTGTGAAGTACCTGCTGGTTGGCAGATGGCATCTTGGACATACAAGCACCATACCAACTCATATCAACAGTCATGATGCCGCTTGCAATGTACATTGTGACGTTCTGTCGATGCTGGGTGCATTGAATTGTTACGTTGAAGGTGAGCAGTCATGATAGACTCCAGAGTCGGAACGTTACAACAGAGATTCGATTTGGGTCACACATTGTGCATCTCTCGACTGCATCTCTCTTCGTCTTCAGCCCCTCAATCGATCTCGACTTGGGTTTGTTTGTTTGTTGGACTCCCACTCACTGGCGACTAGAGTTCATTTTCCGGTAGCGACTCAGATATAGGGGGAGTGGGTCGCCGCACTCATGGTGAGTCGGACGGATTCACCCCTACCTTTCATCTTCATACGATTCTATTTGGATTTTTTTTTCTCATCTAACTCCCAGCTCTTTCTCTATTACTAAAGATAGCATAGGAGGCGATGTGGCGGTAGATGAGGACATGTCAATGTCAGAGATCACTCATGGTTGGGCCATCATATGCTTGGTGCGAACACATGGTGGATAAGTACTCATGTATGTTCAGTTTTGTGATGAGTGATTGCCCAACACTTGAGCGTTTCAGTTTGAGTGGCTTACTACTAATCTTTGCGAAAACAAATGTGTGCCTGTCTATCGGCTTGTGGTGTGCAAGTATTATGCCTAGTGACAGTGGTCAATGGCGTGGAGAAGGTCGAGTAGAGGCTTGCCGTGCCGATGGACTGAGAGCGGTGAAGGGCGGAAGCGGGGCTCGGACTGAGGGACCATGAACTCCGGCGGACTAGCTGTGGTGGTTAGTACTTAGCACCGGCGAGTGCGAGAAGACATGGTGGTAGACCGAGTCGACCAAGTCAAAACGGTGGACGCGCGAGTCGAGCGGAGGCTCAGGGGACTCGGAGTCCGACCGGGCGAAGACAAGGTGGCTCGCGTCGAGCGGTTTGGTGGTTTGGGCCTCAAAACCATCCGCGTCGGTTTCCGAGTTTGGGCCGCAAAACTCGGGGTTCGGTAGTTGAGCCCAAAGCTACCGGTGGCGGGTTTCCTGGGTTTGGGTCTCAAAACCCGGGCGGAGCTTCCGAGGAAGCGGGGATGACACGTGGCGGAATCCCTAAGGTTGCGTCGAGGCGACGGCAACTCCTGTCAGGAAGCGGGGCCGTCCATTCAAATCGAGGGAGATATTTACCGGAGCTTGGACTGCAATGCTTAGGCTAGATAGTTCACTCATTGTATCTAGGGGAGTCTTTGGGAAATAGCAATAGCCTCTGATAAATAGAGGATGAAGGGGTATCTTCATCTTATCTCTTGAATCCTAATCATTTGCCCCAACTCTCTCTCTACACTCTCTCTAGTTCATGAGATCTCTAGGTTGATTTCACCAACCTTTGTAAGAACTTGAGTTTGTCGCGAGGAATCGGAGACCGTAACCTCCATAAGCCATGGTGGCTTCGTTTTTGTGATTGTGTCCTCGTTTTGCTTGTGTTCTTCGCGTTTTGCTTTTGCTCCCTCTTTTTCCTGAGATGATTTCTCTTTGAAGGGAGTAGCTCTTGCAAATCCGCTTGAACCAAATTGTTCGTATTCATGAGGAGCTTCTTTGCACCGAAGGAATTCCCCTCAAACCTCACGAGTGCGTAGATCGGGTGATTTTTTTGCGGTGTTCTTCGTTCTTGCCCGTTTTCCCCTAAATCCTCGTTTCCCCTTGATTCTCACCAAATTGAGCGATGATTTCTTCGGGATAGCTCCTCCATAGAACTAGAATCATGCCTACCAAGTTGGGTTGCTAGTGGAGAACATTTGGTTGAGTTTTGGGAAGATTTGACGGAGAGAAAATCGCTTTTCGAGGCTTCTACGTTTCTGTCGGGGGCGTCGGACGCTCCGAGGGTTTTGCGTCGGACGCTGGTATGTGCTGACGTCCGTCGCACGGCTTGTCTGTGTCTGTCAGTTTTGGCGTCGGACGCTCTTTAGAGTCCGTCGCCTAGCGTCCGTCGGGTTGTGTGTGCTATGAAGTACTGTGTTGCTCTCGGGTAGGCCGACGGACGATCTCCCAAGCGTCCGTCGCCGACCGTCCGTCGCCTCTGCCGTTTTTCAGCTTCTGTTAGGCTCTCTAGAAGGCAGAGGGACACTCGCCTAAGCGTCCGTCGCACAGCGTTCGACGCCAACGGATGCTCACCCAAGCGTCCGTCGCCCAGCGTCCGACGCCCTGCCTTCTGCTTCTCCTCCGCAAGGCTTTCTGGAAGGCCGACGGACGATCTCTCAGCGTCCGACGCCTAGCGTCCGACGCCCTGTTGTCCAGCGTCCGTCTCCTGTTTTTCTGGCTGTTTCGCTTGGAATTCTTGCCTCTTTTTCATAGGGGTTGAGAACTCTTCTTGGCGGTTTCCGGTGAGTTTTCCTCCACTGTCGGTGAGCTCTCAATTCTCCGTTTTCGTCTGAATCCCCGCTCGCATTGCTCGGGGGAGGTTGAGCTCCCAGCAACTGGGTTTGGTTTTTGGGAAGAATGGCCCAAATATTTCGAGAGAAATTTGAGGCTCCCATTCACCCGCCCCCTCTGGTCGTCGTTCTCGGTCCTTCAATTGGTATCAGAGCGGGTTAAGGATCATTCCACCTTAAACGGTTCTTGATCCGCGAAGGCGACATGGAATGAACTTCTCCTACTGGAAGGTGCGCATGTCCGCCTATCTACAAGGAGTTGATTCGAACATATGGGAGATCTGTGAGAATGAGGGCTATCGTGTTCTTGCGGTTCGTGTTGACCAACTCCAAATCACTCAACACAACGCAAACAGTCGAGCACGGAGTATCCTCTTCTCGAGTTTGTCACTTCCTGAGTTTGAGCGAGTCTCGAATCTCACTACGGCGCGAGAGATCTGGCAAACACTTGTGCGATATCATGAGGGTAATCCTCAGATCAAGTCCAGACTCTTCGACACATACCGTAGGGAGTACGAGAACTTCGTACAGTTGGCCGGCGAATCGATTGACGGGATGTTCACTCGCTTCCAATCTATCGTCAACAAGATGCGTGCTAATCGAGCCAACTTTCCCTATGATGATCATGAGATGGCTATCAAGCTTTTGCATGCTCTTGATCGGAGGGTGTGGGAGATGAAGGTGGCTGTCATTCAGGAGTCACCGGGCTATGATGCCTTGACCGTGGACGAGCTGTTCAGCAAGCTCAAGTCCTCGGAGATTGACCACCAGACCCGGGTCAAGCTTGAGAACCCGTCGAACCCATCCATGGCGTTGGTTTCCGGCCCCAGCGGTGTGTCTTCTTCTTCCTCTAACCCTTCACACGCTTCGTTCGCTTTGTCTTTGATGTCTGTGACAGAGGAACAAGTGGAGGCGCTTGGAGATGATGAGCTGGCCCTGGTCATCACTAAGTTCTCACGGTTTCACAACAACCGTTTGAACCGATGACGTGGTGGCTCGGCCAAGGGGTGCTACCATTGTGGTGATGAGGATCACTTCATCGCAAACTGCCCTAAGAAAGCTTCGGGTGACTTCACCAAGCGCAAGGACAAGCACGAGCACCGCTTCGAGGACAAGCACAAGGCCAAGGGCGGCTACAACCGAAGGTCCTCCAAGAAGGTCGTCGTTCTCGGTCCTTCAATTGGCCTGGTCGAGGATTAGTTTAAAGCAATGGACATCATCTACGAGAGGGCATGAGCACCGGCTGAAGAGGACATCAAAGAAATTATACAAACAAAGTATTTCTCTCCCTCTGGTTGTGGCTCATCTTCCTCCTCAAGCCTCTATCTCTTTTAGGACTTGTTTGGATTGCGGGAAAAAAAATTATGTCACTACATTTTTCTTGTGAAATCAAACTGATTTCTATGAAATTTCTGCGAGATTCTTCCTACGTTCCAAAGCTCTTATTCGGTTTCCCTTCATTCTCACCTCTGACCTCCTTCCCGTTGAGGTCCTGTACTCTAATCTGCATGCGATTATCTGTGAACCAATATCTCTGAGATTTGCTAACAGTGGTATACTAGTGCTCCTCCTTGTCATCCTCTACTTGTTTCCTTTGCAAAGAATAAAAAATACGAAATTAAATCAGGTTATTGACTTGTGATCAACGCACTACGGTTCACCTAATGCCTTGTTTGAATGCACATGTATCTTCCTCAAACTACATGTGTTGGAGTATATTTGAACTAATATACACTTCAATCTACTTCAATCCATGTTGTTTGAACTTGATACATGCACATCCAAACAAGACCCGGGAAGATGGTCACGGTGATGACGTGTGCAGGAGACACATGGCGGATCACACACAAGCAATGACGTCACGCATTTCTGCCTGCCCTGCGGCATGCGACGACGTCACGAGCACTTGAAGGCGCCCGCGTTGACCATGCGCTGAACCGAGCTAGCTAGATTACCAGTCCGATCAGTCATCTCACTCTCCCGCTCGATCTTCTTTCATCTATTTCTACCTCGTTGGGTAGCCAGCGACCGGCCGCCGCCGCAAGACTGCAGAGCAAGCACACCGCACAACCACCACACAGGCACAGCCACACAGCAGAGGGAGGCGATGGCGGTGAAGCTGTACGGGTGGTCGAGGTCGCCGTTCGTGTCGCGGGCGCTGCTGTGCCTGGAGGAGGCCGGCGTCGACTACGAGCTCGTCCCCATGAACAAGGAGGCCGGCGACCACCGCCGCCCCGACCACCTCGCCAGAAACGTACGTACTACCACTCTGCAATAATCTGCTTGTCATCGTCGTCTATCCCACACGTCCTTCAGATCCTCCATCTATCTGTGCAACTGTGCCTTCTCGGATCATATCACTGACATGGCCGGCGGCCGGCCTGTTCGTGCTTTGCTTGCAGCCGTTCGGGCAGGTACCGGTGCTCGAGGACGGAGTCCTCACCATCTTTGGTATGTATCCCATGCCAACAAAATATATAATTCACTCCATTTTCATTTCGAAATAAAAGAATGTCCACACCCCCAAAATTATTATACTCCTAGTATTTTTGAACATGTACATATTCAATTTCTTCATGATATTCATCAGAATCGCGTGCGATTGGAAGGCACGTGCTCCGCAAGTACAAGCCGGAGCTCTTGGTCGGCGCCGGCAGCATAGAGGACTCAGCGATGGTGGACATGTGGCTGGAGGTGGAGGCCCACCAGCACCACCCGGCCGCGGGCGCCATCGCCTTCGAGTGCATCGCTGCGCCCGCCTTGTTTGGCCGCGCGCGGAACCAGGCCGTCGTCGACGAGAACGTGGAGAAGCTCAGCAAGGTGCTGGAGGTGTACGAGGCCCGGCTGAGCCAGAGCAGGTACCTCGCCGGCGACTTCCTCAGCCTCGCCGACCTCAGCCACTTCACGGTGATGCACTACTTCATGGCCACCGAGTATGCCAAGCTGGTGGAGGCACGCCCGCACGTGAAAGCTTGGTGGGAGGAGCTCGCCGCGCGGCCGGCGGCCAAGAAGGTGGCAGGGTTCTTGACCATTGGCTCCAGTTCCGGGGTAACTAGAGACGACAAGTGAAGATTAGCGTTAATGCACCCCTAGCAGATCGTTTCCCTATATATAAAGTTGTGGTTCGACCGTACTTTTATTATTGCAATAATAAAGTGTTACTGCTTTGAGTATTGATTCACTTCTGCTACTTTTTTTCTCACGTGAATACACTTTGTGCACTCCTAGAAGAGATTTCGAAATTGTTTCTCTAGCTTCTTGATAGTATCTCAATCTATCAAGTATATGGTCATAATCCTCTCTGTACATGTTCTTTCTTTAATTTAACTTTAAAATACCATCTTTGCCATGTACGGTTCAGATTTATGATTTCTTTCACTAACCAATACTTGAACATAATCTTATATGTACATTTTTAAAATATAGGTCCCTACGCCGCCACGCCTCAGTAAATCAAATAGAAAACAATAAAAGTCAAGCGAGCCAATCCACGCGTCGTCGCCGCCATCGCTCGCTAGATCTACGCACCGCCGCAGTCGCTTGCCGGATCGATGCACCCACCGTCGGATCCAATCCCCAGTCGTCATGGATTGAATCCCTTGCGCCGGGCTGTGTGGATGGAAGCCCCATCGTCGGTGGGGTGTGCAGGCCCTCCACTGTGGAGCCGCAACCGGATCCCCACCGTGCCACCCCCAGATCTTGCGAGGCGGGGCACTTTTATTTACCGAGGTTTTGATTAATGCCTAGCGATTAACAGTCGCATCCAAACAAGACCTACTACACATAATAAAATTTACGGGTTGCAACAGTGCTTGACTGGCTTTTTACCAACACACGGTCGTTGCTAATTTCCACTATATATAGCTACAATCCTTTGTGTCTCAAGCTGGCGGCGGCTAGTTTTAAGGGGAATTGAACAGATGTATAGATATAGCAAAATATAGCAGGCGCATAAGATTTTTGTGCTCCCCAAAAACCTGATTCGTTCGCACACCTGAGTAGGCGTAAGTGCGTAACGAACGGGTCGGGCATCGGTGTTTGGTGCCTGTCACCGGAGGTTCCGGTGGCCCTCTTTGGTGCTTGTTTTTCTCCATTTCTTCATGTCTTCTCGTTCCGTCTTTGACCAATTGATGTACGTATTGGACTTCTTGCATGTCTTCTAGCTAGGATCTTCAACACTACTCCTTGAACTTGCTTCAGGTGTTGATCACTTTATTTTCATGTTGCCTTGTCCAAGTCCAAACATTCAACTAAATACCTTGTGTACTAGCAAACACATTAGTCCAATTAATTATGTTGTCATACGATCACAAAAATCATATACTCCCTCCATACTCAAAAAGGTTGTCGTTTTAGAAAACGACACAGTCTCCAAAGTATAACTTTGACCACTTATTTTTAAAAAATATTTATTGAAATATAATATATGTATACTTTTATGAAATTATTTTTCAATACAAATCTATTGATATGATTTTTACATTTTCAAACTCAAAAACTTAAAAGTTATTCATGATTTATATTTCCAATGTTTAACTAAAACCTTGTTCTAAACGACAACCCTTGAGTATGGAGGGAGTATAGCCCTATCTAGGTAGGTGCCATTTTTCTTACATGTCTCTAGGCGCCAATAAAGATATGGTGGGTATTTATTCATATAACATGAAAAATTGTGTTGATTTGGAAAGAAAATCATTTGCAAAGGTGAAATATTACTTGTTTCCACTATAAAAAACAAAAATATGAAAATCACCACAACACTCCCAAAATAAATTTAGTTCAAGCATGCCCAACATCCTCCTAATACCCCCCACCCCACCCCACCCCATAAAAACCATCATGTTGGAGGAGATGAGTATACTTTATCTTAATTGCTCCATTACTCGCCTAATAGCTCTTCATTTTTTGGTGGTCACCAATATTTCCACCATCTCCCTTCAAATAAAGAGCGGAGTTGCATCTCTCCCAATAGGATGCGGCCACCCCAACTATTCTCATATCGCTTCTCCTTGCCTCACTCATGTTCGCCTCCGTTGCATCCACCGTTAGACCACTACCGAAGGTTGAGTTCCTCAGCGTGAGTGTCGACCCCCAATGTCATGTGCGTGTTCCTGGCCGGGCACGGGTGTCGACTTCATGCTTGGCATTGGCAATGAGCATGTCTCAAAGATGGTGAGCCCCACTGGCGCAAGTATGGCTAGAACATCATGTGGTGTGGTGTCATACCTGCACGCGGGCACATGCATCACCTTCATCACCGTTGGCTACGAGGTGTTCAAGGGCAACAACACCATCCTCCAAGAACTTGCCACTCAGAGACCGGATGTGAAGGGACACATATTGAGATGAAGCAAAGGCACACCGCTATAGGTAGCGATGCCGCCCGTCGACATGTGTTCGTGCTCTTCAACGAGAAGCTCAAGCCTGGGCTGGTGTCGGTGAGGGCACACCCTTCTTTTTCTCTGGTCATTGATGATTAATCTGCAGCTCGAGGGGGCTTCTCTTTGTCCAACAACGCTTGATTTGCGTGTGGGACATCGAATTAAGACTCGACTAGAGACGGGGCTGGCATGACAGTGGTCGAGACCGGGGATAGGGATGACGCTCAATCACGCGTGGAGAGAGGAGAGCCGCCAGAGGCTTAGAGCATACTAGCGACGCCCGTCGAGAAAATGAATGGGGAGCCACCGATGACAGTGGGGAAGATTGTCGAGGAGCCCATGAGAAAAAAAAGACCAAGAGAGAGGGGGAGGAAAGAAAGAAAAGAAAAAAAATGGTATGTAACAGGTGGGCTCTTCGTATTGAAGGAGGTTTTTAGTGATCTGCAAAATTATTTTTCTCAAATAGCCTTGTTTAGACCCCCTTCAAAATTTCAAATTTTTCGTCACATCAAATATTTGGACGCATGCATGGAGTATTAAATATAAGTAAAAAAATATAACTAATTACATAGTTTGTCTGTAATTTGCGAGACGAATCTTTCGAACTTAGTTACTCCATAATTGGATAATAATTACCAAATACAAACGACGAAACGCTACGGTTTCAAAATTTTGGATCTAAATGGGGCCGTATTGGTCCACCCATTACAAATATTAGGGTTGTTGGAGATGACGACTTTGGATTGGTACACTTTGGTCCAGCTAGTAATGGTTCGGAAGAAGGTAGAGGCAGGATCGAGATGGCAACGTACGTGCAGAAGGTAGGCAACGTGCAGGCCAGAGCGGTCAGCGGATGGCACGCAAGCAGTGGCGTCACTCATTTCTGAGTTCTGACTTCTGACTCCTCCGGCAAGCGACGATGTCACGCTTGAATAAAATTGAAGGCGCTCGCGTTCACCAGACGCTGAGCCTAGATTACCAAGTCCGCTCAAGCTACTCGCGTACTCCGTAGTATATACTGTATCTAGCTAGCTAGCGGCGGCGTCGGCGGCAAGGGCAAGCAGACACCGCACAAGGCACAGCAGAGCAGCGAGGGCGGCGATGGCGGTGAAGGTGTACGGGTGGGCGATGTCTCCGTTCGTTTCCCGGGCGCTGCTGTGCCTGGAGGAAGCCGGTGTCGACTACGAGCTCGTCGCCATGAACATGGACGCCGGCGACCACCGCCGTCCCGACCACCTCGCCAGGAACGTACGTACTGCTGCTGCTACAAGCCTAGCTACGACCTTCCCTTTGGATTGTACACTGACGCCCTCTCGCTGTCTTAGTGTCTTGTGTCCGTGCCTAATTATATTTGCTTATTATTGCAGCCGTTCGGGCAGGTGCCGGTTCTCGAGGACGGAGACCTCACCATCTTTGGTATGTGTGTCAATATTGTTTTTTAGAATAACTTATATATCCTGTAGTATGGCTAGGACACAGGTTGACAATTTTGTATTTATTACTCCGGCTGGCGTCTCTTGTTTAATTGAAGATATAAAATTTGATTCTCTTGTTCAATTGAATATATAAACTTTGCACATTCTCATGGCACTTCTTTAGTTACAAAACAAAAAAATTGCTTGCCATCCTTAGACCCTGTTTAGATCTAATAAGATATAAAGCCTAATCACTAGTGTTGTTTGATCTAAGGGATAATCACTGGCTAGCTAGCTAAAAATTAATCTAAGGGTCCGTTTGGTAGGGATCCAGATTCTCGTAGAAACGTTTCAGATTCAGATTCTCTGAAGAAACGTTTTAGATGGAGAATCGGAATTACTAGACCGTTTGGCTGGAGAATTAGAATCACTGCGAAACCACGTTTTAGGTGATTCACGATCCTAGGCAGAAAAATGAGAATCACCTAGAACCGTTTCTTGTAGAAACGTTTCACCTGTGTGTTGTTTGGCTTGGATTCTAGTGATTCTCCTGAGAATCGGAACCGATTCACGGTGCCAAACGCACCCTAAATTAGCTCGAGTGCATCCAAATAAGAGGACTATTAGGTAGCCTGATTTTTTAGACAAATCTTCAACTATTTTTATAATTGTTTCAACTAGTTGTTAGCCAACTAGTTAGCTAACCTTAACTAATTTAAGCTAATTTATTGACTAACAAGTAACTAGAACTAGCTCATCCAAACGTACCCCTTAATTAATATATCTCCATTTGACCAAGCGTAATAAGCGTTGCTCATTTTGGTACAAATACAGTAAAACCTTAGCTCCACAACTCTTGTGGACACCTAAACCTTCCTCATTTCTTGCTAGCGTTACTAAAAATGTACATGAGGCCGGCCTCATTGACCTTTTTTTTTTCCTCTGCCTCGTCGACATGAGGATATCGCCAAAGCAACTATAATGAACTTAACCAAGATTTTACCGGGAAAAAGAAGGGATAAGCAAAAGAGAGCTTTATATAAAAGAGAGCTTTAACAATCCACGGTCTAAATCTTATTAGCTTAGTCCATATTTGAATCCAAACTTGAAATGCTTCGTCTCTCCAAATATGATTTTATAATTTAGAAGGGAGAGAGTACCACTCATACTCATCGTCAATGAATTCTCGTTGCTACTCAACTCCCCTATATATCTCAAGTACTCTCTTCTCTCTCTCTCCTCCGTTCATTTTTCTAAGGAGTGTTTTGTTCCGCTAGGACAATCTTCACTGACAATTACACATTTAGATCATACTCCGTACCAAATTATAGTGAATGTTTTTTCAATAAAAAATACTTTTATATCAACTGAAATCAGCTGTGTTTATTTCTTTTGAAATAAAATCATGTCAACCACCACCCCAAATTTTCTCAATACCATACACATATTTTTTATTATTATATTCAGAATCGCGCGCAATTGGAAGGCACGTGCTCCGCAAGTACAAGCCGGAGCTCTTGGTCGGCACCGGCAGCCTAGAGGACTCGGCGATGGTAGACATGTGGCTTGATGTGGAGGCTCACCAGCACCACCCGGCCGCGGGCGCGATCGTCATCGAGTGCATCGGAGCTACTGCCTTGCTTGGCCGCCCGCGCAACCAGGTCGTCGTCGACGAGAACGTGGAGAAGCTCAACAAGGTGTTGGATGTGTACGAGGCGCGGCTGAGCAAGTGCAGGTACCTCGCCGGCGACTTCCTCAGCCTCGCCGACCTCAGCCACTTCACGGTGATGCACTACTTCATGGCCACCGAGTACGCCACGCTGGTGGAGGCGCGCCCGCACGTGAAAGCTTGGTGGGAGGAGCTCGCCGCGCGGCCGGCGGCCAAGAAGGTGGCAAGGTTCTTGACCATTGGCTCCAGTTCCGGGGTAACTAGAGACGACAAGTGAAGATTAGCGTTAATGCACCCCTAGCAGATCGTTTCCCTATATATAAAGTTGTGGTTCGACCGTACTTTTATTATTGCAATAATAAAGTGTTACTGCTTTGAGTATTGATTCACTTCTGCTACTTTTTTTCTCACGTGAATACACTTTGTGCACTCCTAGAAGAGATTTCGAAATTGTTTCTCTAGCTTCTTGATAGTATCTCAATCTATCAAGTATATGGTCAGACATAATCCTCTCTGTACATGTTCTTTCTTTAATTTAACTTTAAAATACCATCTTTGCCATGTACGGTTCAGATTTATGATTTCTTTCACTAACCAATACTTGAACATAATCTTGTATGTACATTTTTAAAATATAGGTCCCTACGCCGCCACGCCTCAGTAAATCAAATAGAAAACAATAAAAGCCAAGCGAGCCAATCCACGGGTCGTCGCCGCCATCGCTCGCTAGATCTGCGCACCGCCGCAGTCGCTTGCCGGATCGATGCACCCACCGTCGGATCCGATCCCCAGTCGTCGTGGATCGAATCCCTTGCGCCGGGCTGTGTGGATGGAAGCCCCATCGTCGGTGGGGTGTGCAGGCCCTCCACTGTGGAGCCGCAACCGGATCCCACCGTGCCACCTCCAGATCTTGCGAGGCGGGGCACTTTTATTTACCGAGGTGTTTCAAAATCCAACCTCCTCGATTAATGCCTAGCGATTAACGGAGGCTGGTGTTTTGATTAACCGAGACGATCATAATTAACTGCCTCGAAAAAACAATTTACAAAGACGGTTCCGACTAAAATCTATTTACGGAGGCGGGCCAAAACTACCTCCATTTTTAGAGGAGAACCTCTTAGGAGGCCCATCTCAATTAATATGGCCAAGCCCACTAGGAAGCCCATTGGGCCTATAAATCAGGTCACACTATATAAAGAAATGAAACCCTAATCCACAATCTCCCTCAGTCATCGCACTTCCTCAGCCTCATCTCTCTCTCTCGTTGCCTCAACCATCCCAGAAAGAAAACTCCCTCACCCTCCTCCCTCCCCCTCTCGACATGCGCAGGGAGGATGAAAGGACCGTGATGCCTAAGAGGGGAGGTGAATTAGGTCACTTAAAAAACTACTCTCTAAATTATGGCCTCTTTTTCTAACCTTAACAAAATCTATGCAAAAGGTAAACTATCTAGTAGTGCAACTATGGTTTTGCTAAGTGTTGCTATTTCTACCGCAAAAGAGTTAAGCAACCTAGTTTTCAAACCTACCAAATAGCCTATCAACTAAGCTAGGAAAGGTAAAGAACACAAGGTAAACAAAGTAAGTGCGGAAGGTAAAGAGCAAAGTAGAGATGCAAACTCCCGTCGACGACTCCGGTATTTTTACCGAGGTATCAAGAAGCGCGCAAACTTCCCCTAGTCCTCGTTGGAGCCCCTCGCGAGGAATCCCACGCAAGGGCCAAGCTCCCGGTCGGGTAACTCCGTGGATAGCATCGAACTCTCCCCACGCGCAAGTGGGTCTCCGATGTGCCTTCCGACAAGCCTCTCCCGGATGCTCTCCGCCGTCTCCACTATCAAGCTTCCGACCGAAACGTCGCGGGCCTTGTTCCCTTCGGTACAGCGGTGGCGGCCACACCACAAATGCGGTTGGTGTGATCGCGCAAGATTACAAGCCCCACCGAGTACAAGCTTGGTGCGCGCAAGCACCCTTTGATCAAGAGGTATGCAAACCTCACTCAACACTAGGCTTACACCTAGAGCAAGCGCAAGAGCAATGGTCTAACTAGCCTATGCACTTCGTAAAGCACAAATGCTAATCACCAAGTGTATCACTAAGCTCTATGCATATGGAGATCACTAGATTTGTGTATCAACACCTTGAAATGTTTCCTCAAGTCTCCTTTTTTCATTTGGTCGGCCAAAGGTCATATATATATGCCCCAAGCCAAATGGAGCCGTTGGAACCCTGATCCTGCTCCTCTGCGTAGCTCCGGACGCAGACAGCAAGGGGGTCCGGACTAATGCCTGTGCGTCCGGACCTTCCAACGGTCTTCTGTGCACTGCGGCTGACTGGTGGGTCCGGACGCTGTATATGGTTCGGGGTCCACATTCCGGACAGCGTCCGGAGTCCTCGCGCACCTCTGGAACCTCTCTGCATGATGTCCGGACGCATTCTTTGGTCCGGACGCTACACTCCGGACAGCGTCCGGAGTCCTTGGAGCTCTCGGGTTCTTCTCTGTGTGCGTCCGGACGCTGAAGCCATTGGTCCGGTCATGCACTGTTCATAGCGTCCGGACCTGCTGAATTTCGCAGACCAAACCCTAGGTGTCCGGACGCATCCACAATGGTCCGGACCCTCCTGTTTTCAGCGTCCGGAGTTCTTTTCTTCAGTGTTTTCATCCGGGCTGATTTCCAAAAGTCCGGACGCTCGTCGCCTCGCGTCCGAAAGACTGTGTATCTTCATGGTATTACTTCCGAGTAGGTTCCATCCTCCATGCTTGAACTATGCTTGATCTTTTAGGTCTTTTATATGCTTCAAATGTCTTGCTTGCGGTGTTGCCTAAGTCCAAAGCATGATTGCACCCTATTGGACTACAAAATAAACACTTACAAATACGTTAGTCCAATTTGATTATGTTGATCATCAAACACCAAAATCCAAACTATATGTGACATGGAGACCATGTTCCTTACAGAGGAGGTGGCCACCGACGTGCAGGGGGGAGGTGGTCGTTGGCTCGTGCGGTCCTCTCCCTCCTCCTAAAACTCCCTCTCCTCTGAGCGAAGCAATGGTGCTCCTCCAGCGTAGGGCGGCGCGGTCGCTTGTGCAGGCAAGGCCGGATCTAGTGGCGGGGAGGCCGGATTCAGCGAGCAACAACGATGCCGCATGGATGGGCTTGGCGGGCCCTAGAGTGGGCTCGCTAGGCTTATCCTAGATTTTTTTTGTTTTTTTTATTTGATTTGCTGAGGTGGACATCACGACCGCCCTGGTAAAGATCGATTCACCATGACCTTTGAACCAAAAGGGTTGTGATGCCTAATTAATTCTGCCCTTCAGTATGATTTTTGTACTAGTGCAAAGCTAAAAGCATACGCAGCTCACTAATTGAACATCCAAGAAAATCTTTGGAACTACATGTTTACGCTAGCTGTAGGCAAAAACTAACAGATATACCACCTCACTGCTGAAAATGTTAGCTGCATCTTTTGATATTTCTTTGGAGTAAACAATCATTAAAAAGATTAAATATTAATATCATTTTGAGGTAATCACTGCTACCTAATCATTAGAGCATGTTTGTTTAGGCTTCCTAGAAGCTTTTGGATCTTTCAGAAGTTAAAAAGCTCATAGAAGCCAAACTCCAGAAGCTCACTCTAGTGAGCTTTTGGGATTTAAGATTACGGGAGATATTCCAAAAGCTAGTAGCCTAAAAGAGGTGCCAAAATCTCAAACAAACATGTCCTTAGTCTCACTTCAAGCTGTACCAGTAATCTTAAGTGATATGTTGCAGATTTTATTAAATGACTGTTTATGCCATCATAATACTTAAGTGTGCAATCTATGACCTAAAATCCATATTTTTAAAAATATATATATAACGAGAGTTAATAAACAATACTGTAAGCACAATAGATTTAAATTAACTTGAGGATAAAGAAAATATGCAGCAATCAATAAGACTAAAATTTTACAGCTCAAATTTAGATTTTATGAGGTTGTAATCGTAAGATATATATGGATTGGAATAAGAGCAACCATAATTTAAGCTAAGCTTTCAACTAAATGCATGATGAAAATACAAAGAGCTGTCATGCAAAGAAAAAAAAAATTATATGAATACAGATGCAAAAAATAAATAAATAAATTAGTAATCGTTAAGTTTATCAAAACTTGATAGAGACTACATAGCATCTGCTATGCCAATTGGGCTACAAAATGAAAAAAGAGTAAAAATGCTTGTAATTCAATATAAGAAATTATTGATTAGCCAAAGGTATTAAACAATAACTAGTCCGTGTGGGAGCAAGGGTTGATGGACCAGTGAACCCTGACCGGAAGGAAGAATCATGAGTGACTTGTATGTGCAACAGAAGCTCCCATAGATAAGAATATGGGCCAAAATTGTAATAGACAAAGAGGAACCAGATGCTGCCTCTACCTTGCTCCTTCATAAAGAGCAGACCAACAAAGAAGAAATGGAGCAAGGAATGTTTGGAATAGCTTCTTCAGGAGCCAGGGCCGCCAAGAACCATACCAAATACAGGCACAAAAGCTTGCCTTGCAGTTTATGCTTTGCACACAAAATGCATGTGCATGCATCACCTGCCCCCTGAACCTGCCAAGTAATTAAACTAGCTAGAAACCACTCGCCAGCAGGTCCATCGGCGGCGGGAGGAGCAGCAAAGCGATGGCCGAGTTCGCGTCCGGCGCCGTGAGCTCGTTGCTGGGCGTCATCCGCAACGAGGCGGGGCTGCTAGGTGGCATCCGGAACGACGTGCAGTTCATCATGGAGGAGATGGAGAGCATGCAGAGCTTCCTGGCTCACCTGGCCCGGACGGAGCCGCCATCCGGCACCACCACCGGCGGGGAGCACGACGAGCAGGTGCGGACGTGGATGAACCACGTCCGGCTGCTCGCCCAGGACTGCAACAACTGCATCGACATTTACCTCTACCGCGGCAACAACAGCCCGGACATCCACCGCGCCAGGGGCGGCCTCTGGCGCTACCTCTGGTCCCTCCCCTGGCTCGTACAGAGCATCGTCCCTCTCCCGCAACACCGCGTGGCCGTCCGTCTGCGTGAGCTCAAGCAGAGGGCTCGCGATGTCAGCGAGAGACGGCAGAGGTACGACGTCAAGATCCAGGCGGCGGCGGTGGTTTCGCGGGTCTGGGCGGCTAACAACACAAGGCAGCAAAGGCAACGGCGGCGACGACGATACCGCCGCCTCAGACGAGGACGGCGACGGTGATGTTCAGCATCAGCTCGTGGTGGCGACGACGACCGATCGTCATCGTCGTCGTCCAAGAGACTTCCTCTTGGAGCCTCCTAGTCTGGGTGGCTACTTGGAGGGGAAGCTAGTCGAGTGGATACAGAAATCCAAGGTGGCGTTGGGACTGCGAGGCGGCAATACCAACGCCAGCACAGATCCAACACCATCCATGGCCGTTATGGCACCACGTTCCGAGGCCGCCCGAGATCTTGCACGTGAAGTTAAGCATGTGGCGGCAAGACATATCGAGTGCGGCAAGGGCGACGTGGTGATCTTGGTCGACGAGATACCTCTGGAGGGCCAAAATACGCTGGAGCCCTTGCAAATTCTCAGCTACATCCTGCGGCAGCTCCGGCGTGCCCCATCGACCGATTCTGAGTTCAGGCCCGAATCCCAGTCCGAGCAAAAACAAGGCAGCGTGGCATCTCAAAGAAACCAAGGCGGTGGCACTGGCAAAGGCAAAGCTGAACAAAACAAGAACGAGGAGAAACAAGGCTCGGACGTCCAAGAATCTTTGGCCCGCATAAGCAGGAAGCGGATACAAGCAATCATGAGGATACTGATGAAATCGCTCGCTCCGCAAATGCCGGAGCTTGATGAAATCGCTAGAAATATGGAGCAAATGAAGGTTCCTGACAAGATTGCAAAAATCAAGCGCAAGATGGAACAGATGAAGCAGCCGGACGACCTGTTAAAGCTGGAGCTGGAACAGATCAAGGAGGGTGACCTGCAGTTCCAGCTGGAAGACCAAAGCTTGGCTGCTCAACCCCAGGGTTTTTGTTACCGACCGGTGGCCGGGAACCGCCCGCCGGCGGTTGGCCGGTAACCGCGGTAACCGCTTCAAATCGCCTCAAATTCGAACGGTTCGCATTTTGAATTCAAACGTCGTAGTTCAAACGGTTTGGGACCGGTAACCGACCGGTTTGGGCGGTTACCCCCCAAACCAAATTTCAAATTTGAAAAAAAAAATCGAAAATGCTGAAAAAATTCCTAAAAATAGTTCATGATTTGTAGAGTCGAATGGTGCAAATTTTTTTCAAATTGGAGTTCGTTTGCTATTTATTTTGACGCGTACAAGTTTGGAAAAAAATAGAAAAGATCCTTTTTTTTCAAACTTGTACACGTCAAAATAAATAGCAAACGAACTCCAATTTGAAAAATTTGTACATCATTCGACTCTATAAATCATGAAATATTTTTAGGAATTTTTTCAGCATTTTCGATTTTTTTTCAAATTTGAAATTTAAATTCAAACCGGAACCGAAACCAAGCGGTTTGTCGGTAACCGGTCGGTAACCGCGGTTACCGACCGGTTTTGAAAACCCTGACTACACCTCGCGCTTTGCTCCTGGAGCTCAAATCCAATCCAGCTGCTGAAAGTAATGCTCCTGCTGCTACCACTAAACAATACCAAGGAAGTAACAGAGCACTGCACCTGTACGAGGCCACCGTCGATAAAACCGCCACGATGATCAAGCATCATATGGAAACACCAGAAGCAGCAGCAAAGGAGGCACCCCTGATCTGTCTCCACCATACCCAATATATGCGCATCCTACGGCAGGTGTTCCCGATGGCCAATCCCCTGCAGCTGCGGGCCACAGAGGCCCCCACCGCTACAAGTACAGCCACTGCATTGGACGATGGTCAGATGAAAGAAATCTTCCCGGGAGCTGTAATTGAAGAAACATTAGAGAAGCTAAAAGAACTCCATCACAGGCTTGAAGAGCAGCTAAAGATCAAACTGCTCGTGGACAAGATCAGTAACCACTTGAATCAAGAGAGGGCCCTGATTATCCTCCTAACCGGGTCGAATAACATAGACAGATGGGAGACAAGAAATGCTTTGAGCCTGTTGGGCTGCGTCATCGGCGCAGTGGTTGTGACCACCAAGGAGACCACCGAAAGTGCCCAAGAATATTGCTCTGCACCGTGGAAGCCTATAAACTACTCTCTTCTTGGCCTCTACCATGACATTGTGCTTGACCTTACAAGCCAGCAGAGGAATGAAGCCAGCAACTACGATCCCAAGATCCTCTATGACATCTTGAACAAGTGCAGACCACATGAACTCTGCATGAAGATGTTCGCTCATGCTTTGTACACCAACCCCAACAGGAGCTACGAAGCATTGTGCAAGTTAGACAGCGCCTTGCAGGATTCTCCAAAATCACTGGACAGTATTGCTAACAAGATGTTCATGTTCTCCTACAGGGACTTGACAAAAGAATACAGGTCCTGCTTGTTGCACCTAGCTATCTTCCCTTCAGGTTGCAACCTTAGGCGGTCAACCCTGATAGGACGCTGGGTTGCAGAAGGTCTGATAAACAAGGAAGATTGGCACCATTCTGTGCATTGGGCCAGCCGATGTTTTGACACGCTTGTCAACCGGTGGCTTGTTTATCCTGTTAGTATTGGTGGTACGGGAAAGGTCAAGACCTGTGAGGTTGGCAGTCTAGTTCATGGAATCATTACCAAGATCGCTAGGAAGCAGCACATGGTGAAGACAAGCCTATCACATCACTTAGCTCGACACATCTCCATTTTCAACGATCTTCGGCTCCGTGGTTCTGATAAAATCCACACTTTCTTTCAAAACCTATCTGAATCATCTCAGTTGTGTCTTATCAAGGTGCTTGATCTAGAAGGATGCCTATGCTTTGGGAAGAAACAATCTTACCCTACGTTACGCCGATACTTCAAGGTACACGCGTATCGCGTATCCGATACGTATCGGATACGGATACACGTCGGATACGCCGCGGATACGTATCGGAGAAGTATCCAATTTTATTATTTTTGAAAAATTCGGATACGCGTATCAGGGTTAAGGGATACGGCCTGGCCCATTTAAAGGATACGGCCTAGCCCAATTAGAGGAGGCCAGGGTACCTTCAAGCTTCAGCCGCATCCAGACGCTCGAGACGAGTCGCTTGCGCCGCATCCCCGTCGCCCGCGCCGCTTCCCCGCGCGGGACACCGTGAGCATCGCCCGCCGGCCGCCGTCCTCCGGCCACCGGCGACGAGGTCCGACCGTGGCCGTCGTTCCCCGCGCGGGACGCCGCGAGCATCCGCCCGACCGCCCTTGCTCGCAGGCGACGAGGTCCGCCCGTGATCGCCACTTCGGCCAGCCGCCGGAGCGCCGCTCGCCGCCCGCCGGCCACCGGCGACGAGCCTTCCCTCGCCGGCGACGAGATTCCTCCCCTGCTCGCGACCAGCTCCGCCCCTGCTTGCCACCTCGCCCAGCCGACAAGCGACAGTGAGTTTTCTTCCTCCATTCTCATCTCCTCTGCTTTAGTTCGTAGTAGTAGTTGCTTGATTTGTTCGATTCGATCTCTACCTCATCTTCCTCTCCCCATTCTCGATCTATGCAGTACATGGCATCTCCTAATTTCAGTGCTGCTAGTGGAAGTGCAAATGTTAGTGTAGGATCTCTAGCCACAGATGCAAGTGCAGTAAACATCAAGGCTCCACTTTGGAATCATGTTAAAAATTTTAGAGAAGCCTAAATCTGGTGGAGGAAATACATTTTGGCGCTGCAAGTACTGTCCATTGCAAAAACTGAGTAGTTACTCTAGAGTTGAAGCTCATTTGCTGCAGATTAAGGGAAAGGGAATAAGTACATGTCCTAAAGTTTCATATGAAATGCTTAGTGCAATGAGGAAGGAAATTGAAAGGTGCAAAGATCTGATGGAAAGATCCAAGTCAAAAACTGTTTCTCTACCTTCCTCGGGCAATACTGATGACACTTCCAAGAGGACCAAGAGGGGGCCAGCTTCTGTATTGGAAAAATCTTGGAGATTGGATGACCGTAACCACTTGGATGCTTTAATCAGTAGGTCAATTTATTCAGGAGGGGTAGCATTCAATTTTTTGAGAAATCCATATCTTCGAGAAGCTTTTAGCTTTGCTTGCAGCCACAACATGCAAGGTTATGTGATTCCTAGTTACAACAGAGTTAGAGAGGGCCTTATGAAGCAAGAAAGAAGACACATTGAGCGTTTGTTGGAGAGCACAAAGAGCACATGGTCAGAGAAAGGAGTCACAATCTGCACAGATGGTTGGTCAGATCCTCAGAGGCGACCAATCATCAATTTTGTTGTTGTTTCTGACAAGTCATCTATGTTCTTGAGGGCTAATAATTGTGAAGGTGAGATAAAAACCAAAGAATTCATTGCTGAAAAGTTGAAAGGTATAATTGAAGAAGTAGGTAGAGATAATATGGTTCAAATCATTACAGACAATGCTGCAAATTGCAAAGGGGCTGGTCTAATAATTGAGGCTGAGTATAAAAACATATTTTGGACACCTTGTGTTGTGCATACCTTCAACCTTGCTTTGAAAAGTATCTGTGAACCTAAAATAGGAAACAATCCTTCTGATGATCAGATATTTGTTTGGCAGCAACTTGAGTTTATTACTGATGTCAAAAATGAGGCTGCTATGATAATGAATTTCATAATGAATCATAGCATGCGGCTTTCAATCTTCAATGAGTTCAGTCATTTGAAGTTACTTTCTATTGCTGAAACAAGATTTGCCTCTGTTGTTTGTATGCTGAAGAGGTTTGTTGAGGTAAAATCAGCCCTTCAACAAATGGTGATTAGTGATAAATGGAGCATCTACAAAGAAGCCAGAGATGATTCTCCAACTCCAACAGCCCAAATTGTGAAGGACTTGATACTGAATGATGTATGGTGGGACAAGGTGGACTACATTCTTAAGATTACCATTCCTATTTATGAAATGATTCGTATTACAGACACCGACACACCATGTCTTCACTTAGTTTATGAGATGTGGGATTCAATGATAGAGAAAGTGAAGAAAGCCATATATCGATTTGAGGGCAAGGGAGAAGATGAGGAATCAGACTTGTATTCAGTGATTTATGACATATTGATTGCTAGGTGGACAAAAGGAAATAATCCACTTCATTGTTTAGCTCATTCACTTAATCCAAGGTACAAATTGCCATTCAATTTTTTTTCATTTAGTTCACATGTCTCTCCTGTCATCTAAGTACCATGTCATTCATAATTTTACCATTCACTAAATCATAAAGACAAATTGACAATTACAGATATTATAGCAAAAAGTGGCTTGAAGAAGGTGTTGGCCGTGAACCACCCCACAAGGATAAAGAGGTGTCCAAAATGAGAATGACTTGCTTCAAGAGATTCTTTCCCAACCCAGAAGACTTAGCAAAAGTAAAAGAAGAGTATGCAAGGTTCTCTAGTTGTTCAGAAGAATTTAATGATCCCGACTCAATCCATGATAGATGGGCTGTTTCTCCCATGACTTGGTGGACAAATCATGGACAATCTGCTCCCTTGTTGATGAGTTTGGCCATGAAATTGCTTAGCCAACCAGCCTCATCTTCTTGTTGTGAAAGAAACTGGAGCACTTATAGCTTTGTCCATAGTGTGAAGAGAAATGTCTTAACTCCAGAGCGGGCTGAAGATTTAGTCTTTGTGCACTCAAATCTAAGGCATCTGTCTAGAAGAAGTGATGCATACAAAACAGGAGAGACAAGAATGTGGGATGTAGGAGGGGATGCTTTTGATTCACTTGGTGGTGTTGGCATTCTTGAAGTGGCTGACCTGTCCCTTGATGAACCTGATTTGCAAGCTGTGACTTTCGGTTTGGATGCTCAGGAGGTTGATGTTGTGGTTGACAATGAGCCAAATGAGGAATAGGAGCTTGCTGGTTGCTTGCTATTGCCTTTAGGAGCTTGCTGGTTGCTTGTTGTTGCCTTTAGGACCTTGCTGGCTGCTTGTTGTTAGCTTTTATTACCTATGTTTGATTTGAGACTACTATATTTGTTTGTTTGAGACCTTCAGAATCTACTATCCTGTAATAATAGTACACTTAAGTTGTTATTTGAGACCTTGAGACCTACTGCTAATTTGCATTCTTATCTATTTTATTTTATTTTATTTTTAATATCAAACATATCCGCGTATCGGGTTGTTTGGGATATTGGCGTATCCGTATCCGTATCCGTGTAACTTAGATCTTACCTCAAGATCATTTGCAGCAAGATGTTACTGCTCAAGTTTCTAAGTCTAAGGGAAACAGATGTTACCCGAATACCCAGTGAAATCAACAATCTCCAAGTGTTGGAGGTATTGGACATCCGACAGACCAAGGTGCCTGCATCTGCAACAAAACATATCCTGCTCCCGAAGCTGAAGCGTCTACTGGCTGGTAATTCTGATACAAGTCCAAGCAGTACTGATGACACGAGTATGACCAAGGAACTCTCCGCTGTACAAGTTCCTAACAAGGTTGGAAAATTTGTAAACATGGAGGTATTGTCCAATGTGAAGGCTTCGCAGACTGGTCAAGAATTGGAAGACATTGGAAAGCTATGTCAGCTGAGAAAGCTCGGTGTCGTCATTGATGACAAGAATGGTCACCTAATAAATCTGCTTCGAGCAATCAGTGACCTGCATGAGTGCCTTCGGTCTCTGTCGATCTCTCTTTCTAAGGGTGCTGCTTCTAGTTCTAGCAAAAAGTTGTCAGTTGGTATTTCCTCTTCCCTGACATACTATCCCGAGCTTCTTGAGAGCCTGAGCATTAGTGGAACCACTGAAAAGGTGCGGCTGCTTCCATTATTAACAAAATCTGGTAATCAACTTTCCAAGGTAACTCTATGTAGCACCTCGCTGAACCAGGGAGATCTTAATGCCCTGTCCAAGTTGCCCAAGTTGCTTTGTGTTAGACTCCGATGCAACGTGTACAGTGAAAGAAAGCTCACCTTCAAGACGGAAGAATTCAAAAATCTCAGCTACTTGCTTGTTGAGGGTTCTAACATGACTGAAATTAGCTTTGATGGTGGAGCCCCTGAGCTCAAGAAAATTGTTTTGTCCTTCACTAACATAGAGTATATTGGTGGAGTTGATAAGCTTCCAAATTTCGAGGAGCTTGAGCTGAGAAACAGCAGCAGCAGGTTGCTTTCATTTTTTGACAATGCCAACCAAATAGCGAAGGTGACTCTCTGTGGTACATCGTTGAAGCAATGTGATCTACAAATGCTCGCCAAGAAGCCAAACTTGCGCTGCTTAGTGCTCATGGAGAACTCTTATGTTGAAAAGCATCTTAATTTCTACCGTGATGAGCTCCCACAGCTCACCCATCTTATTGTCAACAGTTCTGACATCACCAACATAAGCTTCAACGAAAGGTCGGCTGCAAATCTCGAGAAGATTGTCTGTATCTTCACCAAGATGGAGTCTCTGTCTGGCATCAACCATCTTCCGAAATTGAAGGAACTCGAGCTCAAGGGTGACATTGTCCCTAAAGATGTGGAAGAAGCCATTGATGCGTATGAGAAACTATATAAAAATAGACCCAACTATAAATACAACAAGCAGAAAAATCAAGACCAACAAAAAGAAGATGCACCAGAAGAGGACGATGTTTCAAAATGCCCATTATTCTGGAAGAGCAAGGGTTGGCGATAGAGAAACAGAAGGCCTTTCCTTGTCATCTGCTCATCATGGAGTCCCTCCAATTGTTTGTGGTTCTGTGCGCTCATGTGGTTTGCTGTTGTGTTTCTCTGATATGCTACATGTGTTGGCCTTAGCTCTGTGATTGTACATGGTCGAGCACAGTGGTTGTGCACTCGGGTTGTCTTTCCTGTGGTTTCGTGTAATAAGTGCAATGCTTTTGCACATATCATAGTTCAGTCTTATTAATGTGCTGTAAGCTACACTGCTAGTATATTACATGAAGTGATTGTGTTGTGTGTCATAATACAAATCTATAATATATGTATATATATCATGCACCAGTTACTTACTTCATGTGGATTCAAACTAGCTGTTCCATGGATTTCTATGTCGGCAATTAAAGAGGTTTTATGCAAATCAATGTTTTGTTCCAACAACAAGGTAACGTAATTGCAAAGGGAATGATATTGCGGTGCATCTGCTTGTGGAAAGGGTGATTACCCTCTTTGTTTTGTTGCCCTTTTGTAACAGTTATCAGCAGTGGCGAAGCTGGTGAATCTTGCCACCTAGGACGACTGTCTAATACGCACCTAAACAGCCCAATCTTGACTCATGCACTGATAATTCACAAAAACGAAGGAAAAATGTATTACTTGGTTGATATTATCAGTTCCACGCTTAATTGTACAACAAACATAGTAAAATGGTAATGCGGTACAAAATAAGTAATTAAAGACAATTTTCCATGTCACATATGCATGGTGGTTTCAAGCACATAATGATCTTTCAACCTGTTAGGGAGTATTGCAAACATGCTAGGTATAATTAAAAAGGAAAACAGGATGCTACTTGCTACAGAGCCAAGTATTGCAAAAATGCTAGGTATAATTAAAAAGGAAAACAGGATGCTACTTGCTACTAGGCCACACACAACCGGGAACAAAATTGGAAATGAGACATTTAACATTGCATATTTGGGAGTTGAGAACAATGAAAAAAGTAAACAACCTGCTGATTCCTGGCTAGCTTGCTCCGGACGGGGGGCGATGCGTTGTTGGCCTGCAGTGCCAGGCCAAGAGCTGCTGGCCACCTGTGCTCCGCGGCTGTGCCTCCGCCCACGCGGCCACGCCGCGAACGCTCGATGTCGGGTCGCCGCCTCCGGCCACTGCGGCTGCGTCAGCCCCCGCCTCTACTATCGGCCGGTGAGGGGATAAGGACTGGGCGCTTTCCTGATGCGGCCCTGCGCTCCGATTTGCTGCACCGCCAGTCGGGGATGCAAATGCGAGCGTCCGTGCGCTCCTGCCTCCTGTTGGGCCGGTTAGGAGAGTTGAGAGGGACTAGCACAAAGGTGCGCGCTCATGCGCCGGCTCTTCCTAAACATTTAGTGTAAGCGTTAAAGCGAGCTAGTTTTTTTTTATATACCGAAACAATCAGCTTGTTCGTTTGACTTTTCAGCCGGCTTAAATCTAGCCGGAACAGTATTTTTCTCTCACAAGAAATAAACTAGCAGTGAATAATCCTGCCGGAACAGTGCATAATCCTATCAAACGAACAAGCCAAATATATATACAATAGCATGGATAAGTGCTCAAAATTGTTGTTATGGTCTAATAACAACCCAATATAAAGATGCACGGGCCTGGTATAAATATTACAGACTGTTTATTGTTATGATTAATGATTGATATGAATCACCATACTACACGCACTATACGGCATGTGATCGTTGCTTGTATAAAATAAAAGATTAAAAATAAATGAGAAAGAAGAGAATAAAAAAGCTTAAATAAATTTAAAACTAAAAAATAATAAAAGTTTTTGGAAAGTAGAAACTAAAAAAACTTAAAAAATGTCTATAACAGTTCACTATAAACCTATACTGGTCTGATAGAAAGACTACATGTTTTTTATTGTTGTAATTGATATAGACTCAAGCACTACATGTACTCCGATGCGATGATCGTATATGTGTAAAACAAAAGATTAAAAATAAAAATACTACATACTCTTTATCACTTGCTTCGAAACTAAATATAAAAAAATTTAAATATGAAATTTGAAAATTATAATAAAAAAATAAAATTAAAATTAAAAAAAATATAAAAAATATATCAAATCGATGAATAGTGCCAGATGGCCTCACAGGCCCAATTTATTCCCGCGGGAGGGAAATCTTATTTCGGCCCAATGTCGACGGCCACCATAATAAATAAATAAATTGGTCTAAAATTTTCATTTCCGGAGAGAGACTTTATAATTTGTTAAACTTAAAATATTTTAACTCTTCAAAATTCATAAACTTATAACTTAGAAGGAAGGGTGTACTTTATTAAAAAAAATTAATCTTAGGTAAACTTAAGATAGTATATCGACTCTCAAGAAGCTTCTAGGTGGTTCTGATTTGGCTTCTGAGAGGTGCTTCTAGGTGGACAGGTGTCTTTGGTTTGGGCTCTAAGAGGTGCTTCTACTTTTCAGAAGTCAAAAGTCAACTAAAGGATATGTTTTTTGAAGCAGCTTTTCTAGAAGCAGCTGTTTTTCTGTGGTACATTTTTTAAAACTAGCTTGACCTGCATTTGGCTTTCAGCTTTTGAAAATGGATGAAATAAAAAACTCTTTCGTGTTTCAAGAGAAATAAAGATAATATATATATATTATACTTGTTTAACCAAACAACTTTCAGCTTTTGTACATATCACAATTCACGGTACCTTTCTCATATCTCACAGCCCACCACAGTTTTTGCCAACAATCACGGCCCAAACCAAACGGACCCTCAGTGTGTAACAGTAAAGGACATCTAAATTAAAAACTCGTCGATTTGACTATTGCACGGCCTACTGCCAACTTTCATGAGATTGATTGATTGGCAGCGACAAAACACACATGGTTTATATTAAAAAAATCAAAGAATGGATGACCAGATGTACATGAGCAGCTTCCTCGAATCTTCCTGGTAGCCGAAGGACCGAGAACGACGATCAAAAAAGTCAATGGGAGCTTCAAATTTCTCTCGAAATATTTGGACCATTTTTTCCAAAAATCAAATGATCACCAACTGCAACCAAACTTTGTAGGCATGATCCTAGTGCAGTTGGGGAGCTATCCCGAAGAAATCATCGCTCAATTTGGAGAGGATAAAAGAGAATACTCGGAATAGGGGGAAAGGAGGCAAAACGAAGAACGCCACAAAGAAATCGCTCGATCTACGCACTCGTGAGGTTTCAGGAGAATTCCTTCGGTGCAAAGAAGCTCCTCACGAATACGAACAACTTGGTTCAAACGGATTTCGCAAAACTACTCCCTACAAAGAGAAATCATCTCGGGAAAAAGAGAGAGCAAAAGCAAAATGCGAAGAACACAAGCAAAACGGGGACATAATCACGAAATCGAAACCACCATGGCTTACGGAGGTTACGACCTCTAATTCCTCGCAACAAACTCAAGTTCTTACAAAGGTTGGTGGAAACAACCTAGGGATCTCATGAACTAGAGAGAAGGTAGAGAGAGAATTGGGGCAAATGATTATGGTTCAAGAGATAGGATGAGGGATACCCCTTCACCCCCTATTTATCGGGCTTTGGCTATTTCCCAAAGACCCCCCTAGATACATGAGTGAACTACCTAGCCTAAGCATTGCAGTCCAAGCTCCGGAAAATATCTCCCGTATTTTGAATGGACGGCCCCGCTTCCTGCCAGGAGTTGCCGTCGTCTTGACGCAACCTCCAGGATTCCGCCACGTGCCATCCCCGCTTCTTTGGAAGCTCCGCCCGGGTTTTGAGGCCCAAACCCGCGAAACCCGCCACCGGTAGCTTTCAGATCAACTATCGAACCCCGAGTTTTGAGACCCAAACTCGGAAACCGTCCTCCGATGGTTTTGAGGCTCAAACCACTAAACCGCTCGACTCGAGCCACCTTGTCCTCGCCCGGTCGGACTCCAAGTCCCATGAGCCTCCGTTCGACCCACTCGTCCGCCGTCTTGACTTGGTCAACTCAGTCTACCTCCATGTCTTCTCGCGCTCGCTGGTGCAAAGTACTAGCCACCACAGCTAGTCCGTCGGCGCCCATGGTCCCTTGGTCCGAGCCCCGCTTCCGCCCTTCACCGCTCTCAGTCCATCGGCACGGCAAGCCTCTACTCGACCTTCTCCACGCCATTGACCACTATCACTAGGCATAGCACCTGCACACCAAAAGCCGATAGACAGGCACACATTTGCTTTCACAAGAGGTTAGTTCAAGTCACTCAAACTGAAACACTCACGTGTTGATCAATCACTCATCATCAAAACTGAACATTCATGGGTACTTATCTACCATGTGTTCGCAATATCCCCCTTAATGAGTGCATTGTCAACACAAGTGTATTTCAGATTTGAGCCACAAGGTAAAGCTCTCCAAATGACCAAAAAGCTAAAAAAGCCAAAATAGGGTCACTTGAGAGAAGCAAAGCGATTCCAAAACTTGGTTCCCAAAGACATGGGCAACGGCTTGACGCAACCAAGCAAAACGAAGCTAGCCCTCAAGAAGAGGCAGAAATGGGCTCAACACCGCTAGCAAGTCAAAGATACCAATCAAAGCTCTCAAAGCTCAGAAAACCAATTGAAGCACTAAGGGAGCTCTCATAGGCTCAATAAGCCAATCGAAACCTGTCTGAGCTAACAAAGCAAGCTAGACCCTCCAGAAGAGGCAAAGGCTCAACAAATCTAGCAAAAACTACCCCTGAGCAAGATACCAATTGGAACGCCTTAAGGCAAATGAAGCACAGAAACTCCCCCTTGACCAAAGAAGCTCTAAACCAATGAAACCAAAGAGATGCACTCTATCTCCCCCTTGGAAGTAGATGGCTAAAAAATGGAATGAAATGCACATCTCTCCCCCTTGTTGATACATGTAGCTCATCAAAGCTCAAAACTCAAGAACCGACCACAAATGCCATGATATGCAAAATGAGTGCAACAAGATTCATACATAGAGCAAAGACAATGAATAGATGCTCTAAGTGATGTGATCCTGTGAGAATAGGAAAAGCTCTACGTGCCCAACAAAGACTCAAGTTGAGCTTAAGATCACTTTAAAAGCTATTTTAGAGAGCATATCATGTGAGAGCAGAGAAAGGGTATCACCTCCTAAAGACAACTAGACATGGCAAACAAGATAGGATCTATCTCAAAGAAATCTCATGTATAGCAAGTAGAACTATCCCTAGCAAAGTTCATACAACAAGCCAATGACCCAACTGAATGAATTCATCAAGTTTCAGAGTTTTGCAGTCAAATTTCAGTTTTAGGCACATTTAAGTTGTATGCGAGTGGTTGTAAGCAAAGTGATACCACTGCTTACCAACCGGGCGAAGTCAAAGGACTTAACACACCAGTTTTGGTCATACACGACACCGCTCAAGTATCAACCCATATGGGAAGCAGTCTCGAACACACGGTGCAGACCCAACTCGATCTTTCCAATTCACAAAACAGAGAGCAATTACATTTTTAGTTGAGTTTAATCATGGTGCTCAATGAAAGTGAATGAAGCAATGAAGTGCCATAGTTACAAGCTATATACAAAACAACCAAGAAGGATCTTCAAAAGCCTACACATGCTAGTGTCATTTCAGAGGTGACATGGAGAATTAAATTCAGTTTTAAATCTTTTCTAACTTAGCTCTATTGCATATCTATAGATCAAAAAGAGTCTAAGTTAGGCAACACCATAGACACATAAAGCACCTCAAACAGAGCATAGATTCATTATATCGGCTATAGGTATGAAGCTTAAAATGAACTATGTCACAAATGCAAATGAGATGCAAAATGCAATGACACCAATTGAAAGCTAAACACACCAAAAGAAAGAAAAAGAAAAGTCAAACAAGAACCAAAAAGAACTATGATACACAAAGAGCTTCCCTCAACTAAAAAGGAAAGGAAACACCCAACTCACCTCGAAGGCGAGAAAACGCAGCTTGATCAAGAGGTTTTGTGAGAATATCCGCAAGCTGATTTTGGGTCTCGACATACCGGAGGTCAATGTCGCCCTTCTCATAGTGGTCTCTCAGAAAATGAAATCGAACATCAATGTGCTTGGTCTTAGAATGAAGCACAGGGTTTTTGGCCACACTAATGGCACTTGTGCTATCACACAACAGAGGCACTTTAGTAAGCTCAAGACCAAAATCCTTCAAAGTTGCAATCATCCAAAGCAACTGAGAGCAACAGCTAGCCGTGGCAACATACTTAGCTTCGCACGTCGACTGTGCCATGCTAGACTGTTTGCGAGAAGACCAAGACACAAGAGAAGACCCGAGAAACTGGCAAGTCCCAAAAGTGGACTTCCGATCAAGACGACAACCGGCAAAGTTGGCATCAGAATAACCACAAAGCACAAGAGAGGAGGAGGCGGAAGACAAAAGACCAAACTCGGGAGTGAATCGCAAGTACCTCATGATGCGTTTCACCGTCTGCTTGTGCGAAGTCCGTGGGGACGCCTGAAAGCGTGCACACAAGCAGACGGCAAACTGAATGTCCGACCGAGTCGCTATCAAATACAGAAACGACCCGATCATGCTTCAGTACTCCGTCTGATCCACTGCCTCTCCTTTCTCGTCCGCATCCAGGGCAGTCGTAGTCGACATGGGCGTTGAAAGAGGCTTTGCCTCACCCATGTCAAACTTCTTCAAGATATCCTTCGTGTACTTACCTTGGTGCACAAACGTCCCTTCCCAAGTTTGCTTGATTTGCAATCCGAGAAAGAAAGTCAACTCTCTCATCATGCTCATCTCAAATTCTCTGCTCATAAGATCTACAAACTTGGCAACAAGAGCATGAGAAGAACCACCAAAGATGATATCATCCACGTATATTTGGACAAGGAGAGTGTCTTTGCCTTGCTTGAGGAGAAACAATGTCTTATCTACCGATCCCATTTTAAAACCCTTAGCTAGCAAGAAGGTTCGCAATCTATCATACCATGCTCTAGGGGCTTGTTTCAAACCATACAAAGCTTTGTGAAGTTTGAAAACATGGTTTGGAAACTTGGGATTTTCGAAACCGGGAGGTTGTCTAACATACACTTCCTCCTCTATGTAGCCGTTTAAGAAAGTACTTTTAACGTCCATTTGAAAAAAGTTTAAAACCCTTAGAAGCCGCAAAAGCTAGAAGGATTCTAATGGCTTCTAAATGAGCTACGGGAGCAAAGGTTTCATCATAGTGTATTTCCTCCTTTTGACAAAAGCCTTGCGCTACCAACCTAGCCTTGTTTCGCACTACCACCCCGTCCTCACTCTGTTTGTTTTTGAAAACCCACTTGGTTCCTATGGGATGACAATTTGGTGGTGGTGGCACTAAGACCCAAACGCGGTTTCGCTCAAAGTTTTCCAACTCCTCATGCATGGCATTAACTCAATCCGGATCCATCAATGTGTGTCCAACATCTCGGGGCTCAAAAGACACGACCAAAGTTGAATGAGAAAAGTGGGAAATACGATATGACCTGGAGCGCGTAGTGCGCTCGTCGATGTTGTCGATCATAGTCTGAGGAGGGTGGAGATGCTGAATGTGTAGCGGCGCCGCACGTGAAGAAGTCGCCTCCCCCTCAACAGCAGTTGGAGCTCCCTCAGGTGCAACGGGCACGGACTGAGGAAGCTGCTCGAACGGCCCCCATGTAGAGGAAGTAGACGGGTCGGGGCCGTGAGCCGAAGTGGACGTCACAGGGTCGACTGGGGCAGCCGGTGGAGTCGGCTCGGGATCACCCCAATTGGCATCGTCCTGCTCCTCCTCCACAAAGATGCTAGTGTGCAAGTCATCCTCACCTTTAAGCTCAAAGGAAGTCGAAACACAAGGCATAGTCTCATCGAAAGTCACCTCACAAGTCTCCATCACTCGGTTAGTCTCAAGGTTAAGTACACGATAAGCATGAGAATGTAATGCATAACCAAGAAATATACCGTCTGAAGACCGTGACTCAAACTTGTCCAACTTACCTCCCTTCTTGAGGATGAAACACTTGCACCCAAACACCCGTAGGTGACTTATCTTGGGTGGTCTCCCAAATCGCAACTCATAAGAAGTCTTCTTCTTGAAAGCTCGGAGAAAAATGCGATTGGAAACATAGCAAGCAGAATTAATCGCTTCGGCCCAATACCTCCTAGGAGTCCTATGCTCATCGAGCATCGTCCTAGCCATTTCAACAAGGGTTTGATTCTTGTGCTCAACAACACCATTCTGCTGGGGAGTGTAAGGAGAGGAAAATTGGTGATCCAAACCCAAAGAAGAACAAAGAGATGCAAATTGAGCATTTTTGAATTTTGTGCCATTGTCACTGCGTATAGCTCTCATGGCATGCTTAGGTAGCTCATTTTGCAATCTCAAAATCAGATCTCGAACATACGAAAAAGCCTCATCCTTACTCTCCAAAAAGAACGCCCAAGAGTATCTCGAATAGTCATCAACGACTACAACCACATACCACTTCCCTCCATCCGACTTAACCCGAGCTGAACCAACTGTGTCTATGTGTAAGAGCTCGCCGGGTTGTTTGGTCATAATCTCAGTCATGGGAGGATGGGAAGCAACAACCATCTTGCCATGCCTGCAAGGATGGCAAACCAAATCCTTCTCGAACTTCAGCTTTGACAATCCTTGGATAAGGTCCATTGAGTTAAGCCTTGCAAGCAAGTCAAAACTCAAATGTCCCAATCTCCTATGCCACTTCCAAAGGTCGGAAGAAGAACCGGCAAGAAGACAACGAGAAGGTCCGGAAGAGATCGAAAAATCCGCACGAAAAACCTTCCCGAAGGGTAAAATCCGACAAACAAGCTCACCCCGAGAGTCCAAAATCCGAGAAAGATTAGGCTTAAAGCTCACTTCAAAACTGTCTTCAAGGAGTTGCGAAACCGAGAGAAGGTTAAAATGCAAATTCGCAACTAAAGCAACATCCTTGAGGACAAAAGAAGAATTCACTCGGATCGACCATCGGGACACAACCTTACCTTTACTCTTATCCCCAAATGTGATGTACTCGGTGTGGCGCACGGGGTCGAGGCTGGAGAACCACTTGACACTTCCGGTCATATGGTGTGAACATCCGGAATCCACAAGCCAAGTCTCCTCCAATCCTCCTTCCTACATCAATAAAAAGACATAGGGTGAGCAAACGGACCAACACTGGGGTTAGTAAACTGTGAAGGATACCAGTGTTGTCCCACTTGCCCAAAGAATGGGTTAGGAGAAAAACCAAACATCTCTTGCCCCACAGGGGAATAGCGATCACCACGATAGGGAAAACGTGGTCCGCTAAAGAAGGGTGGAGTAAAGCCACCGCCGCGAGGCCCTTAGTCGTATGGGTCACGACCGGTACCCCGCCGGGCACGACTAGTACCTTGAGGCATTGCACCTCTAGGCCAAGAAGTGTGCCTCTGAACTTCCAGTTCACGCACCCCAACTCGTGGGTGGTACATGTCCCGGTTGTTCAACTCAACTTGTCTCCGATCATCTCTCTTCCTCCTATAGCAAAACTCAGCCAAGTGTCCATCCCGCTCACAATACTCACAATGGTACCTCACCACACTCTTGGTAGGCACTCTCTTGTTGGGTTGGGTGGCTCTAGCTTTCTTAGGAAGAGGATCACTAGAGATGTCTGGCAGTGTGTCAAGTGGGTTGCGAAGATGGTTCGGTTTGGCAATCCACACTTGCTTCTATGGAGTGGTTTTGGGTGGCTCTTCAAACACACCATCTCTCACAGGAAACTCAGAGGGGTTGGTAGGCTTAGGTGGAGTGATCTTGGTAAGCTTGGGAGTTATGGTGGGTTTCTCACTCTCGCTCAAACCACTGCACTCATCGATCTTACCGAACAAGCTATCGTCCTTCCCACCTATAGCAAAGCCTACTCTCGTGCTGCCAGCCTTTTTGCATTGGCTAAGCATCATCCCTAACTACGACTCTCGGCAAGACACCCAGCTCAAGATGGACCGAAGGTATGTGTTTTATTCCTCGGTACGCATCTTGTCGTGTCTGCACGACGCGATCTCAAGCTCCAAAGCCTCAAAGTGATCCGACTCTCTAGTGCTATTTGAGCTGACCTTCTCTAGCACAGCAATCCTACTCTCCTTCTGTGCCAGCTCAAAACGCAAGCCTTCACAAGACTTGCACGCACCAAGTAAGCTAGGCCTAGCCTTCAGCTCACTGATCTCCTCAAGTAGAGTGTCATACTTGTCCTGGAGTGTGACAAGATCAGACATGTGGATGACACAAGCATCGCACTCTACCTCCTCGGTAACCACCACTTGTGCCTTAGCAAACTCTAGCTCATGAAGCGTGCTAAGGTACTTCGCCTTGAAATCGTTCCTCTCACAAGCGGCACGCTTGAGCAAAGCATCCTGACTAAGCAAGGTATCGTTCAGAGACTCAAGCTCGAGAGAGAGGGATTCGATGGTGGGTGATACCTCGGGTGTGTCGGAGTCGTAGTCGTAGTCAGGGCCATCCTTGCGCTTCCCGACCTTGCCTTCTTCAATCGCCATGGTGCAAAATCCACTGTGCTTGGCGTCGGCGTAGAAGCAGAGACCGTTGAACTTGTCCTCAACCTTTTCCTTCGACTCATCGTCGCTCGAGGAAGAGCCCCCGTCGGAGGAGGCATCGATGTCGCTGAGGGAGGCGAGGAAGGCTTGGTGCTTGGCCTTCACCTTGTCAATCACCTTCTTCGAGGATCTCCGGTTGTAGCCGCCCTTGGCCTTGTGCTTGTCCTCGAAGCGGTGCTCGCGCTTGTCCTTGCGCTTGGTGAAGTCACCCGCAGCTTTCTTGGGGCAGTTTGCGATGAAGTGATCCTCATCACCGCAACGGTATCACCCCTTGGTCGTGCCACCACGTCGTCAGTTCAAACGGTTGTTGTGAAACCGTGAGAACTTAGTGATGACCAAGGCCAGCTCATCATCCCCAAGCGCCTCCACTTGTTCCTTTGTCACAGACATCAAAGACAAAGCAAACGAAGAGTGTGAAGGGTTAGAGGAAGAAGAAGACACACCGTCGGGGTCGGAAACCAACGACATGGATGGGTTCGACGGGTTCTCAAGCTTGGCCCGGCTTTGGTGGTCAATCTCTAAGGACTTGAGCTTGCTGAATAGCTCGTCCACGGTCAGGGCGTCATAGCCTGGTGACTCCTGGATGACAGCCACCTTCATCTCCCACACCTTCCAATCAAGAGCATGCAAAAGCTTGATAGCCATCTCATGATCATCATAAGGCAAGTTGTATCGATCAGCACACATCTTGTTGACAATAGATTGGAAGCGATTGAACATCCCGTCAACAGATTCGTCGGCCAACTGAACGAAGTTCTCGTATTCCCTACGGTACGTGTCGAAGAGTCTGGACTTGATCTGAGGGTTCCCCTCAAGATATCGCACAAGTGTTTGTCAGATCTCTCGTGCCGTAGTGAGACTCGAAACTAGAGACAAACTAGAGAAAAGGATGCTACAGGCTCTTGCGTTTGATGCATGTTGCGTAACTTGGAGTTCGGTGATCCGAGCGCCAAGAACCACGTAGTCCTCATTCTCACAAATCTCTCAAATCATTGAATCAAGCCCTTGAAGGTAAGCGGACATGCGCACCTTCCAATAGGCGAAATTCGTTCCATCGAAAAACGGAGGTTTGCCAACACCTCGCTCCATGTCGCCTTCGCGGATCAAGAACTGTTTAAGGTGGAATGATCCTTAACCGGCTCTGATACCAATTGAAGGACCGAGAATGGCGACCAGAGGGGGGGTGAATGGGAGCCTCAAATTTCTCTTGAAATATTCGGGTCACTCTTCCCAAAAACCAAATGATCACCAACTGCAACCAAACTTTGTAGGCATGATCCTAGTGCAGTTGGGGAGCTATCACAAAGAAATCATCGCTCAATTTGGAGAGAATAAAAGAGAATACTCGGAATAGGGGGGAAAGGAGGCAAAACGAAGAACGCCACAAAGAAATCGCCCGATCTACGCACTCGTGAGGTTCGAGGAGAATTCCTTCGGTGCAAAGAAGCTCCTCACGAATATGAACAACTTGGTTTAAACGGATTTCGCAAAACTACTCCCTACAAAGAGAAATCATCTCGGGAAAAAGAGAGAGCAAAAGCAAAACGCGAAGAACACAAGCAAAACGGGGACATAATCACGAAATCGAAACCACCATGGCTTACGGAGGTTAACCACCATGGCTTACGGAGGTTACGACCTCCGATTCCTCGCAACAAACTCAAGTTCTTACAAAGGTTGGTGGAAACAACCTAGGGATCTCATGAACTAGAGAGAAGGTAGAGAGAGAGAGTTGGGGCAAATGATTAGGGTTCAAGAGATAGGATGAGGGATACCCCTTCACCCCCTATTTATCGAGCTTTGGCTATTTCCCAAAGACCCCCCTAGATACATGAGTGAACTACCTAGCGTAAGCATTGCAGTCCAAGCTCCGGAAAATATCTCCCGCATTTTGAATGGACGGCCCCGCTTCCTGCCAGGAGTTGCCGTCGCCTCGACGCAACCTCCAGGATTCCGCCACGTGCCATCCCCGCTTCCTCGGAAGCTCCGCCTGGGTTTTGAGGCCCAAACCTACGAAACTCGCCACCGGTAGCTTTCGGCTCAACTACCGAACCCCGAGTTTTGAGACCCAAACACGGAAACCGTCCTCCGATGGTTTTGAGGCCCAAACCACCAAACCGCTCGACCCGAGCCACCTTGTCCTCGCCCGGTCGGACTACGAGTCCCATGATCCTCCGCTCAACCCACTCGTCCGCCGTCTTGACTTGGTCAACTCGGTCTACCTCCATGTCTTCTCGCACTCGCTGGTGCCAAGTACTAGCCACCACAGCTAGTCCGCCGGCGCCCATGGTCCCTCGGTCCGAGCCCCGCTTCCGCCCTTCACCGCTCTCAGTCCATCGGCACAGCAAGCCTCTACTCGACCTTCTCCACGCCATTGACCACTGTCACTAGGCATAGCACCTGCACACCACAGCCGATAGGCAGGCACACATTTGCTTTCGCAAGAGGTTAGTTCAAGCCACTCAAACTGAAACACTCACATGTTGATCAATCACTCATCATCAAAACTGAACATTCATGGGTACTTATTATAATGATCCACAATTTCCTTTAAGGGAAATCTACATAATGTGATAGTCCCAGGAATACCAAGCTATCACATTATTATTATACAGCTGATACCACAATCATACATCGTAAATTACAAGTTTACAAGTATTACAACTTAGAGTTTCACACCCTACTACAACACTCTACTAGCGGAAGACGCACGCGAATGATATCAGAGTAGAAGCAATGCGCCAGCGGATGAAGGCTCCTCCTTCACGGACAACCTTGAGCGTAGGACAAGACCGCCTAAACCTCCAGATCCTTGTTGTTGTCGTCGAAGATGGCTCCCAAACCTGACAAATAACTTTCAGTACGATTTGTACTGGCTACTGTTTCCCACCCTATGCTTTTGTGTTCGCTTTGTGGTAAGTGAAATGCAAGGATATAGCAAAAGACCTATTTATGGTTGTAGTTTTCCTATGCATATAATAATCAATATTAAGTATATAATTGTATCTCAAGTTTTAACACATTTCCATCCATCCATCCCATCCATACACATCTCACCACACACTCTCACACTCTCTAGGCGACAAGGACAACTCCCTCTCGTCCTTGTCTCAGCGGCTCACAGCCGGATCCTGCAAAACCCAGGGGGAGAAAAGAAGGGACTCATCTCTCTAAAACAAGTGAGGCGTAGGTCACGAGATGTCCATAACCGGGGACACGGCTATACGTATAGATTGATCAACTCTGCAGAGTGTGTACACCTGTACCCACAAGATCACCATTATCGACGTTGTACAATGCCTAGGCTGATAACGGGCTATCTCCCGATCCGAAACGATACCATCCTGCCACTCAGCCCTGGGGCTCCCCGACGCACCGGCAAACTGAGACTGGGAGATGCAGCACCTGGCCACCGTGGTACTGCGCATCTAGGATGGTGCGGGATCCCAACACCAACACCACCCACCCTTGTCACCTCACAACCTGGCAGTAATGGCATCGCCCAAACCGGTCAACATCCGCACCCCGCCCATTCAGGGACGAGTGGTGTGCACGAAAGGCTCATGGTTCCATTTTCCCTTGCTATTCCAGATCCTAGGTGGGATCAGACAGGTCATCTTCCCAATCGGGGTACTCCCCCATGCCATCACAACACCTCTATTCCGGGGCTCGCCCCAGGATCTTCTCAGAACACACATGTACCCGCCACATGTACCTTTCGTGGGGATGCCCAGGTCGCACCCCCGGCAAGACTCGTCCCACGGACTCGTCGTAGGACCTGTCTGATCGACTCGACCCTCACCACACACCCAAGACACACGCCAAGATCTCCACAGTTATTATCATCATTACGGCACACAGTGCCTAGCCACTCACAAACAATCCTCCACTCAGTATCACATCATAGACATAATGCGAAGTAGAAGTAAGCAGCGAGCAAGTAAGTAAAGCGAGTGTCTATCCTAACAACGGGTGTGCAGGGGTAAGGTTGCGACAAGGTAAGGGCTTTCCAAGCAATTCTACCATGCAACCTATCAGTTTAATTGCAGAAAGTAAAGCACTATCATCTATGTCTATGCATGTCTAATAGGATTCTACGAGGTTGGGTGGGACGTGGCACCTGTTGTTATAGATCCATAATTATCCATCCTGCTGCCGCTCATGCCTCCTGCCTCCAACGGATCACCGGTCCGCTCAACATCGCCCTCGATGCAACTAACTCGACAGAACGACAAACAAGGAAGAAACAATCAATTCTTGACCAAGATCCAACTAAAAGACAACGAGACACAGAAAGAGCGGCTAACAACAAAAGACACCAAAAGACTTAGCCCTCGTGGTGGTTGTCCGCTTTCCTCGGGCTCAAAAGAAAACAAGAGTGGTTGTCTACTAAGCATAAGCTCGAGTCACAACCCGAAATAGCCACACTTCCTGGGTTGATGGTGTCAACCTATATGGCTTCAAGAGAAAGAGGCTTAGACTCTAACTTAACTTAGACACACACCAGGGCTTGCGGTCTTTCGATCCGGGCGTCATGGAAATTTACAGGAACCGAAAGATTGCAAACGAGAGAGGAAGACAAACACAACAGGTTTTGGCCTTTGTAGCCTCCTACCCTCACAAGTCACAACTAAGCACGAACAACCAAGAGCGAACAACAACACAAAACACAAGAGTTGTGACTTGGTCCCATAGGCTTCGACTTGCACGCCATGGAAATTGGCACAAGCAAAAGGGAATAGGACAAGAGAAACAGGGGAGGGGTTGGCTAGGCCGTCCATATCACGTCCTTGGTAAGGATAGTTTTCTGACAGTCGATCGAGTCGACTCGCATGGTTCCAAGGGCATGACATAGACCATAGCTTCGCTGACCAAAAGAGAGGATGGAAACGGGGAAATAAAGAAACGCGACAGTGGTCTACTTCTCCCAACCCACACGCCATGGAAGAAGGCGAGGCATTGAAAGGAGCAACGCACAAGAGAACACCCCACTCAAATCCACTTGTAGGGTACCACGACGTACGTGCACTAGATGCACCTAGACACCCCTAGGGCCTTAGCAATGCGGTTGTCACCGCAAGGACCTAAGAAGCGCCATTGTCTAAAATAGGTACAAGCATACAAGGGGCTTGAGCACGAAAGAGCCAAAAGAGAGAAGGGGAGAGAAAAGGATCCATCTTCCTTTGATCCACTCGCCATTATATTTGACGGCAATCGAAGGAAGGAACAGAGAGATCGACAAATAAACACCAAAAAGGAAACAAACAAGCGAAAAGAGATTGGTTCCTCGACACTTCGATCATCACATCATGGCAAAGGACATGAACCGAAGGAGTTGGAACAAGAGCGCCCAATCCACGTCTTACTGGATCAACGAGGATCGATAAGAGAGGAACAGTCCCCGCATTCTTTCAACCACACGCCATGGTAACAGACGAAGGTTGAAGAAAATAGAGACAAGCTCGCAGTTCCTCGAACCACACCAACTTGTAGGGCACCACGACCTCCGTGCAACTAAAACGACACAAGGCAATCCCCCGGGTTCTTAGCAATGCGGTTGTCACTACAAGAACCGAAGAGACGCTATGGTCTAGGTGGTACAAGCATACGAGGTGGGTAGGAAAAGAGATGCAAAGGAGGTAGAGCCCAATAGTCATGGCGAGACAACTCGCGGCCATGAGCTTTACCTACAAGAGTTGGCGTCCATCGCTCCACAATTGTACTTCCCTAGATTGTCTCCCACTAGACTAGGTCCCAAGGACTCACCGTGCGCAGGTGACATCCACACCGTATTGAGTCCATGGTGACCACGTCCTAGGGAACGACTAGGGCCGTTAACTATCGTAGTACTATGAAGCCAACCAAAACGCGAGGTACGGGATCATGCTCGGTGTTACGACCATGGCGAGATGACCCCGCGATCGTAACGTTCGAACAAGACGCGCCCTCAGCCGGCTCGAAGGCTCGGTTCACAAAGGCAAACAGAACACAACAACACAATCACAAAGCCAGCACAATGGAGTGACACATATCCATAGCGACAGAGATAGGTCGGCACGAAGGCACGACACAGGAATTCATAGATAGATATAGATAACATGGATATCAAGCGTATATGATGACAGGTGCGACAAGTATTAACAATTATAGAATAGAAAGAGTTTTGCCGACGTCAAGGATGGCGCCGGCGAGTTCCAAAAGCTAGACCTTGAAGCGGCGGAAGGGCAGGAGCTCGGTGCGGTGGACTGATGGAGCATCCAAAGTGAGCACGGCCGCCTGCGGTCACTCCGGGTTGGCTGTAGCTAGTTGTAGCCTCTGCTGGCTAGCCATAGCCAGCTGGTGGCCGGCACCAGCTAGCTGCGGTCTCCACTGGCCGGCCATGGCCAGCTGCGGCTCACTGAAGGTGGCCGAGTGCTTGCTGTCGCGGGCCGGACATGGCTGCGGTTTGCCAAACAGCACAGCAGCTGTCCAGGAGGTGTCGGAGTTCTAGTAGACGGCTCAACGAGGTCGCGCCATCCCTGCAACAGAGAAGACCATGGCGCGATGGCCGGACAGAGCAGCAGGTGGGCAGGGGACGTCAGAGCTCCGGCGAACAGCACAGACAAGGTCGCAGCTCCCCTGCAACAGTGAAGAAAATGGCACGAGGGCCAATCTCAAAGAAGGTCAAACTGCGAGAAGGGGAAAGGTGGAACTTTTGGCACTGGTTTCTCACCGGTCGTGGAGAACGGACTCCGGCGGGGCACTGGGCTAGGGTAGGAGCTTGCAGAGGCGTTGCTCAAGCACATCGTCGAGGACGGAGTGGCGCACGGCGGCTTGACGTGCACGCCAGGGACGGCTGCGGGGCGTGAGGCAGAGGTTGTGCGCAGCGATGTCGTGGTGGTCAGTGCATCAGCACAGTGACGTCGTCGCGCCGGCACTGCTGCGGTAGTCACCGGTGGGAGGCGAGGGTGGTACCGAGGACGATGTCGCAGACGAGGGTGGGAGCTCAGGGCCGACATGGACGCATCGCTCAGAGGCGAGGAGCTCGGCGCGGTGTCCCGAGGTCCAGCGGGAGCGGAACGATGTCGAGCCGGGGAAGGCAGTGGCGCGTCCGCGGCCGGCTGTTGGCGAGACGGAGCAGGTCGTCGAGGACGGGATGACGTCGCGGCGGTCGACGGCGCTCGGCGTGGATGAGGACGAAGTGGCCGGCGGGGTCGGGAGGCGAAGCCGGTGCGAGCAGCAAGACCGGCCCGGCCGTCAGGAACGACCACGGCGCGTCTCAGGGGCAGCGTCGCGTCGTCGGGTCGGGCTCGGATCCCGACAGCTTGGCGACGAGGTGGTGGCCGGGCTATGGAACTTCATGATCCCGCGCCGCGGTGAGGACGAAGTGGAGCGCGGGCTCGGTGCGGTCGGCGGAGACGGCTTCGCGGTGGTCGACGCAGCAGCAGAGCGGCGGCGCCCACAGAGAGAGCAGCGATGAAGAGGGAGGTGCTGGCGGCGCGGATGGGGGAGCAGAGCAGGGCACCGGCGGCTTCGGCCTTTATACCTCGCGAGCTAGGGTTCCCGAGGGGAGTCGGCCATCTCCGACGTCCGTGCCCGTGTGGAGACACGCGACACGCATCCAGATGGGGCACGGAGGCCGAGGGCGTGGGTCGCGGTGGGGGAAGGAGCGTGTGCGCGGGTGCATGCTACCAGGGCGAGCGAGCGCGTGCCGTCGTGCGGGTGTGTGCGCGACCCTGGCTGCGGCGGCAGCCGGGGAGTGGGGAGCGGCGCACGGCTAGGGTTTGCAGGTGCAGGGGCGCGACGCTGGTCCAGCCGGGCCTGGCGCTTGGGCCTACAGGCGCGCGCAGCCTGGTGGGGTGGCAGGCTGGGGTGGCCGGCTGCTGGGCCTGCGACTGTAAGCTGGGCCGCGTGCTGGTTGGGCAGGAGGGGGAGAAAGGCCAGCGCGAGCGGGGCTGGTTGGGCCAGATGGGGAGAAGGGAAAGGGGATTGGGGTTTTCCAAATACGACTGGATTGATATGGATTTAAACTGAATTCATGAAAGGGAATTCAAAGAAAGAAAGATTTAAGTGAACCCGATGTAATGGTGAATAAAGGAAAATATTCTCCCACCAAGAGTCAAAGAAGTTAGGAAGGGATTTATTAAGGAACTGATCTCAAGGGATTCGCAAGATGTCCAAAAGAGTTATGGCAGGAAATTCGAGGAGAGGAAAGCTATGAAGTTGTGCACTCCAAACTAGGATCAAAACTCAAAACCCGAAACCACACAAGAACAAGGACACTCTCCTACAAGCAATGTTATATATATGCAACGAAACAATCGGTAAACCCCCCTAGGGTTAGCTCGGTTTTACCTAGCAACTACATGATTCACACATTGCAGAAAAGTTTTTGAAAGTTGGGATTTTTTGTTGTTAGAAAACACGGGCTGTTACACTTATCTACCATGTGTTCACAGTAAGAACTCGGATCAAAGCATAAAACTTGAGAAAGAGCTGCTCGGTCGCCACACACCGTGACACAACAAACGAAGGCGATCGAGACGAAGCCGCAGCAGGAAGGAAGCAAGGCGCGCATATGGCAGCGGGCGACGTCACCGTGAAGGTGTACGGCCGGCGGCGTCGCCGTTCGTGGCGACGGTGCTGGTGTGCCTGGAGGAGGCCGGCGCCGCGTACGAGCTCGTCAACGTCGACATGGCGGCGCGCGAGAACAAGGCGCTGCACACCACCTCGCCCGTAACGTATGTATGCCGCCGCCGCCGTAATATGATACGTGTAGCTCGGAATTAATCATCTCTCGCTCATCAACAAAAATCATCACCTGTCAAATTTCATTTGTTCATCCTCTTCCTCTCTAGCAAATCATATATATGAATTCGTTCCATCATATATTTATAATAATAATCCATCTCTCGCAGCCGTTCGGCAAGATCCCTGCCTTCCAGGACGGAGAACTCATGCTATTTGGTACCCCTCCTCTCCGTCCACGATCGTTTAATGAACCCATTTTTTTATAAAAAAATCGAATAAATTTATGTCAAATACAGGTACTGTATCTACATTTAATAAACCAAGAACTGTTTTGTTTGTTTCTCGCTAGAATCCCGTGCGATTTCAAGGCACGTGCTCCGAAAGTACCACAAGAGCTCCGCCACCGCCGCCGCCAGCGACCTACTTAGGGAAGGCGACCTCGAGAAGGCGGCCATGGTGGACGTATGGCTGGAAGTGGAGGCGCACGAGTACTCGCCAGCCATAGCGGAGATCGTGCGGCACTGCGTGATCGTACCGATGATCGGCCGCGCGGGCGACCGCGACCAGCGCGTGGTCGACGAGAGCGCCGGGAAGCTGCGGGCGGTGCTGGCGGCGACGCGGCGTACGAGGCGCGGCTAAGCGACCACCAGTACCTTGCCGGCGGTGACGCCGTCAGCCTCGCTGACCTCGCGCACTTCGGGTTCACGCACTACCTCATGGCCACCACCGAGTACGCCAAGCTCGTGGAGGAGCGCCCCGCCGTCTGCGCGCGGTGGCACAGGATCGCCGCCAGGCCGGCTGCCAGGAAGGTCGCCGCCCTCATGACGTGCCACCGTTGCCTAGTAATTGAGCCCGTGACTGACCGAAAGGTGGGCCCATGTTCTACCAGACATAAAAGCTACTAGTAGTGTTCAGGTTTCAGACACAAATAATTCTACAATCGGATTGTATTATGTCAGTGTTTTTTTATTATCGCCAGTGATTAAGTTGTTCACTTCAAATTTTCTCACAAAAAACAAAAACAAAAAGTTGTTCAATTCAAAGCTGGTACAGTACTAGTAGATATAAACCGGACACTTGTTCGGCCTCTCCTTGTTTCATGCAAACCCCTCGCCGTCTTCGTTTCTTCTCTATACAAATTCATCAATTTATATCTCCTAATTTCCGAATGTCGTTAATACAAGATTGCAACTTTGACAAGAAAACAAACAAATCAAAGCAACTGAGAGTCGAACAACGATGAAGAAGAAGGCTCCATCCTCTCCTCCGGCAGTCATCGCCATGGCGGCACTGACCATCATCACATGGGCCTCCACGGGCCTACGGACAGCCTCGGCAACAATCGAGAGCACATGCGCGGCGGCGGCAGCGCGTGACCAACGGGTGGACGCGGGGTTCTGCGCGCGGCAGTTTCTAACGTACCACAGCGCGGCGGAGGCGGACCTGTGGGGGCTAGCTCGGACGGCGGCGCTGATCGGGGTCAGCCTGGGCGACGACGCCGTGTACGACGTCCGCGAGGGCACGATCCCGGACCCGCCGCCGGCCGGTGGAGCTAGAGGGAAGGCGGCTATGGCTGCGTGCGCGCGGGTGTATGACGCCGTCGGCATGGCATTCGCTGAGGCTGCTGACGAGGTCGGCGCGCGAAGGTATGAGACGGCTCGGGAGAGGTTTGATCGTGTGGCGCTGCTTGTGCAACGGTGTGATGGTGCGTTTAAGGTGGCTGGGGCTAGGATGCCGCTGATGCTTGTGAGGTATGGCGATGAGTGCCTCCAGATGGCTGTCATTGGCGTCGCCATTACCTGCCTCATCAAGTGATCCTGCAACCTTCTTCCATGGATTTGTAATTTTGTAGAATTGGAGTACCTAGTGTTGTTCCTCTTGAATGAATAAACAAAGGTGTATGTGGCTATGTGCACAGATGTGAAAATTGTCGATCGAACGTCACCAATGTAAAGAATTTCATTCACAAAAATTGAGATTTTGTTTTTGGTCGTGAAAAGTCATCCCATTTTGACACACACGTACGGTACGTAGTACAAACTTATCCCGGATTAGGATTTAGAACCTAGGATTGTTAATTAACGAGATAATGAGGTGCGTTCATTGGAACCATGCAGACTCAAATCAGAATGCAGGACAGCCATGCAACGAGGTGTCTTTGAGTTTCATTCTGGTAGATTATTGAGCGACGACCGGCGACCGGCGACCGCACAGGATCAGAAGCCCATGCCGTCCATGAACCCGCCGTCGTACGCGGCGTCGACCTCAGCGTCAGCGATCATGTCGCCGATCATCAACCCGCCAAGGAGACCGAGACCGAGCCCCGCCGTGGCGCCTATCCCTGCTCCACCGGACGCCGCCGGAGCGGCGCTGTGGCCCGCGTACCCGTACGACGGTGCGGCGCCGTACCCGTACTGGTGGTGCGGGTACGCTCCGCCGTAGGGAGCAGGCCCGTACGGCTGGTGGTGGTGATACGGCAGGTACTGCCGCGCGCCGCCGCGTGGGGTCGTCGCGACCGGGTACGCGGTGATGGCGGTGTCGGCGCCCTTGCCATGGTGCCGCTTGGACGACGCCGGCGGGGCATGCGCGTACCGGTGGTGGAAGTGGGTGTCCGGCCCCGGCGCCGGCGCGTCGGAGAGCCTGTAGGAGATGTGGAGCACGCCGCGCTTGCGGCCGCTGACGGGACGGCGCACCTGGTAGCTGAGGTGCCTCTGCTCGGCGTTGGCGGCGGCGGAGCCGCCCTCGGGCGAGGCTGAAGCGGCGGAGGCGAGGTCTTGCATGGGCACGACCACCTCGCCGACGTCGCGGTCGCCGAAGGCGCGTTCGGCGCGGAGGAGCACGTGCAGGGCGACGCCGCGTGGGTCGGCGGCGGGAGGGATGGTGAACCGGAGAGGGGCGTGCCACATCGGGTTCCGTCCCCCTTCGCGGTCGGCGTAGGTACGGTGCGTCGGTAGCCACGGGTCGCCGCCGGAGATGGACGCCACGGCGTACACGCGCATCTTGGTGAACAGCGTCACCCGCTTCAGGTCCTTCGCCGAGATCAGCGTCACCTCCAGCACCTGGTACGCCATTGCGTGGCGCCGCGGCGCCGCCGCTGCTGGCTGCTGCTTCTTCTTCTTTTCTTGCCTATTTCTTTCTTGTGTATCGGAATGGAGACTCGGATCGAGGAGGATGGAAGGTTGGTAGATGGCGAAATGACGATTTTGGCCTTCCAGCTTCTAAGCTCAGCTCATGGCTTTTTTGGAGGGGGCGATTTTGTGCAATGGCAAGGTCTCTTGTACCTCGTGTGGGCGCGTGGCCATTCGACAAGAATAGCTTCACTTAAAATGGTTACATTTGTTATTCTTAGGACTATGAATATTAGTGGTAAACCGGCCCATGACGGTTCTTTGACAAATGGTTAAAAAGAAAGCATACAATGTGATCAGTCATAAAGAAGGGGATATACTACCTTGAACTCGGTTTTAAGAAAAACAAATTTTCTATACTACACGTGATTGAGATTTGAGCTCTTCTTACCTTAGGCGATATCATGGATTTGGGTTTCCGATGCCTATAGGCTTGGGGGTGGGGGTGTGGAGACAGGTCGGCCAGATGAGGAGCGGCAGATATAGGGGTCCATCACTGGCTACTGTGAAGATGGATCGTGCTTGGTCTAGAGAGGAATGAGGAGGCAACGAAATGGCCATGTGACACCAGGCTACCGTTCATATAGCAGGATTGAAGTATTACCCATCTATAAGATTTCAAATGGAAATTTGGCCCATGAAAGAGTTGAACAACGCATAGCTGGAAGAGCAAATAAAAAGATAGGAGGAAAGGCATGCAGAGGAAAGGCAAAATTTTGTGGAAGTCATGTCACATAATGTTTCTAATTCACGTCACCATGTGGTATAATACTATAGCAATGCAACAACTGTTTATTTTGGCCTCTTAATACCCTTTGCAGATTTATCTCATTATCGATTCCATTTGTTTGTAGAGCCCAAGATCTATAGAAAATGTTGATGATGCACATAATCATGATGCTCATTTCCAAGAAGATGAAGATTATGAAGATAATGAAGACCATGACATATGTCCAGAGGATGGTGAATACTTGTTTGCATGGAGGCATCCTATAGCCTATACTATGCAGTTTCATCAACGTAGCCCCAGTAGTGCATCCCATACAGCGAAGACCCATGCAACCTCACCTCATCAGTTCACTGCCAACAATACAACCCCATACAGTCTAGCACGATATAACACATGAAGTGCAGCCCCATGCAACCTCATCTCACCACTGTATATATCCCAACAATATTTTTTGTGCAGTCCAACACAATACAACCAATGAAGTGCAACCTGATGTAGCAAAACAAGCAAAGCCAGTGCAACCCATCTTGGAATGAATGTGATATTATATGAAGTGGTGAGATCCGATGATGCACACGTGGTTCTTGGAACAATTATTTCAACAAACCTAAAACCATTATTGGAGGTGTAGCTCTTGGAAAGCAATATGCGAAGTTGTTGTGAATCATGTGCTGAAAAGGACGCAACTCTGCCTCGCACTTATCCTGGTGTGTAAAAGATGCTTGATGCTCATAGGTTGTCGATTGCATGACCATACAACATAGTAATAAACCATCCTTATCATTGTTTCTTGCTTTCTCATATATGACAAATAATGGTGAAACTTATAATTAGTAATATTTGTGACAATTGAAGGTTAAGAAGCATGCATCAAAATTGGCTAGGAAGCCATCAAATAAGCCTCAAGGTGTTTCAGGTATGTTATTCTTAGGTCACTTATCTCCTATTGTGATATTTTAAGGTTAGCAAGTTTCATGATGCTGATTAGAGCCTATACTATTTTGTTTTTTCACTCTAGACTTGCAGCAAAGGGAGAGAAGAACTAGAACTCAGGTGGATAGTCCATATGTGATTTCTACCTTTTTCTCTTCAATATGCATAAATGTTTTCTTATTTGTAATACGTGTGTGATTTTTGTTTGCCTTGAATACTTCAATTCATGTGATTTCCCACCTCTCCTTGATGCTAATCACCACTTAATTGCAAAATTGTGTTCATTATTCTTGAGTGCAGTTAGAGTCATTTGATTGGATAACATTGAATTCAAGAACTGAATAAGTTGATCCTTAAAAATATTTATTATGGTTGTTCTCTAGTTGGTCACTTACTCAATGCAAAGAAAGTAATGTATTGTATGAATTGTAGTGTATTGTATGAAAATCATTTTGCTAGTCTAGTCACTACTACATAAAACATTAACCGAGGCGGGCAAAAATGATTAACTGTGGCGGTTTTTCCAACCGCCACGGATCAAAGGTCACGGTAAATCTGACCTTTTCGAAGGCGGTTAGGATGACCGCCCCGGTTAATCTATAAAAAAAATTAAAAAAAAATCCAAAGCCCGAGCCCATCGACAAGGCCCGCTGAGCCCATCCGCCGCACCGCGGGATCCGGCTCACCATCGCCAGATCCGTCGTGGCCACTGCTGGATCTGGGGGGGGAGAGGGGCCGGTGGGGGAGGGGTACCGGTGGGGCAGGAGCGTCGTGCCGCCACCGGGTGGGAGCGTCGCGCCGTCGCCGGGTGGGGTTGGGGGAGGGGCTCAGCTGGTTGTTTTCTAAATATAGTGATACTCATATATAGATACATGTATATTCATTTTCATGCTAAGTAATATGGTAGATTCTTGTGTATGCAGTCTTCTAAGTATGAATAATGTCACCAAGCAGCCAACATGAGATTTTTCTTTTGATAAGATGGAGATGAGGTATTTTGTAATGAATCTAGTTATATTATGCAAGCAAACATATGACTTGTGCCTGCCGTCTAACCTAGCTAGGTTGTATGTGTTCATTTTCTTTTGTAATGATGGCATGTCAAGGATTAGAATCTTAGATGATAGAACTTGATGTATTACTAAATGTTGGTTTCAATTAATGAAACTTGAGATATCTTTTTCCTAACGATGTGGTTGATGAGTGTCTGTGGGTGGCAATGGATTAACTATATATATGTGATTGATGAAGTATTGTACTATGACATGATATGGATGTTGATTTGAAATCTGGTAATACAAAATTAATATCCTTGAAACATTAGTCGCTAAAACATGTAATAGATCATATGTCAGTATAGATATTAGGGTCCAATCATTGGTCGGTATAAACCCTGTCGGTCGCTATAGATTTATAGCGATGCCACTTACCACGACTGTTACATTGGTCGGTATAGGTTTATAGCGAACGACTTATAACAACCGATTTTGAGTTGCTATAGATTGGCTTTGATATAGTGAGAATTGATCAAACATTGTCATCCATATGAGTGGTATTTGTTGTTCTTATTTCTACAAATGACCATCACATTCGAGCATCCCTTTTTAACCCATGTAAGTAGTTACCCACAATAAGATGAAGATGTTGGGAATATGCCCTAGAGCTAATCATGTAGATGATTATATTCCGATTATATCCATGATTAATAAAGTGTTCTTTGAATATCCATTATAGACAACTAGTATTGATTGACAATTATGTGAATTGTTTGTGGAACTCAATTACTTGAATGGTTATTCTAATAGTAGTCCCTGGTCGGCATTCTTGTAAGAGCACACTTGAATATTAGACCAGCACATGTATTAGTTGATGTCTATGTTTCACAAGTCATAGACATAGAGATGTCAAACTAATAATGTGGGCACATGTGAGACATGTAGGCTGGACTGACCCAACAAGAGAAAGTCTCTATTCATGTCATGTACGTTATGTCCTTAGACCTGAGATTGTGGTATGTACTCAAGATGTGAAACGATCTACTTAGAGACTATCAAACGCTACTCCGTTATTGGGTAGTTATAAAGGTGGTCCTTGGGTGGTTGGGAAACATGCTATGAGACATAGATAATCAAGATGGAATTTGCCCCTCTCTTCGTGAGAGAGATATCACTGGATCACTCATGTGATTGGATCAACAAATGCATGGCCATGCTTGGGTTAAGTGTTAACCCACGAGTTGAACCATATATCGAGTGGCGAAGGGAATAACTTGTACATGGTCATAGTGGTTCGTCTGATATGATCATAGCGTATACATAGGAGTTGACACGTCTTGCTAGAGGCCGCTATCAACTATTGGTCGAGTAAGAGTACTTGGGCCATGTCTATGTATGCGTGAGCCCATAGGGTCGCACGCTTAAGGGGTTGGAAGCCTAATTCGGGTTGGACCCGAATTAGACTAGGTTTAGGGTTTCTAATGGGCCTCCACCGTGGGAGCTCGTTAGGACGCCTATATAAGCAAGGGGTGGGCGCGGGGCGAATTGATCCACGCTTTTTGACAGCCGCCGTCGCCTCCCCACGCTCGCGCCTTTTGCTCCTCGCGGACCTAGCAGTCCGGAGGCGCAACGCTTCCTCCCTGCACGTGTGGGATTCCTCGGAGGTGCTGCATCTGGAGCACAAGGACGAACCGCGCGAAGGGGACGTTGAGACGGACGACCACGCAACTGCACTGTCTGCTGCGACGCGCACGACTACATCAAGTCGTCTTCCGCTGCACCTGCGCGTCTAGTGGTAATCCCGTAACCTGTAACTAGCAGTAGATCCTGGTTTATGAGGTCGAAAAGTTTTGTTTTCGGGCTAGCGTAGCAACCTCGTATTCCTTCAGAAGAGATCTTCTAAAATCACACTTTTAAGAGAGAACATGATGCCACCTTAGCTTCTCTAGATTTGGTATTGTTTTCCTTCGAACATGTACGAAAAAGAGTGGTGTATGCACGCGCGTGCATGGGAGGTTATCAATTGATGTCTTTTAAAGAGGGCAAAATGCTATTTTTTGTAGTTTGGTTGTATAAAATATTGACAGAGATATGTGGAATGAAAATTACAACTTCAAAAGTTGCATGTATTGCTACTATTTAAAGAAAAAACATCAAAAGAAAAAGTAGTAAATGAATACTTTTCGTGTGAAGAACCCAAATCTCTCTCTTTAGATGGCTAAGTTATCTATGTGGGCCACAATTTAACATACACTTTCTCTTTAAAGAAATTTAACATCACAATGTTCACAAGATGTTGTCCACCAAATTGTCCTTACCTAGCTGCTCAACGAATCACATCTACCCAGCTGCCCTTGGATCACACCTACCTAGTTCATGTCGCTGCCCACCAAACCACTATTACTTAGTAGCCCATCGAAACACAGCTACCTAGTCATCCCCAAATCGCGCCTAACTAATCGTTCATCATCACCCATCGAATTACTCGTACCATTTTTAGAATTACACGGTACAACGAAAACACCCACAATACGCAAGCACACTCACCCCTACGAACACAAGTACAAAAACCATACCCCTATGGCCACCTCGGATGGACTAAGCCGATAAATCTCGAGATTAATGAAGTCACCACAAGCACCTCGTTGTCGATGAGGACATCGCCTACCTCTGAAAGAATCATGTCGCTAAATCCTAGATAAATCCAAGAAAATGCAAGCACCCGTGCTAAGTCAAAGACTTGAACCCAGGTGGATAGGTTCCACCACAAGTAATCCAACTAACTGATCTATGATTAGTTCCACATTACATCTTGTTATCACCCTTTGTAATATATGTATTTAAACTACTATAAAACAGAAAAAAAATCCACATTACATCTCTTAACTTTTGCGAAAGTCCATTTTTACTCCCTGAACTCCAAAACCGAGCAAAATATCTCTCAACTTTTAAAACAGAAAAAATCAACATTACATCTCTTAACTTTTGCGAAAGTCCATTTTTACTCTCTGAACTCCAAAACCGAGCAAAATATCTCTCAACTTTTAAAACGTTCATCTTACCTTCATGGTTGGTTATAAGTGGGTTTTAAGGCGTTTTTGTCTATTTCTTTTTTATTTATTTTAGCTAAATTTTAAAAATTATAATAAATCATTGAAAAAACATAAAATAGAACATCTAATTTTGTTAGACTCCACATGAGTTCTATAAAGTTAATATATAATATGGTATACTTTAGTATAAATTTTTTTTGCTATAGATTTAGATCTACTCCCTCCATCTCAAATTAAAAGGTATTTCAAGAATCTTGGACAGTTAAAGTATCTTAAGTTTGACAAAAAAAATAGATAAAATTTTAAATATTTATGACATCAAATAGCCATATTATGAAAATATAATTGATACATAATTTAATGATAGTTGACATCATAAATGTTGTTATATTGTTATATAAATTTTATCAAACTTGAGATACTTGGACTCTTCAAGATTGTTGGGATGTCTTATAATTTGGGATGGAGGAAGTATATTTGTCTGTAATTAATTGAAATAATTTATAGTTGCAGTTTCTATGGTCCAATTTTGATGAAACATGACCGAGCTACGATATCCACCAGCAAATTGGTCCATTTCGGTGTCCAACACCAAAGAGAATATATCTTATAAGTTTGAATAGAGAGACAATAGAAACTTTATTGTTCTAGCAATTTTTATTTATTTATGTTTCCCTAACATTATTTTTTAATTATCTTATTTTGATTAGGAAAATTATAGACCCAATAATTAGTTGATATTTGTGGTTGGTGATTTTTTTAGGTTTTCGCATTTTGTTGATGTTTTCTTAAAATTTATTACATACATAAAAATTTATGATTGATGGTTTTTATTTACAGAAAAACCATAAAAAATAGAAGTAAATAAATAATTTAGATGCAAACAACCTAATTTTTTTTCTTGATATGGTAAAGTTGTCTACGTGGACAATAATTTAACACACGCTTTCTCTTATAGAAGTTATATTGTTTTACGATATCGTCCACCATATCGTTCTTACCTAGTTGCTCACAAAATCATATCTACCCAATTGTATTTGGTTTACACCTACCTAGTGGTTCATCATCACCCACAAACTACTCTTACCTAGTCTTTCGTTATTGCCACCAAACCACTCTTATTCGTCGCCCCCTAGGTTACACCTACCCAGCCGCCCAAGGTATCAACCTCTATTTGACCGCCCACGAAATCACAGCTTCTAGCCGTCCACCGCCCACAGATTTGCGGCTTCCAAACCACTCACCACCAACAGAATTTGAATTACAGCTTCAAGACGTCGACCAAAACATCTACACACTTATAAATACACGAGGAAATTCGACTTTCTTCACGTCTCTTTGATTTTCTCTTGTATCACTCTTCTTAAAGTTCAGCTAGGCGCGGACCCTCAGCCCAGAGCCTAGTCGAGATTAATCGCGCCTAGGTGTTCCTAGGCGTTTTGCTAGACGTTTTAATTTTTATACATACACGCATATATCTTAATTAAAAAAATAGGACAGATATTAACCTAAAGTTAAAAAAGGCCCAACAGCCCATCCACCCTCCCACCTTATCCATCTAGCCCCTCCCACCCCATCCCCATCCCCATCCGCACTCTACCCCATCGCGCCCGCAGCAGCCAGCCGTGCCGCCGGACTCCTCCCTGCCGCCTCCACCACCTCCTTCTCTTCCTCCTTCGACGCCACCTCCACCGCTCGAGCGCCCGTCGTCGCTTGCAGCTCCTCCTCCCCCACCGACGACCTTCGCCAGGAGCTCCTTGACCCTCACCTGCGCTGCCGACGAGCTGACGCCACCTAGGGTTCGGCCTACCCCCGTAGGCGAGGCGGAAACCCTCCGACTCGCGCCTAGCGGATCCTTGCTCTTGCTATACCATGGAAAAACATTTTCTTTCTAACAACAAAAAAAAAAATTACCAACTATGCCCCTCCTTCCTCCAATCCACAGGTCACCCTCCTCGGCAGCCCAAACCCAAACCCAAGCCCAGGCCGATCCCCCCTTCATCCAAATCTAGGTTTTCTGTTCCCCTCCACAGGATGTCCGACCCCGCCGCCGGAGGCGCCATGGCCCTCGCTGCCGGAGGCGGCCACGCGTGGTCGAACGGCGGCCCTCACTTCGGCGACATGGTGTGGGCCAAGGTGAAGTCCCACCCGTGGTGGCCGGGCCACATCTACAGCGTCAGCCTCACCGACGACGAGGAGGTACACCGCGGCCAACGCGACGGGCTCGTCCTCGTCGCCTTCTTCGGCGACTCGAGCTACGGGTGGTTTGAGCCCAGCGAGCTCGTCCCCTTCGAGGACCACTTCACCGAGAAGGCGGCCCAGGGCGGCAGTTCCCGCAGCAGCTTCGCGGGCGCCGTGGCCGAGGCCGTCGACGAGGTAGCCCGCCGCAGCGCACTGGCGCTGCTCTGCCCGTGCAACAACCCTGACGCCTTCCGCCCCCACCCCATCGACGACAACTTCCTCCTGGTCGATGTCCCGGCGTTCGACACCGACGCTGACTACCACCGCGACCAGATCCGGGCCGCGCGGCAGCGATTCGTGCCGCGGAAGGCGCTCGACTACCTGCTGGACGCCGCCGTGACTCAGCCGGACGCTGCGGAAAAAGCCGTGCGCACCGTGCCTGGAATGGAGATGGCCGGGCTCTTTTCGGCGTACCGCCGCGCAGTGTTTTCGCCGATAGACAACACCTACGCCCAAGCGTTCGGGGTGGATCCGAAGGTGGCGCTTGCTGCCGAGCAGAAAGCCGCGGCAGAGCGAGCTCAACGAGGTATCAACAACACTCACATGCCCAATTCTAGCTGTACTATTGACTGCGCTGTTGTTCTTGTTGCTGTGTACTTGAAATTGATGGCCAAACAATGTCACTTCTGCTTTTATAGATCAAGCAATAATTATTTTGATGTGAATATGGGAGTGCATCTGATTGAAATAGTTTCTATTTTGCTTCTGCTGAACTGCTGGTTGCATCTTTTTTGTTTATCAGGGAGAGCGATTATTGAGTTTGGGATGATAGTCATGCAGAAATTTGTTTAATAAATGACAACTTGTATTGTTTCACGGGATTCAATCCAACCTAGTAAAATATGAGACATGCATATCCACAGATCGATCTGCATTTGTTCTAGAAATTGAACGGTTGTGTGATATAGTATCTTATATGTGTCTATATGATAATATCCTAATATATGTATGCGAGTTGGTCTTTTCTCCTTCTAGCTTTGTCCTAGGAAAAAAAATCATCCATGATCTTGTGGGCATGAAGTGTTTGAAGCTGTGACTAGTTTGCATCATGAAGTTTTAAAGCTATGACTAGTTAGCATCATGGTGTTATTGGAGTCTTGAGATGCCTTACTTCTATCCATACACTTACATGACTAGGAAGTTTGTTTTCTGTAGTGTATTTAGTTCATTTGCACTACAATGACAATTACCATATATTTGGAAATTGTGGTTAATACCTATTCTAGTTTCTGTTGTTGCACATCAGTTTTCTGTTCATTGCATCCACTGAAGTCAGATCAATTAAATGACGGGTTCACATATAAAAGCTGCATGTTTGATCCAATTGTTAATTTTGCTTGTCAAGGATTGGATGCACACCTAGATTACACAAATTGCACCTAGATTACACAAATTGATCTTTTATGTGTGTAGTCAGTACATAGCAATGAAATGCTTGTTTTGTAAAAGAACTGCAATAAACTGTATAAAACTGATTCTGAATGAACGCCCATGCGACTGATTAAATATATGTTGGTGACTCATTGAGATGTGATTGATTGATAAACTTGGGGGTATTCCTTTCCTGAACATGTATAACATCTTCTGTTCTGGATGCATCATCTGTTCACCATGGGCAGGAGGCATTGAGGTAAGCTGGTTGAGTCCACATGTACATGGTGAAGGAAGGCACTGCGCTCAACATTGCGCTATTGTGGTGCTTAGTACTAGCTATTTATATATTTATAAGCATGTATACAATATGTTGAATAGATATGTTAATCTGAGCATTCAGAGTAACTGATATTGATTAGATTGTGCACCAAAAGTAAAAATCCTAACATTTGTAAACGATGTATCACTTCAGAGGCATCGAGTCCCCGGGGAGAGTTTTGAGACTAAAGACTGAACCCATTACAACTGCGAAAACCTGGCATATTGCGGAATGCTATAGATGCCATGATTAACTTGGTTGTGCCCAGTCCCACATACCATCGTCTTCCCTTCCCTCTCCTTGATCCCCCATTATGTTACCACACTCTGCAGTTTGCAGAATGCAGAGGTTTGGTACATGGCCAGTAATTGCAGTGTTCTTGGAGCGGGAATTTGCTTGCCTGTTGCCTCACAGCTCCAGCCTGTCTGGTAAATGGCTAGCTGCTAACAAAGTGAATTGCCTGTGCCTTCCAGGGATCTAACATTACACTAACATGAAAGGTTCCGATGACACTCATTGACCATTGAGCCTTTTGGAGTAGCCACTGGCGTGCGTGCCTCGTTGCAGCGATGATAAAGCTTTCTAAGCCATATCTTGCAGTGGCAGCGTTGTGTTCCTCTTGAGGACGAAGCCACGCTGGGGAAAGACTGATGGACATATAGATTTTACGCTGGGGACTGTAGGTTTAGCCTAGCTTGATAGATTTTGGCACTGCTTTGCACAGGGCTTGGAGCAGATAACAACTACTTTCTGCAAGACTATATAGATTAGAAGGAAACACTAATATAATCTTGAAGCGTAGCTATGTGGTGGTATCCCCTTTGGTGGTGCCGTGGTGGTCAGCGTAGCGTAGTAGCTTTTATGTTCCTGGCCTCCACCTGATAGCTGGGCCAGCCACCCTGGAGCTAGTCACGGGGCCCAGGAGAGCAGCGTGGTTCAGCCCGTTCTGGCCTAGGACCAACAAACTATATCCCAAATATTTTCTTAAGGAAAAAAAACTACAGTATATCCTAAATATTATGTATATACACACGGCAGCGATATTACTCAGTAGCTAAAACTGACATGAAAATACTGAACAATATTAGACCGTATTTAGTATCAGTGAGCAGTATGTGTCTGAATAATACTGACATGTGGTTACTGATTTTTTTTAAGTATAACACATATAGTATAATTATTCTACCCCAAGTAGCCAAAGCTGACTTAAAAAGTGCTTAATAATATTGAACCGTGTTCAGTATTAGTCAACTAAGCCTGGGCGTTCGAGCTACCTGATTTGGTCGGGTAATCCGGGTAATCTGAAATTTGGGTAATGAAAACCATCCGATATTAGTATATTATTAGTCCCAAAAAAACACTATCCGAAATTTTGGGTACTCGATAATTCGGGTTTGGGTTCGGGTATTACCTGATTACCCAAATTTACAGAAATTAGTAAATTAGATAAAAGTTAAGTAGCAATTTATATATAATTTTAGTAGCTATTGTATATAATTTGAACAACATTTTGCAGAGAATAATATATTATAATCATTTATTCAAAGAGAGAGTTATCTTTTAATGAAGTGATGAATTCAAGTATTCAACTAACAACACATGAGAAATACAAAGACATAGACAAAACTTTAGGTAGTTTTGGTATCGGGAGATATTACTCGAATTACCCAAACTAATTTCAGGTAATCAAAATCACTGTTCGAATTTAGAATCGGGTACCTCAGGTTTGGGTAATTCAGATCTAGGTTCGGGTTCTTATAAGTCGGCGGTATGGCAACATCATAAATATTAAATAATAATAACATTTTTTTAGTATAACAATTTGGTGTTTAGGGTATAATTATTCTACACCTAGTATAGAATAACATTTTTTTATATACAGACAATTAGACAAAGAAGAAGACAAAGTCATTGCCCTGGTTCATGTAATAAGTCGTAGTGAGGGTGGCTGTGACTGTGAGGAGCCTAATCCATGCAGTAGCAGAGGACGTGTCACGTGTCTCGTGCTGGTCGTTTCTTTACTGGGATGGGATGGAAGACGAAGCTAGTGCCAGGGCAAGGGCAGTTTCCTTTGCCAGCCAGAGGTGAAAGCAGCGGCGCAGGCAGCAACCACATCCACCAGCACGCTGCACGCGCTTAGCCTGTCGTTACTCCTCCGTGCCTCTGCCTGCGGGCCGCTGCTGCCTGCCTGCCACGTCTACTGAGATTAGTGTCGCCAAGCGCATCTGATAGCCTAGCCGCTAGCTGCTTCCTCCTTCACACAATCACACAAGTAAATTGATTAACGTTTCCCAAGTTTCCCAAGCAATTACCGCTAAGTTAAACTTGGCTTTTAACCGGTCGATTCGGGTCCTTCGTGTATGCACGTGTGTGTATAAGAAAAGCCGACTTCGAAGCCATGTTGCCGTCTAGCCACTCCTACACTCTGACTGACATGTCTCAAGTCTGAACCCATCACACACACACTTGACACTATTCATCGTGTGTACTATGTATTTACAAAAAATAATACTTGGGCATAAATAGTTTCTTCATACAGTCGTGGCATTATTTTATTTCATTATGGTAGATAGAAATTACTAATTTTTGTTTTTTTCTCTCTTATCATTACCATTTGTGAGTGCATTCACGTTTGTACCGGTGATATGGTATCTAGCACTCGGTTTTTCCGCCTTGCGTTGACTGCAATGTTGTTGTTGTAGCTTTCCTGCTATTGACCTTGACTAAAACAGTGGCACTGACTGACTGACATGGCCCGCTCTGCTGATGATGTCTTGCAGCGCGGCCGCTCAAAGGGGGACTCAGGAAGACAGCGGCGGAGCAAGCCACGCCGACGGCCGGCCGCCGGAGAGGCGGCGCCGGCGGGGCGGCAGCGAGGCTGATGGAGAAGATCGTGCCGGGCGCGTCCGCCATGAAGGCCAAGTCCAGCAAGAAGGACCAGTACCTGCTCAAACGCCGGGACGCGCCGGAGGCCGCCACCGCCCACCGCCAGCCGCAGCTCCCGGACGCGCCCTCGACGCCGCCGCACGTGCCTGCACCTGCGCCAACGCCCGCGCTCGACGACGGGCCGCCGGGATTCCCGCCCAGCGACGACCCGCCTACGCCGCCGCTGCCTGGGAGCTCCGTCGCGGACGAGGACTTCATGCTGCAGAGACGCGTTCCGCTCGTCGAGGTCCCTCCCGCCGCCCAGGCCCAGGCCCAGCCCACCGAGGCCGCCGCCGCCGCCGGCGTGCCCAAGAAGGCGACCACCAAGCCCAAGAAGCCCCGCAAGCGCGAGCGGGAGGAAGGCGCCGATGCCGATGCCAATCCCGACGCCGTGGACGCCGCCGGCGGAGGAGAGCCCAAGAAGAGGAAGAAAAAAAAGAAGCTTTCCGACTTAGCCGGGGTGGTTCAGGACCCCAACGGGCTTGATCTGACGCAGGTACTATCGGAAGTCCGGAACCTCCCACTGGCTCCGTTCAATGGCGCCGACCGCCGGATCTCTGACACAGCTCGCTCCTTCGTGCTCGCGTTCCGGTCAAAATACTACAAGAAGAGCTACGAGAATGACCCACCGGAGGAGTCAAAGAAGGGCCTGGTGGACAAGCCCACTGCCGCCGCCACCGCCGCCGGCGCTGACGGCCAGTCGCCCAAGAAGAAGAAACTTTCTGCTTCCATGAGGCCTGGCGCCGCTGGCAATGACCCCACCAAAGCCGGCGTGAAGCGCGGGCCATCGGATCGTCAGGGGAGATGGCCGTGAAGAAGAAAGCTAAGCTCGAGAAGATCAAGTCACTGTCCAGCGAGAAGAAGGCCGCCGGTCTCGGTCTGGAGACGAAAGACACCACCACAACCGCTGTAGCGGCGGCGCAGCAGCAGCAAGCACGGGCTGCAGGCGCCGCCAAGGACAACAACAAGGCGGCCGAGATGGGTGGTGCGGCGGCGAAGAAGAAGAAGGAGCCGGCGACGCCGGCGCCGGCGGCGACCAGGGTCCGGACCCCGTCGCCGATGGCGCTGATGATGAAGTTCCCGATCAAGAGCACGCTGCCGTCAGTGGCGTCCCTCAAGGCTCGGTTCGCGCGGTTCGGGCCACTAGACGTGGACGGCATCCGCGTGTACTGGAAGTCCCACATGTGCCGCGTCATCTACAGGTACAAGGCTGACGCGGAGGCGGCGCTCAGGTACGCCAAGGCCAACGCCATGTTCGGGCAGGTGGACACGCAGTACCATCTCCGCGAGGTCGAGTCAGGGGCGGCTGCGGCGGCGGCGCCGGAAGCGCCGCCTCCGCCGCAGCAGCAGAGGTCTGAGCTGCGGTTGATGGAGACGGCTCCCTTCAGGCCGGGAAGCTCTGGCAACGGCGGGTCCCGGGCTTTGCCGGCGCGTCCCGGCGTAGGGCAGCAGCAGCAGCCTAAGTCGATCTTGAAGAAGAGCACCGATGATGGGAACTCTGGGACCACCACCAGGGAGGTGTCCCGTGTGAAGTTCATGCTGGACGGCGGCGGCGGCAATGGCGCAGACAGCGGCGCACCAATGGTGGTCAAGGCCGCCGCTGCCAAATCCGTGGGGTTTGCTGCTGCTGTTTCTTCTCAGCCTCTGCAGCCACCCCAGCGCGTGCTGCAGCCGCCGATGCGCCCGGCGCTGCTACAGCAGCAGCAGCAGCAGCAGCCTCCACGCGCCGCCGCCGTCAACCAGCACTTCCCGCCACCGCCGCCTCTACAGCAGCAGCAACATCTCCTGTACCAGCCTCGCGTCGCCGACGGGCCTCCGCTAGGCCCTCCCCAAGGTCAGCAGCTGCTGGCATACCCGCCGCCACCTCGCGGCTACGGCGAGGGCCCCTCCGCCGCGTTCGCTGGCCCACCTCCGCCGCTGCCGTACCAGCCTCGACCCACCGGCTTCCCTGGTGGACAACTGCAGCATCAGCAGCACCAGCAGCAGATGGGGTACCCGCCTCGATCCGACGACAGCCTGCCGGTCCTCGGACAGCAGCAGCAGGTCCAGCCTGGTCCCAGCAACGTCAACGCCAACGCGAACGCCGGCGAGGAGGTTCCGGCGTGGAAGAGGAGTAAGGAGGAGTTCAAGGAGGAGGTGTGGAGGCTGATGACGGGGATCGCCAAGATGGTTGAGCCGTTGACCGACAAGAACGGCTTCTTTCCCTACCACCTGTTCCGGACACAGTGATGTCCTCCGCGTGCATGCCGTGGCGCTGTCGTCCTACTGCTCCCAGTCCGTCTCCGTCACCGAGCAAAGGTGTCATGGAGCTGCCGCGTTGTATCCGTCGGGCCCCCTGCAGGGCCAGTAGTAATAGCCGTCCGTAGTACAGTAGCCAGCAGAGTGAGACAGAGAGAGAGTGGACCTGTCTGTTCCTGTGGTAGTTTCGTACTCTGGTTTATCCGTTTATGCGAGTGTGCGTATGCACTCCGTCGACTAGACTCTGGATAGTAGTCTTTTTATACAATGGGATGTTGTAGTGCTTGTTTTGTTTTAAAATCCTCTTTCATTTTATAGTTAATGCCGTGTTCTCTTGATCTTATCATCTCGGTTTATTAGGTATGGTACGGTTTTTTTTTATCATAATAAAACAACATCTGCCTGTCCGTTTATCATCCTCACAAACCATCTTGCGACTAAAGTCTGGACCACGGATGCCGGAGCGGTCTATTGTTTGCCGAAACAACATCATCCAATTTATTAATTGTACGATAGTAAACTCTAATGATCGAAGAATTACAGAATTTCAGGAATGGGAAAAAATTACATTGAATAGAATAGGAGTACAAATACAAAGTTGAATTCTGTAGTAATAAGTATTTGGATAAACTGTAATAAAACACAGGAAACAAAACAACAAGGTTTTTTTTTCTTGGGTTTTCTCTAAAATCAAACATAAAGGAATTTCTTTTGGTAAGGGATTTCTATAAAACAAAGGATGCTACAATCACTCAATCTACAGGGACGCGAGTTCTAAGTTTATCCTCCGATGCAAAGGGGACTAGGATTGTAAGATGCCTAGAAAGAAAAGGACAACAATAGATCTTTGTTGATTTCAACTCCAAATTATTGGGTTCAGCGGAAAGAAAGCACTGGTATTAAATTTATTATAAGAACATGTACATCCCAACAACATGAACTAAACAAGACACGCATATGTCACACCCGTTTTTAATAACAAAAACAAGTACATAAAAGGCTCATGTGTACCCCAGAAATAGTCGCACACATAAGTTGACAAATTATAAAATAAAAGTACCATCACAATGCTTATTACATAGCGAATAAATATTCATTACATAGTCTGAAACAAATAACTTTAACTAAACGAAGATATCTGCGGAAGCTCCAAAGAGACTGGTTGACTGGTTGACATCAAGACTAGTACTCATTGCGGTAATCATCAACCCAATTTTCATCTGTGGAGTTTGAATGCAAGAGTGAGCATATACGTACTCAACAAATATAACACGGGGTTCATGAAGCTCAAAAAGGTATGCATGGTTCATAGCGGTGAGCATTTTAAGTAGATCAAATTCATATTAATACCAACAATTGCCAAGGTAATTTGCATAAGCTCAAATATCCATAATCATAAAGTAAATGACAACGATATACAATAAATAAATAACACTTGCATAAGCCACATAGAAATAATAACCCAATAATTCTGTGAGTTTTTCGAGCCGCTCGTGTCCGTGAGCACGACTATCATGATAGTTTTTTTAACTCTGATCAGAGGTGTACAACTTTACCCATGAGTCGTGTTGCCCAGTGCCCGGGTTAATTACTCCCAAAACACTGCCAAGGTGAGCGGGCAGGGTACACTATGAAGCCTTCTAAGGGTTCGTCTAACAAGTCAGGGCCGCAAGGTTCGTGGCAGGGGGATGTAGAGTCAACCTGTCTACGGTCACACTCCTTCGCGGCTATGCCCATAGATTAGGAACCAAATTATACCCGTCTTGGCACGCTCCTATTTGCGCCATAAAGGTAACCACTGAACAAGCTAGAAAAGGTCCCCATACTGAGCTAAAGCCAGAGCCATATAGCCCTCGTGGTTGTACTGTATATCCCAGATTTTGCCGACAGATAAGCCCCTATAATCCATTGTTGCTAAAAAGTGAGTTTTACCATTATTGCATATAGTCATTAACAATTAAGATCATGTACATCTGGTATGAGCGCTAGCAATGCTAATCATATATGGTGGATCAAAACATAGGTGACAAGGTATTCCGGATAACAATCACTAGGGTCAATCTATGGTAAAACAAGGAATCATGCATATGAGTTATATTATTCATGAATAGGACAACAAGGATAATCCCATGTTATACTTGCCTTCTTCAAAGTACTCATGCTGATCCTGCTGGTCTTGATCAAGGAAAAACTCCGGCTCTTCAACCGGCTGCTCAACGTCTATACCGATCAACAATCAACACCATTCAACCAACGGCAATCATACACGAAGCAAACAAAGTTATGATTAGAACAGTACACCAACAGTAAGAACATACAATGAAAAGTTTATAAAACTAATCTACGTATCACTACGATCACAACGATGTTTCGTGCACGAAAAACGGAGCTAAAACGACGAAGTTATGATTTAAACAAGGTTTCCTATAGAAAGATATTGATTTAAATCTAATCACGAAATTAAAAAGTTTCAAAACTAACTAACAGTGATACTAACATGTAGAGAATTTTATTACGAATCTAACGCAATTCGAACGGGTGAAAACGGATTTAAAACGAAGAAGTTATAGGGTTTTGAAATCGAGTGGCAATTCTGTAAATAAGGATTTTTATTTAATTTTGAATAAAAACAAATCCGTCTGAAAGTACGCTTTCCAAGGGCAGAAACGTAAAGCTGAAATTGCGCCTCTGGACTGCGGGTTGAGAGGGAGAGAAAATCAGGGTCTCTTTAGCAAGATTACCTGCGAAGGGGTATCTTCTAATCTCGAGCGTCGATCACAGATCCGACGGCTCAGATAGAAGGGGAAAGGAGAGAGGGGATGGCGTCGGTCGGGCACAGTGCAGGCGCGGCGGCGCTCCATTGCCGGAGCAGCGAAGCTCGGCGGCGCAATTGCGTAGGGGCCTACGGGCCACCAAATCGAGCACCGAAAAGTTCGGGAGACAGAGAGAGAAAACGCGAACTCACCTAGGGTGATTTCGGCGACTCGTGGAGCACGGAGGCGGCTGGCGACGCGACGGAGCGGGTGCGGACTCCCTGCGAACGATGGTGAGTCGAGGTGAACACTCAGAGGCAAAATTGAGCGTGGGGTAGGGATCACGGAGTCCCAAACCTTGCTTTGGAGGAAGAGAACGGCCCGCAGGGGCGACATAGGCGTTTGGTGGCGCGTCGAGGCGGCTCCCGATCCACTGTGTTCGTCGACAAGGTGGTGAGAGTCACGACATGTGCAACTGAGTGGCGGGGAAGGTTCTAGGGGTCCCATACCTTGATTCAGAGGAAGTTGAGAGCTAGAGGTGGACGGAGGAGCTCGGTAGGGTGACAATGGCGGTGGCAGAGCTTGCGGCGCCTCTGCGGATGCGGTGAGGCTCGGTTACAAGACGTAGGCGCCGATTAGATGGGAAAGGGGGCGGTAGGGTGGCAAGGGAATCGTATAAGGCCCTGGATTTCGACGTGGAAGCAACAAATCCCGGGAAAATAGGGATTGGGGGGGATTCGGGTTCCTCTGCTTGCTCCTCGAGTTGAACTCGGCAAAGGAGATGGGAAAGGGAGAGAGGCCGCTGACGTGCGGGGTCGGGTGGTCAGCGACACCAGGAGGAAGAAAGGGAGAAGCCCCTGCGTGCGGCTGCTGGGCCAAGAGCTGGGCCGGCTTGGGCCATGCGTGGGAGAAGAAGGGCACTGGGCCGAGCAACGAAGAAGAAAGGGGGAGGCCCGCGGGGAGGAGGTGGCCTCGGGCCAGATTGGAGAAATGCAAGAAAAGAGAAAAGAAAACTTTAGCATTTTCCAGAATTGTTTTACCAAAGTATTTTCAAATGCTTTTCAGAAACAGGCTTGAATAGATTTCAAAAACCACTCACACAAAAACAATAAATGTACCAGCATATATGCTCAGTCATGTTTCTACATGAAAATTTTAATTCTCCAAAACATATATAGTTTAATTATATTGAATGCATATACAAAAGAAGCATAATTAAATCAATTTCATGCTATTCGAAACAATGAAATTTTTGGGATGTTACATCATAGCACAAAGCTCTACAATAATCTCTTCCCTCATCCTAGATCCTCGGCCAAGAAAGAATGTATTTTACTCTCTTGGCCCTATGCCTTAGACAACGGAATGCTCTACGACATCCAATCCTTTTATTATTTTATTAGTTTAAATTGGAGTCTTCTCTCATAAGATAGTTGTAGTTGCTCTCATTCCATGTTCTCTTGCTAGTTTCTCCCCTTACAATGCATATCCTCCTGTTCAGAGGATCTAAGCATATACTTGTTTGGTTACAAGTTTGAAGAGGGTTGGAATGTGTTGGATTTATTTTTTGGGAGGTATGTTTGGTTGAAGGGTTAGGTGGGTTACATTGTTGGACTCATACAGGAATATATACCTACAAATAATGGAATGCTAGTAGCAGTATCACTATCAGTGTTCACGCATTGACTATTCTTCAACTAGCAATAATAGGCACATTTAAATATGTAAATATACAATCACAAATTATCCTACAAAATATATCTGCTACTCAAGCAAACAAAATAATGCCACATAATACTCCATTAACATTGTAAAATGGCTAGAAAGACACGCACAGTGGTAGATATTTTCTGATTTTCAACTTCTAATTACAAATAGTAATAGAATTATAACTACTTAGAACAAATTTAGAACATATATGACGACCTTAGCTTACAAAATCGTAATCAAGGAATTTTGTGACTGTGACAAGGCCTTGTTCGCTTGGATTATCAGTCATAGTACATTGTTTTTATCTCACAACAATACAACCAAAATTAGCATTAACCAACTTATCAACAACAAAATTGATCAGCAACCCAAATATATGGATAGGCCACTCAACTAGTGTAGCAAGAGTAAAAGAATTCAATATATGGATTACAAGTGTAACAAGAGTAGTATTACAAGGCAAATCATTTTCAGGCACTTACAACACGATTGATTGACACATTGAAACAACTCAAAATATATAGCAACTAACGCAAATAAAAAACATTTCAAGGCTATACTCAACGAACAAATAACACTACTAATTGAGTTTTAGTCTCCCTTATTAACGACTATAATATACTCCGTACTAGCTAGCAAGTTTTAAGCCGCCGGTGATGACTTGGGCGCCGCCGCCTTGACGGCCTCGAACCGGGGCTCCTTGGCCTGGAACTTCTGCTTGGCGTACACGTCCATGTAGTCTCCGAACACGTACTTGGGGTACGCCTCGCCGCCGCCGCAGGCCGCCGGCGAGATGGTGGCCTCGTTGGCCGGGTTGTAGAAGGAGGCGATGGAGCGGCGGTTGCCGTCGCGCATGGGCAGCACGCGGTGCCACGCGCTGCGGTACCGGCCGTTGCTGAGCACCTCGATCTGGTCCCCGGTGTTGACGACGATGGCGCCCGCGAGCGGCTGCACGTCCGTCCACTCGCCGTCCTTGAGCACCTCCAGGCCACCGACCTTATCATCCTGGAACAGAAGGATGACGCCGCCGGCGTCGGTGTGCGCGCGCAGGCCCGTGATGAGGTCCGGGCGCGGGCACGGCGGGTAGTGGCTGACCTTGGTGCCGAAGAACGGTTCGTGGCGGCCGTCGCCGGAGAAGGCGGCCTTGATGCTGCCCCTATCGAGGCCGAGGTTCTCGTCCATGGCTTCCATGACGCGCTCCGCGAGCTTGCGCAGCTCGGCGCGGTACTCGCGCATGGTCTCCTTGAACGCCGGCGGGTCGGACGGCCACTGGCAGCCGTCGTGGATGTAGAAGATGTCCTCCCAGTCTAGGTCGTCCAAGGGCGCCACCTCCTCGCCGCGCCGCTCCGCGTCGACGAGCGCCTCCAGCGTGCGCACCGGCTCCGACGCCTTGAACCCGGCCTCCCGGAGGCGGTAGCTGTCGGAGGCGACCTTCTTGACGCGCTCCAGAAGCTCCAGTGGGATGCCGTGGTTCACGAGCTGGAAGAACCCCCACTCCTCGCAGCCATTGGCGATCTGTGCCAGTGTCTCGGACCTCGAGGCGCCGTCCAGCTTGGAGAAGTCGATCACGGGAACCACCATGTCTGATGAATGGATGGATGAATGAGCAGAAGAGAAAAGAAGACGACCTCTCTGTCCGGATTGGATCGAGAAATTAAAGCGTGCTCTGAACAAGATCTTTAGGTGTTGCAATTCAGTGAAAGGCTGGCTGGTTTGCATGCAAATCGATGGTGGGATGGCTTGAGGTCGGAGGCTAGCTATGGCTGTGGTTTTATAGGGCATCAGCACCAGATGAGGTGAAGTTTGCCAAAGGGTGCTTAGTCTGGTGTTAAAGGGTGCTTAGTTTGATTGACTAAGACACTCGAGCGGCACCCACAGGTCCTGAGTTCGATTCCCCGTGGGAGCGAAATTTAAGGCGTGATTTCCTGGATTTATTTCAAGATTTTCCGGCGCTACGCTTTCAGTGGTAGACGACGTCCCTTCGTGAAGCTCGAAATCTGTCGGCTCAGTTCTTCGGAGGTGCTCATAGGGATAGGGTTTACGTACGTGTATTCATAGGGGTAAGTGTGCGTGCATGTTGAATGTCTACGTTGTATTGTGTAATTCTCAAAAAAAAAAAGATAAGGTCAAGTTTGAGCATGTGCCAAACGCGCCGGGGGAGAGAAGTTTCTGGGAGAGCAGCTCATGCAGTCATGCTGGATACTGTACTGGATTGGATTCGGCAGCTCTAGGCACGGCGATGTCGTTGTGTCGTCATGGCAATGTTTGCTATGACTTCTCCTAAAGGCTTACGATTCTGTCCTTGTCTGGTAGGCCATATGACCTGACGTGCCTAGCTATAGATGATGTGGAAAATGCTCTACTTTTCTCTGTAATGATGCGGTAGATGATGTTGTTGTCTTTTTCTTTTGTCTCTTTAGAAAAAAATAACGGACAAGAAAATTGCCAGACATGTATTGATAGAGAAGGGGAAGGTCAAGAAAACTGCTCCGCCAGAGAATTTCCCATTGACATTCATACTTACAATCTCAGTCATCATCCATTCGATCTCTTTCTCTAGTGTCATATTCATTCAATTGATGATCTTTTTTTCTCAACTACCCCTCGGAGCGAATTGCAAGAAAATATAATTAACATTTATGTCTACTGTGCATATGCAAATCTAAGAAAATCCATGTCCTTCGTTACCAAACACCTTTGTCATTATTTTGAAAATATCCCTTTTCTACTACGAGAAGACCATATACAAGAAAAAAATCGCTACCTATTCTCGGATTGTGGATTGCAAGAAAATTACCCCTCTTCTAAACTACAAGATGTTTTGAATTTTACAGATATACTATTATTTTCTTATGCATCTATATCTAAATGTATAGAAAAAAAAATAAATCTAAAAAAGTCAAAATGTCTATAATTTGAAACGGAGAAAGTAATTCAGTAATTCATTCCTCTTTCAACCCAACAAGATTGTACCTATATAATACATATATGCATCATTGTCCACTTTAATTTATTCCAATGTCTATATTGTCTTTTTTCACTCGATAAATAAATATGTCATCCAAATGCCGGTGCATGCTTTCTCGTACTCCCATATATTATTGCATCATCCAAGTTGAAAGAACAGTAATGCATATCGACGGTCGTCCTTAATAAACTTGTCCAAATATATTACCTAGCTAGGTCCTTTATTGATAAAACTCTCTAAAACAATCATATCCATATCTCTAAACTTTTTAAGTTTTTTAATAAGGCTCCTCATACTCTCCCTTATCTCTTCTCTTTGTCCTTCCCAGACAAGGATTTTCTAGAGGGCCTGTAGCTCTCTCTCATTTAATTAGGGTGGGTCTCATGCATGACTAGAGTGTGTGAAGGTGAGTGAATGAGAAATGAGCTTGCATGAGAGAGAGCGCTCAACATTATCAGCATTGACTAGATAACCATTTATACTAGTATATTTGCCCGTGTTAACATTACGGTTTTATCCAGAAAATACTATAAAAAATAACCAATTTATTTTTGTAGAGTTTAACTTTTACACACTTGTATTTGAGTCTATACACAATAAATAAAACACTTTTGTATTTAAAAAAATATAGTTACATTCTTCATCACTCCTTAATCATTTATGTACATTACATTTTTAGATTTGGAAGGGTGCAAACATGGTCGGACGAGACATACTCGTCCGACCTCCTCGACCGTTCGATCCCTCGAGCGTAGGCTCTGTCTTGCCCAACCCGAGGGCACATGCTCTGTCTCGCCCAACCCCTCGAGCGTATGCTCCGTCTCGCCCGACCTCGAGGGTGCAAGCTCCGCCTCGTCCGACCCCGAGAGCGTAGCCTATATATTTCCCGACCTCTCGAGAGTAAGCTCCACCTCGTTTGACCCCTCGGGCGTAGGCCATGTAACTAAATCGAAAATTGTTCCTTATTCTAAAAAAAAACACTTTTGACTCCATATAGTTTTCTCAGTGGCATGACCAAGAGGGTGCCGATTCTACATGCATGGCAACAAGGACGACTGCCCCCTCATCTGCAAAACAACAACAACAACCCAAAATTTGCTAACATTAAGAATTCAAAAAGAATTCAAAATTTTCGTAATGGTGGCCGACCACCAAACCCATCTCCATACCGCATCTGACTCTCTAGTGCCGGAGTAGGAGGTGCAGCTCATCTACGTCCATACTCAGCACCATCACCGCCGCCATTTATCAATGCAAATCAAACAACCAACAAATATCTTTTTAGTAATCAAGCATAAATAGAGAGAATATATTTTTATTTATATAAAAAATAATTTAAACAATTTTCAGCAAGAAACATCAGCGCCTCCCTTGCACCCCTGCAATCCATTATTATAGTCATAAATAAAAGGCCCAAAAAAGATATTGTCAGTCAATTTTATCAAAACTACCAAACACAATTAACTATTTTGGTACTGTTGTCTGCGGCAGCAAGCCGGCTGGCCAAACAAAATCATCCAGTATTGCATCTAGTAATAGAAAGCTGACAAAAAAACTACTATAGTACTGCATCAGCCAAAAAGATATGCACATAGAAATACATCTCCTGCAGGAGCACATGCCTACGCAGGAAGATGGCTTCATGTCTTCAAGCCCAACTATCTTCAGAAGTGTCAACAAACTTGTTTTCCCACAATTACACAATATATCAAGTACTTGGTGTATTTAAACGTGCTACGCTACAACAATATCAACATCTAGAGATAGTCAATTGATCATCTATCAACTATCGTAATTTAATAACAATGGAAGTGAAAATAATATTTTCCACTGAAAAAGTAGACTTATAATCAGTTAATTAACGAATAGTTAGTTCTGCAATGTTTGTTTACCTGCTTGATATCCTTTTTTATGGCCTGGACCTTTAGGCGTTTCACCACAGCACTTTTTTGTCAGTTGCTTAAGTGTCACCTAGTGGAGGAGTCAAAGGAGAAGAAATAGGCACCATAGCATGATCTGCAAGCAAATTCTTTGTAGTTGGTATTCCCTGCAACAAAATGCCGAGATCTATATAAATATTTACTCTAAAAACTTAACATCCCTTGAAAATTTAGCTTGGTAAGTTTTGATCGACCCAGTAAGTAATCCTAGTATCCCTACTCTAACGCATCCAACCTTAGTAATAGCAGCAGTGAGAGCGGTTTTGCCATGATCGACGTGCCCAATGGTGCCGACGTTCACAAGGGGCTTCCTGCACAGATTGATCCGGATTGGAAAGTGAATCACGCGAAGCAAACAAACCCATGGAAATAGATAATCATGAATCACCACGAGTCTGAAACAAGAGTGGTGTGCATGGAACGGATCTGGGCCAAGGAGTACTCACGTGCGCGTGAAGGTGGACACGGACCTCGCCCAGAGGGTCGCGGCTGGGCCGGCGCTGCCGCCGCCGCCGCCACGGGTGCATTGGTTAGCGCGGCGGGTCCTGAGATTGCGGCGGCGCGAAGGGTGGGGTAGGAGAAGAGGCAGCAGGGACCGCCGTTCCGGAGCACCCCCGTGTTTTTTTTCGCGACGCGAGTGGGATTGGCGTGTTTTTTTTTTCGCGAGGCACGCGAGTGAGATTCGATTTTTCCGGGAGGCACGCGAGTGGGATCGGGTTTTTTTTTGCGACGCGAGTGAGATCGGCGTGTTTTTTTCGCGAGGCACGCGAGTGGGATTCGATCCCTGAAGCTTGTGCGTGGGCGGTGTGGGAGAAGGAGGGTGAGAGCCTGGTTGTGGGGTCAGGAGGTGAGATCAGGCTTCTCACTCTTCTAGAAGATTTCAATTATAGTAGAGATTGATGAGAGAGAGAGCGCTCAACATTTTTCCTTTATTGATTAGATTCTAAAACAGCTAGTGCCAGATGTGTCAGATATAGATATGAACATATAGTTGGATATGCATTCAACAACATATCCAAATTTGGATATAAGGTAGGATCCAATTAAACTATTCTAGTGAATCTCCAAAAGACTCTCCATATATTTCCTAAATGCTATAAATAGAGATTTATGTAAAAAATTGCCTTCTAATAATTTTTCTAAATGGTCATCCAAATATAGTCATCTTATATTCTGGATTTTTCTCTGGCCAAAAATAGAAGATGAGAATGACTCTTTAGAGTGTGCATGAGATATAGAAAAACTATTGGAGAGTGAAAAAAAAATATAGAAAACTATTTTTTATATAAATGGCTCTCCAAATGATGATTTAGATATTGAGATTTAGAAAAGCTCTTGGAGATGCTCTTACACTCCCAATGACTTGGTCATGCTACTGCAGGGATGGGCCTACCTTTATTTAAGGGTTTAAGGGTATTCAGTTGTATACTGATTATTTTTCCAAGAAATTTTTATACATATAATGTATGCATGTATGTGTATAAGAAAAAAAATAAAAATAGAGCTAAAATAACAGGATTGGCATGAATTGGGCCAAAACAATAGCCTTCTTCTGCTCTCACATCTACTCCCTCCGTCCCTAAATAATTGTCGTTATTAATGTCCCTAAATATTTGACTTGATTTGTAGAAAATGTGTGCAACATTTGTATCTCCAAATAAATTTATTAAAAAATTAGATTCAAAGATCTTTCCAATAATACAGTTTAGCCACTTATCTCAATCTCCCCTCGTAACCTATTCTTGGGTTCCAATTCCTAGGTCTACTGGAACACCACCATCAGGACTCCTTGGATATTTTTAAAAATATATAAATTGATAAATATTTTTGTTGTTTACAGTTCCTCCTGTGGGTGGCTTGTGTGGAACACCACCATCAGGCCTCCTCCTAACCCTCTTCTCGCCGAAGCATGCCACTGGACACCATTAATCCCAAGGAGGGAGGGCCTCCTCCCAACCCTCTTCTTGCCAAAGCATGCCACTAGACACCATTAATCCCAAGGAGAGCGGTAGCATGGCTTCTCCTTTTTCTCCTCTCACTACTTCTGTTGGTGGGAGCGATGGATCTAGTGGCCTAGTTGTTGCATCCTACATCCCTCATACCGGATCTACAGGAGCTTGGTGTCTTCAAGCTAGTTTTGACGGCGCTATGGCGGGCTCATGAGCAGTGGCTTGAAGGCAGACCATGCAGTGGCATGGAGACTACGTGTGCGGAGTTGCATTGGCAATGTGTACTATTGCGCATGCATGAAGGCACATAGGTTGCCCAATGTGAGTGTGTGGGTGCAAGACACGCGTGAGGTGGCAAGGGAACAGTGGCTACATGTGAGAAAACATAGCATCTGTGATTGCAGTGGCACTTGGGCATGATTGTCACGGAGTTGTTGTGATGTCGAGGAGGCACAAAGTTCGCATATGAGGAAACATGATGGTGCACCAAGGTGAGGATATGGTGGTGTGGTGTTCCCACCAATATTGACGTGGAGCAAGATGATGTTGGGGTGAAGGCCAACAACGTGCGAGAGGTTTTTGTTAGAGTGGCGGAGTGCTAATGATGGCGGTGTGGCCTTTCTAGAGTGGCGCAGTGACACAAAGCTCCACACTGATGTGGCCTTTCTAGAGTGGCATCAAGCTCCACACTGATGGTGGCAAACTCTCTAGTTGTCATAATTTGTCTTGAGGAGGATAAAGGAGTTGGCGTGGACTCGAGGTGTGAGTGTCATCAGTGGGAGAAGGCAACTAAGATGAGATCATATGCACAGTAGTGATTGGAACCATGGCTCTTCTATGTGGCAATTGTTGGCCGGCGGTATGGTAGGGCCATACGCCATCTGTGTTCGCAAAGTTGGCATGGAGGACGGTACAAGAGAGGTGGACAAATAGAAATGCTTTGTTAAGGTATCTGTGTGGTTTGGCAATGGGTTGTTTCACATCGCGGTTGGTCGTTCGTACGCCTGGACAACATGCATGGTGGCTATCTAGCTCTGCACGGAAGGGGCCAATCTGGTGCGTGACAACATTGTAGGCAGCGCAATGGAATCGATGACGTGGTAACTACATGGCTTGACGCGACTAGTCCTGCATTATACAGTGGCTGATTAGGTGTGAGACATCGCCGGTGACGACAATGCAAGGCAATAGTTATGCAAATAAACTTTTTTTGAGAAACTTGTCAAAGGATAACTTAAAAAAACAAAAAAGGCACATTTTCTATAAATTTTGTACTTAACTTGTTCTAAAAATATAGATGGGCAAAATTTTGCTTATAGCATATATATAGTGAAGCAAATGGAAAGAATGAGTGCTAGGAAATGCACTTTCTACCTCAGGCACAAAACCATCAATAATACTCCATTCCGTAAGGAAAAAATGATTTTAAAGGTAATTGTACTGTAGTAATAATAAATGACAATGGTTTGCAAAAGTAATAATGATATAAGTCGGTGGCTCACTGTTTGAAAGTACTTATATGAATAATCCCTCCATCCCCCGAATATAAGACACGATTTGATTTGGTACAGTCTTCAAAAATATATTTGACTTATAATTTCTATTATAATATATAATTTATGGGAATGAAAGTTTTATCACCAGAAAGTATTTCTAAATATAAATTTAGTGTAACTACTTTTTTAATACAGATTTGTTATATAACTAGTAGTCAAAGATAAGAAAGTTTGAATTTTAAAATATGTGCATGCCTTATATTCATGGACGAAGAGAGTAATACACATTGTCTTTTGTATTTATAAATAAAGTAATTATCTAATCCAATATAATATGTAAAACAACATGTGAAATTTTACAGGGTCAAAATTAACAGCAGGTACTTTATTTCACAAATAAATTTCCGTTTGTTCCATGCTTACATATACATGGAGCTAAATGCCAAATAGATGAACAGTACCAACTACCAAGGCACACGTCGTACATACACGATGTTACCTGGAACAAAGATTTGCCCAGGAATTTCATATGATATGCATGTTGGACGTACGTACGATCGATGCTGACTGCTGACCGTTGATCGAGTACCGGCAAACCATGACGTACGGCAGATGCATGCATGCATACGCATTCATGTTTTGCTCAAGAACAATGTGATGAAATTATGAAATAATTATAGTGTTTTGCGTGACTCAAACTGTTGTGGTCTCTCCATGCTGCAGAAAGACTAGAATTTGGTTCGTCGTCGTTGTGTTGCTTCTTCTGAATTCAATCCTCCATGTTTTATTTGCAATATCGTACGTACGTCTTCTCTCAGTCTCTCTCCATGATCTTTCGCATCCAAATCCATCCATGTCACATGCCTTATTGGCCCGTTTTCATTGCTTGTTCTACGTAGTACGTACTGTCTGCAGATGCCACGTGGTCGACCGCTGGCTAATTCCTGGGACTGTACACTGTATCACAATGACCACTTGACCAGTTGTCATCATAAACTAACAGTAGTAATAAGAACTAACCATATCCACATAATTTGGTTATATATATGTACAGAAAGGTATAGGATTAGCTCACATCTATTTCTTATTATTTAATCACTAATCATCGTCAGATGACTTGCTCAAAGGTCAAAACGTAGGAAGCATGCTCATGCATCTTCGTTGGTCCAGATTATGACTTCATGTTGTATGGAGAGAGGCGAGAAGAACAGGCAGAGAATTCCAAGTGCACCTCAAGAAGATAGATTATTTAATTTAGAGGACTAACCTTTGAACAAATATACTTCCACCATCTCAAATTATAAGACGTTTGACTTTTTTGACACCAAATTGATCACTCATCTTATTCAAAAAAACTGTACAAAATATCACTTATTTTGTCGTGGTTTACTTCATTAATAAAAGTTCTTCAAGAATAACTTAAATTTGACTATTTTTACACAAATTTTTTGAATAATACAAGTGTTTAAACTTGGGTCCAAAAAAATCAAATGTATTGTAATTTGAGATGGAGGAAGTACTATGAAAAAGAGTAGTGGTCAGAATTATGTTTTGGGACTGGGGAATTAAATACTCAGATGACTTATTTGTGACCAGAGGAGTAATAATAATTAATCCTCCCTAATCAGTGCCTAATTCAGCATGACCATCTATGCAGAAAACTTGATATGATTGAGACATTTGCCAGCCTTTTAATTTTCCCTGGTCCTGGTCCTAGCTACTAGTTGGCATTTACAAAATACAGCACAAATTGCTGTGCAGGTTTACCTTTTCTAGAGCACGTGATGTGACGACCTGATGGTGATTCCAGCAGGGAGGAAAATGCAAATTGCAGCGTGGAGGAGGTGGCCATGCATGGTCCACTATATTGGAGAGCTAGCTGTTATTAGATGTGTAAGTTAAGAAACACATTGATAATATCATTATATGCACTACTAATAAGGGCCAAAGCTAGACCTAATAAAGGATCCAACAAGGAGAGGTAAAGCCTTTGGTGCAGGCATTGTAACTAAAGAGAAATTATTATTGTATCCAGGAAAAAAAAACAGCATCTGATTTTCCTCAAGAGCTAGCCAGGTAACAGCAAAAATCGGGTATTTCAAATACAGCCTTTTTTGGCTGCACTCTAATATCTATCCACCCCAATCCATGTGTATATTGGGATGAACTGGGGTTGAAAATCCAAATATCTATTAAGGTGGTTTCAAATGAATTGCCAGGATTAGGGTGAATCAAAATGCAGCCAAACAAACCCTAAGACGGAATTGTGTAACTCGAATGATTGTACATGTATTTATCGGATGGAAACAAACTAGAGGCTTTTTTGGTACCCTCTAGATCACATGGCCGACCAATAATTCTTATGGTCCCAATTGGCTGCAGCTCCAGCTGCAGATGGATTCTATTTGGTGCAGCTGCAGAAAAAAAAAAGGAGGAATGAAGAAAGAAACATAGTCCACTGTGAGGTCTGTGACTCAAGTCTGGATTGAGTACCGGCCGGAGACAGCAGGTCCAGATTCGCAGGGAGAGCTAGCCTGTGATGCAAGGAATCCAATTCTGGCCTCACAAGCTCTTTATTTTCTCACGGTTTTGCCCACATTTTCCTTGCGAGAAGAAAAGAAAGCTAGCCAATTGCAAAGAACACCAAGAAACCCAACAGGACGACTAGCTATTCCTATTGTTCGGGGATACTACACGCAAACAAAGCTTTCTCGGCGACGGTTTGCAAATTCCATGGACTCTCTTTTATTGCATTGAGAAGTAGCTAGCGAACCTTCTTAGACTCTTAGAGGCTATGCATGTTAATTGTTTATATGGCCACGATTTGCTGATGGAAATTAGTCCATGTTTTTTCCATGGAAGATGACCCAAGACACTGGTAATAATAAATATATATGGTTCGAGAATTCGATCGGTTGAGGTCTAGGTTAGGTTTAAGATAGACATTTTGTAACAGCTTATGAAGAATGGAATATGGAAGATGCCAAAGACACAGACAGTCAGTCAATAAGGCGACAGAGACACCACCGGCACTGCACAAAGAAGAAATTTGGAAATTGGATTTCACGGATAAATAGCCCAAAAAACGATTTTTTGTAAGAATATTATTATATAAAAAACACTCAAGCATGGACTGGAGAGACCCTAACGTAAAGAATGATATCCAACGAGTTGCATTATTGTTGGTTTATAATGCGTTGGGATTGATTCTCGTATAAAATATTTTATATTCTATCTTTTCCAAATTCTAAGTCATTATGGTCTTTTTTTAGATGCATATAGTTTTAAACTTTTTTATTATATTTAGATAGAACATGTATATATCTAGTTGTATAGCGGAAAAAAAACTATGTAGAAAAACTCAAACGACTTATAATTTGAAACGGGTGGAGTATAAAGTTGTTTACTTGTTTTCCTAGGTGGAGCATGCATGTCCTGGTCCACAAAGAACTGATTGAGATTCAAAGAAATCATTCGATCTAAGTTTCAGCTAAATCATGAAGAGGCCTTAATTATTCAAAGTTGCCAACATATGCCTTTTGTTGTGAGATTATTTTTTAAAGAAGTTCATTTAATAATTAACAATGTTCATCCAAATAGTAGTTAGCTAATTTAAACACCATATATATAAATGCTACATGATGATACATTGTTTCTGTTTAATTAGCTATATATATGACTATATCCTACATGATTAAACATTCTTAACTGTTTCACCCCAATAATTGGCTAAACAATAGATTATCGAGAAAACAAGGTGATGCAAGAACACCGAAGAAAAGAAACCCACCAGGACTATTCCTATTCTTATTGAGAGCTAGCTAGTGAACCTTCTGAGAGACCACATTTTGCTGATGGATAGGCACGAGATCGAATTATATTGGAGTTTTTCCATGGAAGATGAGCCCAAGACATCGGGAATATGTTCCAAGAATTCGCTTGCCGTCTATAGGTTGATATAATAAGATATTGTAACAGCTGGGTATGAATAACAGAATATGAAAGAAGATGCACAACATCTTAAAGATGCCACACAATCAAGCAAATAAGGTGACAGTGACACCACGGGACACTGAACAAGAAACTAGCTAGGGTTGAAGGTGTGGATTATCTTGAACATTGGATTGCATGAAGAATAATGCAATGGCTCAAAAAACCAATTTTTTAAGCATAAAAGTATAAAACACTTAGGTATAACATAATTGAGTGATATCCAACAAGGTGCATTATTGTTGGATTCTAATAATGCACCGATCGGTGCTCGTATTTAATACTCTCGCATTTAAAATTGTGCAAGTCATTATTAGTTTTTTAGATATTACTCTAGACTTCTAGAGTCTAGATCTAGACATCCAGATACATGGTAAAAACTATGATTAAAATAGCCAAAACGACTTGTAATTTACAATAAGAAGGCATCTGATATAAAAGATGTTTTTTTTTTGCTACATGCATGTCCATAAAGAAGGGATTGAGATTCAAAGAAGTTTTAGAAAAACCATCAAGAGGCCTTAATTAGTTATCGTAAGCTGCCAAGTTGTGAGATGAAATGGGGAGATTACTTTTTTAAAAAAAAAATGTTTTGTTCATTTAACAACAATGTTTGTCTAAATACTCGTTTAGCCTATTTAAACATTACATGGTGATACGTTTAATCGACGCTTTATTCTATACAAAACAGCCCTTATTTGAAGGTTCCACCATGATAATGGCTAAACAGGGGATGGTTGGCCATTTTTAGGGTTTAAAAGCGCTTAATTATACCGCTTAGTAAAGAGGTATACTCCAACAAATAAGCTTGAAGATATATGTAGTAGATTTTGTAACGTGAACTGCTCTTTGCATCTGATGCTTTTGCCTTCTGATCATCTTCCCTGGTTAGCTCTCTTTGTACGAAGTAGGACAGGAACCATCCGTTGTTCATGCCTGTTTAATTTGACTTGTCAAAGCTTTGCTGGCAATGTGATTGAATCCTTGATGTTAGCTCGCTCGTCATCACCTTGACAGGGACATCCTCTGGCATATCCGGAAATTTGGAATTGGGGTCGCAAAGATCAAGTTGCCACAAGCATCCAACGGCTCTCTGCCAATGCCGGGAAGCTTCATCACACCTTAGCTAGCTAGATCGACTAGAGGTTGCCATGGCAGGACAGGTCCATACCTGCACTGCAATCCTTGAAGCTTCGTTCCTCCTCATCCATGGCATGCAGTAGGTTGATCGAGCTTGCTCACTATATATATATACGGCGCCATCCATGCCGACCTCTCCATCTCAAGTCATCAGCTCCTCTCCAAGCTAGCTAGCCTTCATTCCACAAAACCCTATTAGCTTAAGAAATCTATCTTCTCGATCGTCTTCAGTTCCCATAACTAAGCCAATTAACAATGGTGGTTCCCGTGATCGACTTCTCCAAGCTGGACGGCGCCTCGAGGTTGGAGACCCTGGCACAGATCGCCAATGGCTGCGAGGAGTGGGGGTTCTTCCAGCTCGTGAACCACGGCATCCCACTGGAGCTTCTGGAGCGCGTCAAGAAGGTCGCCTCCGACAGCTACCGCCTCCGGGAGGCCGGGTTCAAGGCGTCGGAGCCGGTGCGCACGCTGGAGGCGCTCGTCGACGCGGAGCGGCGCGGCGAGGAGGTGGCGCCCTTGGACGACCTAGACTGGGAGGACATCTTCTACATCCACGACGGCTGCCAGTGGCCGTCCGACCCGCCGGCGTTCAAGGAGACCATGCGCGAGTACCGCGCCGAGCTGCGCAAGCTCGCGGAGCGCGTCATGGAAGCCATGGACGAGAACCTCGGCCTCGATAGGGGCAGCATCAAGGCCGCCTTCTCCGGCGACGGCCGCCACGAACCGTTCTTCGGCACCAAGGTCAGCCACTACCCGCCGTGCCCGCGCCCGGACCTCATCACCGGCCTGCGCGCGCACACCGACGCCGGCGGCGTCATCCTGCTGTTCCAGGATGACAAGGTCGGTGGCCTGGAGGTGCTCAAGGACGGCAAGTGGACCGACGTGCAGCCGCTCGCGGGCGCCATCGTCGTCAACACCGGCGACCAGATCGAGGTTCTCAGCAACGGCCGGTACCGCAGCGCGTGGCACCGCGTGCTGCCCATGCGCGACGGCAACCGCCGCTCCATCGCCTCCTTCTACAACCCGGCCAACGAGGCCACCATCTCGCCGGCGGCGGTGGAGGCCGGCGGCGGCGAGGCGTACCCCAAGTACGTGTTCGGCGACTACATGGACGTGTACGCCAAGCAGAAGTTTCAGGCCAAGGAGCCCAGGTTCGAGGCCGTCAAGGCGGCGGTGCCCAAGTCATCTCCGGCGGCATAAATAAGAAAAACACAAGGGGCCGGGGAAACCAATTATTTAAAAAAAAATAGTAATTTATTTGTTGGATATAATAGCCGGAGAAATATCATAATATAATTATAATAAATACGGGTTAGCATTTGGGGTTTTTCACTGTGTTTAACTTTAGTGGCATGGTATGATGCTATATTGAAGTTTGTTAAGCACATGCACATCCAAATATTGGGGTTTTTTCATGTACTTAATTAATGTGATAGTGATTTTATGTAAAAGTTGTAGTCGAATGCAATAAAGAGTTTGTTTGGCATGACTCGGATGCACCGCTCCTTGGTCAGAACCAAGAGGCCCTATATAGCACCAAAATGTGACTACATGTCCTTACATGTAAAATAGATCCAGCTCCTCTATTCAGCACGCGAAAGCACTTCTCCTTGAGTAGTGATGGGAATATAACGACATTTTCACAGAATATGTATGTAGCTTTCAGTGGTTCTATGATTCGGCTCGAAATGACCGAATTTCGATGAGATTTATCCATTTCGGTGAGGTCCGAAACAATAGCATACTAGCCAAAAAAATCAGTTGAATTCAATTTTTTTGTTAAGTCTTTAGTTCAAACATGCCTATTAGTTGTTACTTCAATATAGAAGTGCATACCTTCAAACCTATAATTCAATTGTTTCATATTCATGCCTATTAATCATATATTGGCCAAAATTTGGTCAAATATTAGCCAGATCTGAATATTTTGTATCGGTCTGAATAACTGAATCCCGGTCCAAAGTTTTCGAAATTTCCGAGATTCGCCCATTTCGATGAAGTCCGAATTTTTTGGTGATTTGAATACCAGAACCTTTCCAGCTCATATTTTTTCGGGTCTTCAGCCATCTATACATCAATCTTAGATATCTGCATAGAAGAAAAGCCTAGCGTCATTTCTCTATTGCATTCATACGTAAGAGAGGTACCTATATCTCTTGGCCGTTATATTATATTATATATTTATATATACGAGGATGAGCGAGGTTACTTTTGGAGTGGAGTGTGAGTAGAGTAGGGTCCCCAACAACTAGCTATTTGTTTCATAAAAAAAACAACTAACTATTTAGTTAGCTATTATGACGAATGACGTAGACAAATAAAAAGTATGATAGAGAAGAGTCACTAGCGACGAGCAAATAATTAACATATTTTACATAGTCTAAGAACATGAGAGATGAATGTGTAGGTTCAATAATATATAATAATTTTTTTTTATCTCTTACCTCCATATTAGCTAGTTATGTAGGTAACACCATCATTGCGGACGCCTAAGTAAGCGATGATGGCATGGGCCGGCCAGCATGTCAACTCTTGATATATATGGACCACCATTTGTGCATGTCCAACTCATTCCGTGTGGCGACGGCGACACTGCCTTTGCCACTTGCGGCGACAAGACAAGAAGATCGACCACAAGCAGCCTCGCTGCAGGGCAGCCAGCCACTCACTCACATGCCCACACATCTCTCTGTCTCTCTCTCTCTTCTGGAGCTAGCGAAAAAAGGCCTGCATTTGGGTCCACACAGTACAGGATGCTGCTAGCAAAGAGTATCCATATATTCTTAACAGAGTTTTATCCATATATTCTACAAAGTACTAACTTGATGATGGTAATGATGCTGCTAGCAAAGAGAGTTTTATCCATTCATTCTACTAAAAACTAACTTGATGATGGTGTTTTGTGTGAGAAAAATATTGTTCGTTTACTTAAAAGTACTGCTAAATAGTGCTGATTAACAAGATCGATGTACACACTTTCCGTTTTTAAGGCTGATCGACACCAAATGCATGTCAAGTATAAATGTTTCTGGTGCAACGTACTTACCATGAGCACATTTGTTCAAGACCAATAGTGTATCATAGGTGATATGATGATATTCTTGAGTAACTAATTAATTAACAACCCCAGTTGGGGCATTAGGGATTGTTACTTGATAACCCTCCGCATCACTCACTCTAGATCATGGTCAAACCGAACATTGGGAGGGAGTTGGTCTTAAAAAAATGACACAGAGTTAGGAAAAAAAAAAAAGGGACAAGCGTAGATAGATAACAGAAGGTCACAATGTATCTGGCCTGCATTTACACACAAATGGGAATCCTCATTCACCGCAAGTATTTGGTAATCGTATTACATGTCTGGTTCAGAACATGAAACATAAAGTGCATCCCCAAAGAATCATGTAGTACTCGTTTCACAAACAAAAAAAAGAAACATGTAGTACTCAGTTGATTAGTACTACTGTACTAGTCAACTACTAACAAGTAAATCTCAGTTCAGGCACTAGAGTCGTCACAGAATAATCTTGTCCATAAATAAATAAAAAATTAAATTAAGGGACCATCTATATATCCTCCGCTCAAATATTATCATCCTCAAAATATGTTCATGTCACTTTAATAGCCGTTGCATTAATTAAAATTTTAAACTCAAGAATCCAGATCCATCTCTGTCTCTCATTATATTGTTTCCATACTGAAAAGGTGCGGCAAAAATGGCAAGATTTTCATTCGATTTTGTAGGACATTTATTTTTTTTAGCTGTAACATTTAAGTTCTCTACTGGGCCAGGGTGACATTTTATTGGGCTATAAGATATACCACATTTGACATTTATGCTAATAAGGAAATATGGTGGACGAATAAATACGATTGCTCAAAAATAAATGTAGTTTGAGCATCTCTATTGTCCCCTCATGGAAAAAAATATTGTTCCCTCCCAAGTGGAATATATCCGCTATCGGAAGGACTAGTATCCAATCAAAAGAATCAATACCTTCTCATTTCTTTATTTTAAAAAAATCGACATCATCTTCTTTCTATCAAAGATAGAGAATCCGTGATAATTATGTATACCTCTTAAAACGAACCGAGTAATTCGGCCTGTTTTAGTATCGAACGTAGTCTCAAGCATTGTATTGTTTATTACATGTAATTTACCCTCTCCCTTGCAATTCCAGCATGCATAGTACCAAGTCAAACCGTTATAAAATTGACTGAGTTTGCATAAAAATGTCAATTTTTAAGACATCCAATAAATGTTCTATTATTAGATCATTCACGAAGCACAGCATACATATTTTGTGTTGTAAATACCGGAATTTTTCTATAATTGTAGCCAAAATTTCATATTAAAAATAAGAACATAATAAAAGTGAATATCATCCCCGGTTCCCATGCGCGGCACACACCAGCCCGCTTGGCCTCGCCCACCACGACCACCGCCCAGGCCGCCGCCGACCTCCTCGCCTACCGCCCACCCCCACCGTCGACACCGCCCATCCAGATGTCCTCCATCGCCGGCTCGGCGGTGATGAGAGTGTGGGTTGTCCCGATCTTTCAGTGGAGATTGATAACTACGATTTGACTGGAGAGACATTCACGATCCGACTACAACCATCCAAGGACGCTGCGCCTTAGCGATCGATACACCAAATCCAGCGGTTGCTCACGATCTTGCGGATCACAACCAACCAAACCACTAGGGTTATTCCTGCAAGCAATCGAAGAACAAGCAAGAACAAGTAGAACAAGCACTCGATTGCAAATAAGAGATGAAAGATCAGATGTGATACACATGAAGGTGGGGTTCCGAATCAGGTAGAACGGATGGTCTAGTCGACACACGCGTCTACAAGGAAGTAACAGCAGCTAAACTTTCATCTAAACAAAACTCAATCTGTTTGTGGCAGCTATAGGGGGATGTAAGGAGGAGGAAGGACGACCACAAGGGTCCTGGGGTCGTCCAACAACCCTACGATGAGTCCCTAATGGACTCAAGTTCATACACGGGTCATAGGCCCAAAATATGGTGACGCAGCACTATTGGCAGACAAGGTCTCGGCATTAAATCGTCAATTGCGGTCGCATCTGGTAAGATATATGTATGAGTCCGGATCCGTTAGAAAGTAGACTTGATAAGCTTTCCAAAAAGTGCTAGAACGTCCTAATCGGAGTCCATATGAAGTCGTGGCAACCGTCGCAAGTTTGGACTCTTCTGCAGTCTGAATTGGACTTCCAAAACGTGTTGGACTTGGACTCTTTCTTTCCTTGGATCCAAAGTGACGTGGTGGCCTGGTGGAGGACGTTAGGAACACGACCATAGGGCATTATATTTATCGATGCGCCACCATCTCCACTAAGCCATCTAGTCATCGCTTGACCATCCACTTTGCCTTATGACAAACATAGCACCTTAAGTGGCGTTGTCTCTCAACTTCGTCAGGCTTTTCGAAGATAGCCGTCATCGTATCCATCATCATGTGCCATATCGACAAGCCTCTTCATCATCACTGACGGGCCGCCATGAACTCCTTGGCAACATGACAACCATGATTAAGTCTGCCGATGGGCCCTGTCCTTACGCTTAAGGTGCCTCCCCATCTGCTCTCTTATCCGAGGGTTCTGCACTGTCATATAGGTCGTCGCGGTGCTGGCGCTGAATCCTACCTCTTCTGGGTCTTTAGTCAAACCCTTAAGGCACCAGGAGGAAGCTTGTCTCCGACGGAGCTGGTTGCTTGCATTTTCACTGCTTACATCGGCACTTCACCCAATGTTGGGATCCCTGGAGAATTCTCTTCGTTCGGGCACACTGTCATTAGCCATCTCCTCCATCTCCCCTCTGGTCGACACGGAGCCTGCCACGCCGAACGTGCACTGAGTTTCCCCCCCAGTCGAGTCACGTGCACGATCTATCCTCACTGATCGGGGGTGGCCCCTTGCGTACCAGGGTGCCTGATCAACAAAAACAAGGGTCGCATACCTGATTCGATCGGCCTGTGTAGTACCCATGGCACATTGGACAGTCATCGGCAAGTGTGGCAGCTTGATGGCCTGCCACCCAGCAATGCACGAATAAGGGACACCTCCATGGTCCTTGTTCGAAGCCATTCCCAAAGCTCTTCTTCTTCATGCCGATACCCGTTCTACACGTGATTCGCACATGATATCGCCTTGGGCTGTTTGTGAGTAACACCACACCAGTATGCCCTGTTGGCGCTGTTACCCTCATCTCACCCTCTTTACACCCTTTCTGTCATCGGCAAACCTTCTTGCGTCGTGCTTAGGCCACTTTGGTAATCAGGGTCTAACCGATGAGTATTCCTTCTGGCCAGCTTCCGAGGATCACACTTTGGTTCTCCTGAACTCCACCCATGATGTTTGGGAACGGTGCTGATCTATCTTCATCCGGTTTGCTGGGACTTTAGAGTTTTCAAACTTGATATCCCAGACTCGATCATCCGACTTGCAGCTGGCTGCCTGCACACCTTGCAATCAGTTGGTACTGTGTGAGTTGCGTTATGCCACTTAACAAGTACCTAATCTTCTTAACTCCTTCGGCCGAATGGAATCATTGAGTGGGCGCCAACTTGATTCGCCCCCTCTTGCAGCAATAAGGTCAAACATCGCTATCGGCCCTTGGTGACGTCCAAAGTGAACCCTCGTTCTCTTTCTGGCCGAAAACGGATAAGAACACATGACATCTTATCCATCCACCCATTCGGCCGCATCGACATTTCAGGCTCTTCATCCGACCCCGAGTCTTCTTCCTTTCCCGATGAAGGTCACCTTCTTGTTCCAAGTCTTCTGGGCTCAAAGGCTTTGACATCCTAACGGCAATCCTCAGCACCAGGGTGACATAGCGTCTCAAAACTCCTGGGACATTGGACTGTCCTTGATGTGCGTCATTAACCCTTGGGAAGGCCAAGTTCAGCCAGTTGCCGATCAATCAAACCACCCAACTGTAGGCACTTGTTCTTCATGTCCCGCCAAGCCTCAGGCAACCAAACATTCTTCTACCGATTCATCGTTGCCGTTGCCTCATTTGAATGACCATGAAATCGGTAAGACTACTTCCTCAAGTATACCACAAAGAAATACTTTGAAAATGCCTACTCCAGATCGGCCCAAGTAATTATAGAATTTTGGACGGCAATGATATGAACCACCGTGAATGCCGATCCAGACAAAGATTAAGAGAACAGATCTCACCCTTTAATTTCCTCCCCTGCTGGCAGCCTCCCCTCCCCGCACTGGATAATGAGCGGGTTTGATGTGCACCTTGTTGATGTGTCGTCTTGGCCGTAGAACTTAGATAAAATCGACACCTTATACCGATTTGAAGAGTAATCAAGTCATATTCAGGCGGGTACGGTTCCCGATAGGAGTACGAGATGACCTTGGTTTGATCCGGTATTGCTCTTTCAAGACTTCGGCAATTATGCCACCCAATACGCGATCCTGCACTTCCGATCATTGGCTGCTTGTCGACTGGTGGAGTCAGCTGACGCGCCTCATGGAGATGTGCAGTAGTTGTGCGCAGCACCAGTCAACTGGACGCTATCAAGAGCTGACTTACGCGATGGAGTTTGGCATGCCTGGCGAGTCGGCTGAATTGTGCCCCCGCCCCTTGAAGATACGCAGTTGGTCGCGGGCGTAGCACTAGTCATTTGCACAGCTATGCATCGCTTTACTTACCAATGGATGATTTGGCATACTTGGCGGAGTCGACAGAACCTCAGAAAAGGGGGGGGGAGGGGGGGGAAAAAAAAGGATTATTATTTCATTCATCGTTGTTGTGCCGCAGAAACCCGCCTTGAATGTAAGCTGGGCCTCCATAATAATACATCGGCGCGCCAGGCCTGCTGTAGCTGTGGCTGGGTTGACCCATCCAAGATTAAAGGCATCGGCATATGACTTGGCCGATGGTTGATAGCTGACCGGAGAATGCGGCTCTTGAATCCTGGCGCCATTGATCACTCAGATTAACCTAGGGAATCATTACTACTACCAGCTTGAGAGTTGCCGCCGAGAGAAAGACTTCCGGTGGACATAAACTGCTGCATCGGCACAGAGGCTTGCCCGATGGTGGCATCAGAGGTAACTTGGGATTACTTGGAGATCGCAGATGCAACTTGGTATAGTCGGAGCAGGCGCAGTGAGCTGTGTCGTCATATGAGCCAAACACGGCTGTGCTTCGCTGCCGCTGGCCGTAGAGTATCCCCCAGGCTGACCCACCTCACCTGCACTAGATTAAACAGCCAGCATACCGATTCGGAGGCATAATACCGTATCCCCACCAGTTAGCAAGGGGCTAGTCCTGAAGTTGCCGACGCGGCTGGATCTGCGTTAGAACTTGAAGTGGTCGCGTCGGCGTTCGGCTCCTGGTGATGTAGCCACACCGCATATGTTTTCCCCACGGTGGAAGACGCCATCGGAGTCCGCCGATGGGCATGCAAGATGCCAAACCAGGTTGATGTTACCTGGACCGGCATAATCGCGGTGCCCTGTCCTTCTTTGAATTTTGCGCGACAGCATGTAGACAGTATTGGACACACTTTAGAGTTGTTTAATTAAAACTTGACGTCCAAGCGGCGTTTAACCCTCTCTTTGTAGCTTTGCCAGGGTTGGCGTCATACGTGCACCGTTCCATGACAACGACGGATCTTGCTTCTGAATTGCATCGCCGCTCGCCTGCAGCGGCTGAAGGATTTAGAGATACATCTGCCTGTAATCCGTCCATTCGCCCGCTCCATGCCTGCTTCTGATCATCTTTCAATCGCCCAGACAACTTTCAATGACATTCCTCTGATTAACATCGGCGTATGATCAGCCATCAGCGGAAGTGTAGAATTGTTATAATCAGCTACCCACTGGACGTGCCAAAAGAGGTGTTGACACAAAAAGCGTCAGTCCTGTGAACACCTCGGGCTATTGTACCCAAAAGCTCGATTTCGATGTGCGTCCAGTCGATTTGACCCAACTCCAATCGACAAGGATGAGAACTATTGACAAACAGAAACGAGACGACATCGATTCCCCCGTACGTCAAGGCTCAGATTGATCACGGATAACATAGAGGCAGAGCTAACGAGGCAAACAACTATGCGCCCGGATTGCCAAACCTAAGATACTTCCCACCGGGAAACAAAACAAGGATTTTGACGGAGATCAAGAGATGCCGACCTCGAAAGCTTAAAGAACTCGTTTAAAGCTATACCTAATGCATAATAAGGGTAAACATGTGGTAAAAGTAGGATAAAAAGTAGAATTGAATGTATTGAATTGATTGATTTTATATTCCATAGCCCTTGGGCTCCAATTTATACCACCGCATGAGAGTTGTACAATGGACACCGACACATATCTATCCTAAAACAAACTCCTACTTCAAAGGAAACTAACTCGCGCAGGACCGGATAAACAATTAATATTTCTAAACAGAAACATACCTATTTTAAACGGAAAATAAACTACCCAGCAAGATTCGGAAACTCAAACTACTATAATAATACTGGCACAAAACACCAGTTTCCATAACTTCTTCTCGATGAAAACTTTCCATCGGCCGATCCCTTTTAATAATCGCCACCTCCTTCTTTGGCAATCGTAACCTTCGGGTTGCCACCACAAGTCTTCACCCCAACGGCAACGGTAACACTTTTCCTGATCGACAATCGCAACTGATCCTTTATCGGCAATTGGCAAGGCCCCTTCATCTGCGATCGAACAATAGGCAGCTCATCGGGCAATCGACAAGATCATCAATCATCCATCCTCCATCGGCAATAACACTTGCCTTTTGCAGCATTCATTCATCGGTAATATTGGTTCATATTTTTACCGATGCCGATGGAGAAACGGTCCATTAACCAGCCAAGGCCTCAACCTATTTGACACGTGTCGAAAACGGTGGTCAACAGCCCGCAATGGTTCCTTCACAGATCCTCCACCACTAATGGGATTGAGCTTCAAAACCTCAATCCCAACAGGGATCTCCACCACGCGGCCTTTAACACCACATCGCCATTCGGAGGGGATGCAGGGTAGAAGAGCCTGACTCTCGCCTGTGGAGTGCACCATTTCAGGGCGCGGGTCTTTTTCCTCGAGCCCATCGGCGGTGTGAGGGACAAAATGTGTCGTGCGGGGAGGTTCCCTCAACGTTACTTCTCCCGTACCGGCTAGTACATGCCCGGCCTGGGCGATATCATCAACCGGAGGGGGCACTCGCAGTGGTTCTAATCCTGAAGCCACTCGAGGGCGCCATTGCCGGAGTAAACGGGCCAGTTCTTCGCCACGAGCTCCCGTCCTGGCACCATGGGATGGAGACGCCTGAGTCCCTGGGAATTGAGCCCTACCACCGGGAAAAGCTCTGGCGCGGCTCTGAGACCGCGGTCTGAACTTCTCGGGGTCGTCGGTGCAGTTTATCCAATCGGCGGGTGCACCCGCTCTGGAGCGGGAACGCTACCTGCACGAGAAGGTGCCCAGAGCGGTCCCGTGTGGTGTCCGTTCATGGCAGAGGGAGGAGCCCGACTGGTCCTTGGAGGATGCGTGATCGTCGATGCCCAGAGGTTGCTGGGTAATGCACTGGTCGTGTCGACGTTGAACCGTGTATTTTTTTAATTTTATTTTTTTTTTTTTTTGATTATTTTTTGTTTTTTTTTTTTTTTTTTTTTTTTTGTCCCCCCCGATTCGCCCGGACCCACCCAACTTACGTCAACACTGGTGAGGTGGCCAAAACCTAATGTCACGCGGACGCTCCCACTAAGTTGCTTCCTCCTGGGGGGTTTTAACCTTCGAGTGTCTTTCATCTCTTCCTCTTGCAGGAACCGCCGCTCGATGGCTCACCACGTGGCCGCCCCCCTTTCCCGTACCGTCAGGGCAGTGCGCGGCGAACCGGGAATGGGATTCGCAGTAGCATGCATACGATGATTGTGAGGGCCCTTGGTGACAGATAATGGAACGATGATGATGAGAGACAAGGCGTCCTTTTGTTATCCCACCCCCCCCCGAGTGTGCCGTCCCTGTTGACGCCATGGGGTTCTGTGTTACCCCCCCACCTCGCCGGTAAAAGCGCCTACGATGGACAGCGCCGCCCGGAGAGGACGCTTGGCACACAACCTGTTCCCTGGGCGGTTTTCGGGGGGCAGTGTGCCGTGATTCCCCGGCCCCGCCCTCTTCCCGCCCCATCTGGGGAGAGCGAGGGCGGAGGGGCGGACCATCGGCTCGGGGGACCGCCGGCCCAGCAGTGGTGAGGCCCTGGCCGCGGAAACGCAACCTGCATCTTCTCCCCGAGGTAAGTTTGAGTTATTAGATGTTTTTCCTATGCCCTTTTGACGAAGGTAGGTTGCCCCGTTCGACATGACTGTGCGTTCTGTGGGTTTCAGGGTCGCCGGAGGCCACGCGCACGCGGGGTGTGAAAGACCGCGATAGGGGACGCCGCCACTGGCAGAGAGGGGCGGCGCGCCGCCATCCCTTGGTTCGACGGCTGTGCGCCGAGACCGGGAGTGGGGGTCCGAAACCCTCCCAGGGCGATGACCTGCCGGTTTTGCTGGATGCAGCCGCCACTGACCCCCGCAGACGCCGGCCACTAACGGCCGTCGCACCCGACTCATCACCCCCGGAGGATGGTATCCAAAGACGACATCTGTGGAAGGAGGGGCAGCCTGGGTGACCCCATGGTCGTGACCCGAGGCGGTCCAGCCGCCGCGTTGTCGGAGGAACGCAGCGTCGGTGACCGACGGCGGGTGAGGGCGGTGATGGCGGTCCACGAAGGCGCGAGGCGAGATGGCGCATGTCCGTGGGCGTGGGCGCCAAGGTCCGAGGCGGCGACAACCAGGAGCGAGTGAGGAGGAGCCTGGCCAGTCCCCTTCCCAACAAAAGTGTTCCGGCCCAGACACGGTGGGCCCCCCGGGTACCGTATCACCGAGGAGGAAGTTGGCGGCTCCCGCGGAGCGACGCGTCGACAGGACCGTCCTTCTCGCAGTCCAGCACGACCTCGCCGGGCGAGGGTGGCTGTTGCGGGGGAACGATGGCCCTAGTGCCCCTGCGTCGGCTTGGCCTGACCGGCCGTACCTATCGGGGACAAACGATCTGAATGCCTGGGATTACCGTACGAACCCGGGGGCGGCAGGTGTTCGTGCCTTGGGACGAACCACCGCGAGCTCCGGCACTGGAACCAAGAGGCTTGCCAGCCATCGGGAGCAAGAGCATCTCTTGGCGCGCGCGGTGGAGCTTATCCAAGGTGCGGTCGTGATCACTCTATCCGACGACCTCGTTCCCCTCATGGAAACGTGATGAGGCCGTCTTAGTCCATAAGAGTTTGTTTGCTCTTTGTTGTCGATTTCATTGACATTTTCCCTTTCGTGTCGATCCTGATGGCGACGAGCGTCGAGAAGTCAGAAATTCCACCACGCGAGGTCGACCGGTGGATATCACGGGTTGGAGGACATCCGCCTGGGGGAGTGTCGACGTCTCCGAAGAGAGGAGGCTCGTGGCGACATTACCGACAAAGGTGGGGAGCAAGGATGAGCAGCTGCAAGCTTCGGAGACTAGGGAGGGGTGCCCCCAAGTGTGGTGCACCAGAATAGTCGCCGCTGTCGGAGCGGTTTTCAAGCAGAGCGGTGCCGGAAGCTCTTGCTGATTCTGAGTCGACCTCAAGATGCAGGCGATGTAGCGTGTGTCGCGTTAGGCTGAAGTCGAGCCGCACTGACTGCCGAAGCGCACAGTGAGGCAGAGGCGCGACACCGGGCCGTTCCTCGACGCTGGACCACCATGGAGGAGTAGCACAACACCATGCGTTGCCAGAGTGACATCAAACCCGCCGAGAGCGCGACGACGTCGTGGCTTTTCTTCGAGGACCTACCGGCCCGTGCGCGCTAACGTGTGCCGACGCTCAACGAGGATCCGTACAATTCTCCACCCAGTCTGCTTAGTTGACAGGGTTTGTCCATCGCTATGCTCCACGCGATGGCTGATGGCCTGTATGAAGGAGAATGAAGGTGTGTTTCCTCTCTTTACTCTTTTGTACTGGCATTTTGCGGGCCGGGATTCGGAGGTTGAGGCCCCATTCTTCTTGCTCTAAGAACCTGCAAGCTGGTGCGCAGAGGCACAGCGCTGCGCACAGAAGGCTGTGCACAGAGTGTGCACCTTTTTCGTGGCCGTCACAGAACCAGTGTTGGCCTGCTCTAGTAGCGTTCCAAGCTCGGATCTGGGAGTTCGCTGCGCGTCTGGGATCCCCCCGCACAATTGGTCCCTCACCGCCTGCCACTATGACACGGTTGAACTCCTACGCTTGTCAGTGAACGGCTACCCCCAGGACGCCCCTAGAGGACCTTCTCGAAACCCAGAAATCGAAACTACAGCGGAGGACCAGCGGGCAATTCAGCCTGCCAAGCTCGAAGATGAGATCTTCCCGCCGTCCGAGGAAGTGAACCCATGCGTGGTTAGTGGGATCCAGGGCTCTGCGGCCCCTTGGTTAAGAAACAATTATTAAGGTAATCTTCTGCTACATCCGCCCTAGAGGCTGTTGACAAATTTTAATTGCTCCTTAATAGCTCATTTTACGTTCCTGCATTTTTTTTTCATTTCGATCTCACTATGCTCTACTTTTTCCGATAAAGAAGTATGATCTGCTCGGGCGGCAGTCGGGTGGAAAGTGCTTAGTTCCGGGAGCCGGAGCACCCTCGCGGCCCAATTGTCGGCCCTGTGAGTATTTTCTTTCTTGACTGGGAAAAGCAAAGTTTTCGATCAGCGGGAAAAAGTGCGGGCTTGTTGCGCAAAAAACTTTTTGGATAGAAACAACAGGGGGTTCCCCCCATTCCACCCCCTAGCGAGGTGTGCTCTGGCGCTTGCCGGGAGAGCACCATGCTGAGTGATTGGTCCGAGGGTCCACAATTTTATTCCAACTTCGAATTTTTTGCTTAAGAAAGGTTACATGCGAATGTGACAATGTTCAAAATACACTTAAATAAAAGTAAAAAAATGACATAGTTGTGGGTGCTCTAGGCGTCCGGCTCTTCCTCGCGCTCTATGGTCGACGTCCATCTTGTCTGCGGCCTCGGAACCGCCGCCACCCCACCTCCTCGCAGCACACCTCGGCCATGACGTTCTCGGCAAGCAGTCCACACTCACCACGGTACGCCCCCTTGAGGTCGGAGGTGACTGTGAAGATGTCGTCCGTCCCGACTCTTGAGCTTGAGGTAAGTGTAGGTAGGGGACGACCATGGAAGCTTCGCGTAGCCACGGCCACCCCCCCGTCCCGAGCACAAGCGAGGAATGTCCCGCGGTTTGGCCACGTTCTCGAACGTAAGGTCCTCGCTGGCGGAAGTTTTCCGCTCCGCTCGAAAGGTAGACGGGCAGTCGATCCCCGTGACACGATTTCCCTGGGAAGGGAGCCCTCGAGATGTAGCTATTTTTCCCTACTACAGGGCCAAGTGCTCGAAGGCGATTGTAGTACCTGATATTGATGCTGCTCACACACCACCAGCCCTTCCATCAGTACATGGTGAAGCGCATTTTCCCTAAGACGGGTTCCCCGACGAGTTGATAACGTACCGCGGGTGGAATTGTGCTTGGGTGATCGACTCGACAGTGAAAGGGATGTCGAACTCCGACCAGACGAGTGAAGGCAAGAGTCGTCGGGGCTGACTGCGAAGAACTCGCGCCGCTGCTTCTGCCGGCGCTTGCAGCCGTATGGCATCTGAGCCCCCCGAAGATCAATGCGGCACTTTTTCACCAGGCGGGGTAGGCGCTCCTTCCCGTGACCCGTCCCCGGTCCTGTCCGTCCGGTTGTGCCTTGGCATCGGTTCGGCCCTTGTCAGGAACGGCTTGAATAACCAGGCCATCATTTCACACAGAGACCTCCTGGAAGTGTGTGCTTGAACCGCTCCGTGTGGTATGGGCACGACTATAGGTGAGCATGTCGTACCGAACTTGCCCCCCATTTTTTCCGCCCTGTGGGCGGAGTGGGGGGAGCCTTGCGGTCCTGCTGCCACGACATCGTATTCGCCACCGCCGCGCTGCGGCATTGCACATTATTCTTGCTCCAGATATGGGCGTCGGATTAGGAAGCCGTCCTACGCCAGCGTCTTCCGCTTCCTTGAATGCCCATCCCCCATTACGGGGTAGGAAAGATCGCACCTGTGTGACCCCACTTCACCCAACGTATCGCTCCGTGGCGATGTCGAGGATTCCTCTCCTTGGTGTGGGTGGGGGCGAGCTGCGGCCCAGCTTCGTGGACCGCAGCTTACCAGGTGGTGCCCGCGAGAAACGCCCCTACCACTTCCGTGGTCGTCCGTGGCGGGGAGCTCGTAGCCCTACTGGGAGAAGCAGACCCAAATGTAAACCCGGAGGGACTCAACCATACTTTTAGCCTTCAGCTTGCGGGAGAACCCAGGGGTTCCCAGGGTGCTCCGTAATTGCCCCTGGAAGTTCCCGACAAGGCCCGCCGCAGGAGCTTCTCCACCCGTCTAATTGTGTTGGGGGTAGATCCCGAGCCACGTATAGGGTCCCAAGTCCGAGAGTGTGGAGAGGCCGTTGCGGATGATGAACCTCGTCGCCAGTCCCGCAGTAACCGGCGTCCTAGCCGGCGAGGCGTGTAGTCGGAGTGCGAGCAAAGCCCGGGGTTCGTTTCCCGTGCGCGGATACCGGATGAAGTTGGCTTGGTTGCCGCGGAAACATTGTGGGAACGGAGCGCGCGATAGCAGCGAATGAGGCCACAGGGCCCTCGGCATCCCGAGAGTGGAGGCCGATCTTCGTCGCTGTCGTAAATCGCCACCACGCCGGACGTGGTAAGCCTACTGCTCGCTCGTCCATACTTGGCATTTAAATCTTTATGCGCTGCGTCGAGCTTGTCGCCGCATGTCGCGCTTGTCGCCTACGCAAGCATGAACAGTCGGACGTCGGTGTCCGTGCGGTGTCGGGATCCTGGTGAACCGAGCCCTCGCGGTCGTTAGGGCGCCGGGTCATCCTGAATGCAGAAGTAGGAGCCCGCGACGAGCGCGATCGGATTTCTCTGTCGCTTGCCTTCGGGACCAAAAGGGTAGCGGACCGCATCGCTGCTCCGTGATTGTTCTGACCTCACCACCGCACTGAAAAGTGCGGGGGGTCGTGCTCGTCGTTATGATGCGTTGGTGAACCGCTCGGGCTTCTTCCCGGCCTAGCTGCTTCACGCTCGATAGCCTTTTCTCGCTCGACACGTACGACCCCGATGCTGCCCTTCCAGGAGCTTCAGCTCCAATACGAGGAGCACTTGAAGGAAAGCGTCGCTGGGGTTTCAAAGGAACTGCGTGTCACCCCTGAAAGGTCCTAGTATGGCTAGAGGGGGGTGAAATAGCCTATAAAAAATTCTACAAATCACTAGCGCAAATGGTTAGATAACACTTAAGCGAACATATGCTCTAGCCCTACGAGGATGCAAGCCACCTATCCAATACAATTCTTAGTTAGCTAAGTGCTATCATAATCAATAGCAAAGAACCTAAAGCACTTAGCACAATCTAGCAATAAACACTACAATCTAAGCTAACAAACTAACTAGAGAGCTAACTAAGGCAGCTACAACCTACACGAAGCTAGCAAAAACAAGAATAAGAAGAAAGTACATGCGAGGATTCAGGGTGATTGTTATACCGATGCCTTGTGAGTGTATGGATTGTCAATGTAGAGAGCCATCACACTGAAAAACCAATGAGTAGCCGAGAGACAATATTACAATCGCTTTTTCCTCACGAGTTCACTAATGGTTTTGCCACCAAGCCTAGTCCCCGTTGTTCGACTACTCAAAGTAGTAGTTTCTGTGCTAATTGGCAAATTCCACAAGCAAGTCCCACAAACCCGGCGTGCCACAAGAAACCACCCAAATGAGAGTACTCAATGACACGAGCAATACACAAGAGATAACCCTTTGGCGCTCCGCCGAGGTGTGAACACAGCCCTCTCACTAAATCGTATGAAGCCGGGCCGCGAACAAACACCAACACCACGCTCGAAGCTTCCTCCTCAATTCGCCAAGCCGTCTAGGTGTGTGGCAAACACCAAGAATAATAAAAATCTCCAACGTCGATGCGATGACCCAGTAACCACTAAAGATGTCAACGCAATGATGCAATGCACTAGGTTACCACCATCAAAACTCCAAGAATTAGCAACACAAGCAAAGAGAGATGATTTGGAGGGCTTCTCAAGCCAGCACAATATAATCAAATGAATGTGGAGGACAAGATGAGAGCCCTCAGGAGCCGCCACCACACATAATTTATAGTCCATGGCCAAGTAGACTAGGCCGTTTTTCCCCTTTTCCCAGAAATCTAATCTGCGTGACTCCGGACGCACTATACATGGGGGTGGGGGTGTCCGGACTAAAGAATGCGATCCGGACCCTCACCAGTTGAGTTGCAGACCTCTGTTTCAACTCCTGGACGCTGCCACGTCCGTCCTACGCGCACATAGCCCGACCGGACCAATGCGCCTGCTTCCCGGTCGGCCTGTCATCTAAACCGCTCGTTCCCACCCCGCCTTTCCACCAGAAGCTGCCACGTCGCCTCCGGACGCATGCACAGGAGCGTTCGGACTCGCTTCTTTAATTTGCGTGCGAATCCAACTCAGAGAGCATCCAAGAGCACATTGCTCTAGACGGCACATCCGGTGTCCTGCGTCCGGACCATACTCCCGTGACCGGTTCCGCTACGCACTAGCAAACCAGAGAGCTCCAAAGCTCGCAGACTCGTAACCGGAGTCCTCATGTCCGGACTCTGATCATCGTCCGGAACCCTCTGTCCCAGAGAGGCCGAGGCTTTCAGGGTGTGCTTCCGACGGCAAGTATCAATGGTCCGACAGCACTTTGCTCTAACCGTCCCGGACCTGTGTCCGGAGCAACACCTTTGAGTTCCAAACCGAGCCTCCTTCTCTCTCCAAGCTACCATGTGTTAACACCTTGTGGGATGCATCACTTGTTCACCAACTGTTGTTATCTTTTACACGATATTTCTTGGATTTGTATATATGTGTTCATGTCATGTAGGATCATTTAAATTGAGATGCAATGCAAACCTATGTCCCAGATAACCTAATCGAAACGAGTTTTTCCCATCTTAAAAGTATGACTATCTATCCTAAACGGTGGATCACACTCCCATAGTGTCTTGATCACTAAACCGAAAATGACCCTAAGATAAACCTTTGCCATGAGGTCCATTCTGTTTATCTCTTTCATCTTTCAATAGTACCGTGGAGCACTTTGATTCATCAATCAACAAGATCATGCTCATTGCTCCCATCTCACATGTGGAATCACCCTAACTTGATTATACACTTAGTACATAGCGAAAGTCCAAAGGTTTCATCAATTAAACCAAAACCAAACAAGGTCTTTCACAGCCACCGCGTTGCGGTGCTCGGTGACCTCGCTCCGTCGACGTGCGATACTTGACCCCCCCCCCCGTCCCCCCCCCCCCCACCGTCCCGTCCTTGGTCCTCGATGAGGTGGCGTCGATGGTAAGCCCCAGCGCACAGTGAGTCGCACATGAAGCACTCACGCACCAGCGGCTGGCGCTGCAATCCGATCGACAATCGCAGCCGAGCAGAGTTAATTCGCAGGCGCTCAAGAAACCAAAGAAAGCCGTCCTTTTTCGTCCCCAGACCTTCGAAGATCCAGGGGCATCCCAGGGATCGACGCTCAGGCACGGCTAGATTCGGCTGTGGCATGTCGTCTCCGATCTCGAAGTGGGTCGGAGATGACCGAAGAAGATGTGACCGAGCCTGAAGCGAGTACCCTTCCGATTGTCCAGCCCAAAAAACCTCCGCGGCCATCTCGCCTCCGAGTAAAGATGCGAGGCGTTCCGAAACCATAACAGTAGCAAGCACCCTCGAGGTAGGGCTCCGAGATGAGCTCAGGAGAAGGCGTATGCCCTCCCAGCGAGCTGCGCCGTTTATGCAGGCGAAGTGGATTAGAAGGTCGTGGAGGGACCCCTTATTCGACCGGGGGGCCTACAGGGTGTCGAGCCATGGCGCTCAAGACATCGGAGTAGAGGCTCTTGGGACGTGCTGACCCCGTGGGGAGGTTTGCTCCCGAGAGGGAGAACAGGCCCAGGTGGGCCAAGACGCCACGAAGGCGTCCATGGCAACACCTCGGAGGCCGCCGTGGGGTGACAGAGGTACCAGGTGGGCCCCCTGCCCGTGGCACTGGAAGTCCCAGGCAACCAAAGCGAACAATGGAGCTCGCAGCGAAATCGATGTGGCGATAGGGCCAAATCGAAACTCGAAAATACGGGTGACTTTCAAAGTCCCCCAACCTGACGAAACCAATTTGGGTGTCTAAAATGGCAGGTTCTAGCCAACCAAACCGAGAAATTTTCTAAGTTGTTGGAGTTTCGGATGGTTGTGCTCGGAGGACACAAGGTTTACACGGGGTTCAGGCAGGGAACGCCCTACGTCCAGTCTACTCGGAGTTATACCGGGAGGGGGAAAGAGCTCGTATAGGGGATTACAAGCACTGGTGAGAGAGGGGAACGGTTCCCAGGTCACGGCATACGAGGTTCTGATTTTTGGGAGAGCTCGCGTGAAGGCGATTGCATGCTTTGTTTGAATGAGTTGAGAAAAGTTCACCCGTAGATGGGGAAGGCCCCACCTCCCCCTTTACACATAGGGAGAGATGGCAGAATACAAAAGGGAGGGAGAGAGAAACGTGGTCGACCTGGCTCGGGCTGTCGTCTTGGAGCGCTTGTGGGCTTCTGTTCACGCTTCCTTCCCGGGGGAGATTGCGCCTGTAGCACGCCGTTCGGAGTCCTGTTTGTCCTTGGTGAAGCTGTGGCCATGCGCCTTGCGCCGGGGACTCTGCTATCCCCCTGATTTGAGCATGGGCGGGGGTTGACCGCACAGGGCCAGGCACCTCCGCATTCCGTCGTACAGGGCTGATGACGCGCTAATCCCTGTTCAAAGTGTCCGTCGAAGGTATGGCTCGGGTATAGCGAATGTCAATTGCCGGTTAGGCAACACAGTAATTTTGTACCACAGGGACGCACAGGGGCAGGCATGGCGGTTCATGCCCTGAAGCCCCATCCCTAAGGACGAGGGGTATGTGGACCTTTTGACTATAGGCTAGGGCACCACTAGGCGGGTTGTGGCGGCGGTGCCCTAGAAGAGGACGATGGCGTCAGGTTGTCCTAACGCTAGCTCGGACGAGGCGGAACTAGTGCGTTTAAATTGTCTAATTTGATAGAGATTAATCAATGGCGTGACTGAGCTTGAACTTGATTTCATTAAAAAAAAAACTAGAGATATTAAAAAGTGATGTTTTTTTTGATAGTTTCTAATTTTTTTTTTTGATTTGTTTTTTTGGCTTACACTGTTACAACACATATTAAAGAAAGGTTATAACACTTTTGAGTTTCTTCCTATCAATTAATTATTGCAAAAAGCTTCGTCCGTTGAAAACCAAAGTAATACCAGAGTCTCTTAAATCACATAGTCCTAAAATGCATCCTATTGAGTAGCTTGGACGATGAAACTATAATTATTTTAACTATTGAATTTGTTTGGCCTGCACAAACCAAATAAACTTTCTCGTTCTTCCTCCAAGTTAATTCCAACTTTTGTCACCACTTTATGAGTTGAAGCGCCTTACATGTTAAAAATGGTATATTTTTTACTTCTCATTGTTACTAATAATTACTATGTTCGAGAGCAAAGTCTAATCAATCATCAATAAAGGACGATTAAGTCTATCAAGATGCAAATTGATTAAAATTGTCTTTTTTCGGTTAGTACTTTTATCTTACTTTTCTTTTATCCGTTTTTTTTCATAGGCTGTTTGGATCCTTTCATTTGGAGAAATTAAAAGTTACATAGTAAATTAGACTATTGGTTTAGAATTTAACATTCTACCACTTTCCAAAATTAATTTATAAGTCTATACGAATTCTTATGGTGGGAGATGAAAACAGATTATATAGATCACCATGTTATGTTTGTACCTTACAACTATATAACGCGTCCTGCAACTCACTTTCCTACTGTAGAAATGCAACCCATAAAACATCTCTCACGTATAACAAATAATAATATACAAATATAATCTATATACAATCATATTATTTAATTAATATATGTCGAAATTAAGATTATCAAATAAATTCAATTCTAAGGATCCGGGCGTCAGGGTAACGTTGGTGAAAAGTTTCGTGCTGATCTTTTATAGTGGCCGATGAACATCTTGTCCAACAGCCCAAATGCTGATGCAAAAATCCTCGCGTTTTCAAATCAAATTTCAAATCTCGATCTTGTATAGTCGCCGATCAACATCTTTGTCCTTCTCATCATTTCCCGTTTTTTCTCAGGGGATTTCCTGCCGTCCGCCCACAATCCCAATTCCCAAACCGGACCGCGTCGGGCCACCCCTGTTCCGCCCAGAGCCACCCCCGTTTCACTCACTGCTCCGTGCTCCCGCCCACGCGCTCGCCCCCGAGCCCCCGATCCACGACCGCGGCCGCGATGAGCACCGCCTCTGGCGACGGCGCGGACGCCGGCGGCGACGGAGCCTCCTCAGCGGCAGCCGCCGCGTCGGCACCCGCCGGGAGGCGGATCCCGCCCGCCTCGTCCATGCCGTGGGTCCGCAACCTCCGCCGCTTCGTCGGCACGGGCACCGCCCTCGGATCCGAGGCCCTCATGGGTCAGTGCCTCTCGCCTCTGTCCGTCCCTTAGCCACCCCCGGCCTCCGCGCTAGCTCGGTCGGAGCTGCGCAATTTGGATTTCGAGGTGGTGGTTAGGTGCTAGGACTAGGGTTTACATGCGCCCCAGTTTGAAATGTGTGTGGTGGGAGGATGGGATCTGTGCACCGTAGGATTCATTGTGATGTAATGCAGCTACACGGGTACCTGAAAAAGTTGGATACTGATTTGCAGTTGTGGTTTTTGGTGGTGATTCATTGGGGGAAGTTCGGTGCTTCTGAAGAGGTTGTGATGTTTAGGGAGGCTATAAATTTTTCGATGTGTGCTGTTCGAGCTTGCACCTATACTCATAATTTGATGATAGGGGGATACCTGGCCTCAGGACAGTGGGCTGAGTGCTAGTACTTTTCTGTCACTACATCTGCACGGAGAACTAGGACCCTTTTTCTTTTGTAATTTATCACAATTATTGAATAAAGTACCTTGCTCATGGGCACAGGAAAGTGATACTAAAAACTATCATGTTCTCTTTGGAAACAAGCTTAAATTAAATGCTACACTAGACTCTGGTGGTTGCTTTGTTAATCAGCATATACATTTGACACTCCACTCATGATTGTTCTATACGTTGCAGAACTGGAGACTAAAAGGATATTGCTTGAGATTTTCAAGGAGCGGCAGCGGAAGAGTGCTGAAGCTGGCTCCATCCCAAGTTTTTACAAGAAGGTGCATGGTTCAGTTTGTTAACTGTTCTTTTCCTTTTTTTATTTGTACTCATAAAAGAATACAACAGTAGCAGCTCTAGCTACCTCAATAGAGGGTAGAATTTTTTTTGGGTTCGCTCAGTAATTACACTTGGTTCTATTTTGTAGAATCTAACACCTTAATTGTGGATACTAAACTAATCTCCATCTTGTGTCCAGAAACCTGAAGAAGGATCAATTAGCTCTAGAGTTCAGAGGTTGGCCAAGTACAGGTTTCTAAAGGTAACATCAGCTAGTGACATGCTAAGCTTTATTTCTTTGCTATTTTTCCTTTTCATGATTTGTGCCTAATTGGAGCTTTTTCAAAACCAATTACAGAAACAATCAGAGCTGCTGCTGAATGCTGATGATCTTGATGCCATGTGGGTTTGTCTCCGAGAAAAATTGTGTAATCGATGATGCTACTGGTGCTGAAAAGGTAATATTTTTTTTTGATACAGGTATTTTACATCACATCCACTTGTAAAGTCTTAGTTCTTGTTGCATGTCTGAATATCGGCATACTGGTTTCATTATCTGCACACTGGCTCATCGCTAACAGCTACATGTGTGATCTCCATTTATGTTTCTTTAGCTGTTTATGTAGCACTGTTTTTATTATTACATCTCCCTTTTTTATTTCTTCCTTGAATACTGCAGATGAATTATGAAGATTTCTGCCATATTGCTACAGTCTGCACAGAGCAGATTGGTCAGAAATGCAAACGTTTCTTCAGCCCTTCAAACTTCATGAAGTTTGAGAAGGATGATTCTGGGAGGATTGCTATCCTACCATTTTATCTTTATGTCATGCGAACGGTGAGTTATTTTCTGCAAGAAAGAGAAGTTAAAATTGCCAGCTAGTTTTGTCCCACATGTTTCATTTTTTTATCTGATATATTGTGGGTTGGTTAAAATCCACATTGTTAGCAATTTCATTCTCTATTCTGATCTGAAATAATTTTTGTTCCACTAAATTATCCCGTTTCATTGTTTATACCAAGTTTGTCTAAATAACTGTTAGGCTACGCCTTAGAATCTAATTGTGTAAATTATGGTGATATATACTGATCATTTTCTTACTGGTGCTTCTGCAGGTTTCTCTTACTCAAGCAAGAATTGACATGAGTGAGCTTGATGAGGATTCTGATGGTTTCCTTCAACCTCATGTAAGGACACCCCAGGAAATGTTGATGATACTTTGCACCTTAGAAGTGTTTTTTTATGCCTTAATTGCTCTCGTAGGAAATGGAAGCATGTATAAGAGGACTCACTCATTTATTTTCATAGGAAATGGAAGCATATATTAGAGGACTCATCCCCAATTTGGCACAATTGCGTGACATGCCCACTGCATTTGTCCAGATGTACTGCCGCATAGCTGCACGCAAGTTCTTTTTCTTCTGCGATCCACACAGACGGGGTATAAAAAAAAAGAACTAGACTTATACAATTTATATCCAAAACAACATTATGAGATTAATTGCCTAACTGTTTATTATGCTTGCAGGGAAAGCATGCATAAAGAAAGTGTTGCTGAGCAATTGTCTTCAAGAGCTAATGGAACTACATCAGGTACTTCTTAAATATATTTTTGCACTGTTCAATGTGGTGAACTTGAGAATCTTGGTATTTCTACAGTGTAATGTTTCTGCATACTTGAATTGCACACGGTTTTGGGGATTTGTGCATTTTGATGATTATAATCACTTGTATTCTCAGGAGAGCGAGGAAGAGGTAACTGATACTGAGCAGGCAGAAAATTGGTTTTCCTTAACTTCAGCTCAGCGCATATGTGGTATGTCAGCTGGAATTCTTGTAATTAGTTGTTTTGCCCTGTGGATTTGAAATGTATTATCTACCTACCATTCTAGTGTGGTGTATGGTCTGTGTTTGATTTTTACCTCATGCCTGTACAGACATGTTTCTTGCACTGGATAAGGATACAAATGGTACACTGAGCAAACAAGAGCTCAAGGAATATGCTGATGGCACATTGACTGAGATTTTCATTGAAAGAGGTTAAACTCTGCCACTGACATTTTTATACTTTTGTTGCCTGTACCAAAACTAGTGTCTTTAGGCATAGCTCATGAACTGTCTTTGAGAGTTTGTTCATGAATACATAACAACAACGTGGTTGTGTTTTTCAGTTTTTGATGAGCATGTCCGCCGGAGCAAAGTTGGAGGTGGAAACAGTCGTGAGATGGACTTTGAAAGCTTTCTTGATTTTGTTTTGGCTCTAGAAAACAAAGATACCCCTGAAGGCTTGACATATTTATTTAGATGCCTTGATCTTAATGAAAGGGGATTCCTTACAACTGCAGATATACATACTCTATTTAGGTATGTTATTGGATTCTTATGGCTGTTTCTAGTCTGATGATAAGATCTATTTGTTCATAGTCATGGACATGCGGATGCAGGTCCCCTGCCTTTCCCCCCTTATGATGGCTGGATTATAGTGTTTTAGCATACCATTTCAAACTTAAATTTGAAAATTGATACCCTTGTGATCAATCTATTTGGCTTGAAAGCAGTACCGAACGAACTTTCATTTGACTTGCTCCATTGTGATGCTCTACTTTGTTATTTGTATTTTTGTGGAAATCTACCTGCCTAATAGTGAAAGAGGGGAAAAGGGACTGAATCTTAAACTACATGTGTACATGGTGTTGGCTTGAAACTTACTTTTATCGATTCAGCTGTGTTACCTATTTCTGTTATTTGAAGCTGCCTAGAGTCAGCCTGTCATCATTATGGATATACATGTACAACAATAAAAAACTGAAATTTGTGTTCAATAGTACTGTGAAGTACAAAGCTTGTGTTCTGTTCAATTCTTATTTTGGGAAGCACCTGCACTCTGGAAGAAAAGAAAGGAGGCTGTTAGAGTTAACATTCCTACCTGATACCATCTTCCTAGATTGAATCTGTCATTGTTTGTGCTTGCTGAACTTTTAGTATGTTCTGCTGGCCTTAACAGGCAGTATATCAGTTGCTTTAGTAGTTAATCTGTAGCCACCAGACGCTGTTATTTATTTCTGTTTTTTTTCTCCTTTTGCACCCACAGCTACAATGCTTCCTCTATTTTATTATTCTTTTTAATTTAGTTTTAGTCACCAGTTGCAATGTTGTTAGGCAACACATGGAATGTGACTGACAAGTATTGTCCCAGAAGGCTTGAACAGGGGCTGTTCGGCTGCTGTTTTGCTTTTATGGAATCTAACTAGCTACATGTGTATTTACCAGTAATATTTTACTGTAATTTGTTGATTAAAAATAGTTTCAACTATTATAGCTGATACTAGAAAATGCTCAATACAACAAAGTTAGTCAGCTCAGATATTTTATCTCATTTTTTTGATACTTTCTCATTTCTCAATAGTCTTCAAAATATGTTTTCAAGTAGTGCTCTAAATTCTTACAACACCATGCTAGTGGAGCCTTATGTATTGAACTTATTCAATGATGTGCCACATGAGATCAGTAAGCTGCTTTCTGTTTAATTTAATCATTCCTTTCTCATGCAAGCCTTTTCTTGTTTTCAGAGACGTACACCAGAAATGGATTGAGGGAGGGAACTATGAGCTCTGCATCGAAGATGTGAGGGATGAAATTTGGGACATGGTGAAGCCCGCAGACCCACTCAGGATCTCGCTATCAGATCTTCTTTCTTGCAAGCAAGGCGGGACTATTGCCAGCATGCTCATAGATGTGCGTGGCTTCTGGGCTCACGACAACAGGGAGAACCTTCTCCAGGAAGAGGAAGAGCAAGTGGAAGAGGCATAAGTTTCTAGCTGTGCCAAGTAACTGCATTTGGATTTGCCTGTAGCGTGGTATCAGTCACTGTAACTTAGCTAGTGTATTAGATCTGTCGCCATCTGTTTCCTGAAGCGTTTTTTGTTGTAAGTGTGCCATAGTGGTCTTTTGAACTTGTTGAGGCTAAGCGCAGTTTGGCCATATTGACATCTGAACACTACCTGGAGGGCCTGATCGAATGCTCACTGCCTCGGCAGCCTGTATGTACATGTAGATTGCACCAAGAGGGCAATCCTGACTACGGCGTTACGCCTGTAAGCCTATTATATATGTAATATACATTGTGTTCAGTTCGTACATGGCTTGTGGATTGTTACTTGATTGCCTGGTATTTGCCATTTCTGCTCGATCAGTGGTGAAAGCTCTAGTCTGTTAACCGTTTGTGATCTTGAAAGCTCAATTTCCATTCATTGTTCAATTTTTTGCTTGGTCAGTCTCGTTTCGTTGTTGCTTCCAACTATGTTATGTTATCTTAAAATTAAAATTAAAATTAAAATTGATACGCTTCTCTGTCACTGTATCTTTCGTTCTTCTGGGCGAGAGGGGGAGAAACAGAAAAAGAGAAAAAAAATGTTGGGCCTAAATGGGCCCAGAAATAGCACAAGCTGAGCTACTGTTCAATGCCTTTCATTTCAAATCCCCTTCTCTCTCTACTCCCATTCATCACTAGTATAGTCCAGTCCACTAGTACTGTTGTGGATCAGCAAATCAAACCAACCCATCAAACACCGAAAATCCCCGCACGAGCTCCGGTTTCAAATTCCCTCAGCAGAGCTCGCCGCCGGGGATGGAGGCGGCGCGGGAGTCCATGGCGGCGCTCCTCGACGCCGGCCTCTTCGGCCCCGCCCAAACGCTGGTACGTGTGTCGCGATCCCTTTCTCCTTTGCGCTCTTTGCCTCCCTGCGCTCGAATCTCTAGGGTTTCGGGGCTCGCCGGGCGCGTCTGAGGGCAGGCCTAAGCCTCTCTCCTGCGACGTGTGCGAGAGGGGTTGCGTTGCTGCATTGGGTGATGGAGCCAGGTTTCCGTCGCGGCAGTGATTACTCATTCACTCTTCTCCTTTACTTGCAGGGGTGTTTCCTTGTGTCGTCGGCGGGTTCGGGCAACGATGCTGGCATGTCCATGAAGGTGGAAAGCCTGGTAAGCTTGAGCTTCCCTGAGCAGCAGCTCTGCAAGTGGTGCTAGTTTGGTCTAACACTTGTTGCTATGATTCTGTCAACTCCACTTTTTTTGTCTCACTTCTGATGCCACATTGTGAAGACTAAATGGGTTGATTAGATCCTTGACAGTCAATGCACTGTTTAGTTTCTTGACAGTCAATGCACGGATTGCCCTGCACAACTACATTTTGCGGTGCCAGTTGTGTTGCTTACAGGGCCCATTTGTTTTTTTTTAGCTTATGTGCTTTTGGCCTACGCAGGTCCAGCATGGTGATGCTTTGTATGGAGAGAAAGAATTCCGCAGAGCACTGGTAATATTTCCAAAAAAAAAAAACTCATGATTACATCGATTGCTGATATCTTCATTTCTAATTTCCCTTTCTTCCATGACAGAATGCATACAAGCAAGCTATGCAATATAGTAGAAGTATCCCTAGGCAAACAACAAGTAACATCAGGAGTTCAGTATCCGCCACAGGCCGGTCACCTTCTCCAAATTCTTCGAATCTCTTATCATTCAATGAAAACGAGGTGTGAATGGCTGAACATGGCACTCTTGTGTTCTCATGTTGATATCTAATATCTATTTACGTCACAGCTAGCAAGTATCTCATTCAGTTTTGCTGTGGTGTTGCAGGTGAAGTTCAAGATTGCTCTTTGCCATTCTGCTCTATGTGAGCACCGTGAAGCACTTCATGAGGTTACTTGTATTTTTTGTTTACTTATGTTGAATCTTCATTTTCAACCTTATTACCCTGTTTTAAAAATACAGATGATGCGATATATATGCTTTCTGCAGATGGAAGGTATTCCTTCCAAAGCGAGAACACTGAAAATGAATATGATGTTAGGGAAGCTTTATCGAATATCAAGAAATAGCCGTACAGCTGTTGTCTGTTATAAGGAGTGCTTGAGGTATAGCATATCAAAGAAATTGCTTCCTTGGAGATTGTGTTCTCCAACTTCATCAACATAAGTGCCCATTTTATTCTTCTAGAGCAAGTTTTTTTTCTTTCTAAACTTGGTTACAGAAACCACTCAACTTTCTATTCTCACAAGACTGTCTACATCTCCATACTTTTCTGTCAGGCAATGCCCTTATGTTTTCGAAGCTATCACAGCTTTGGCGGAAATGGGGCTTTTAGCAAAGGAATTTTCTTTATTATTTTCACAAGTAAGTGTATATTTTGTTTTTTATAAGCTGTAAAAAGGAAGTTCTGAGGGCAGATAATTTTTAACTTCGCATGGTAGAAGTAGAATTCAGGACTTCTGTGTGCTTCATTGTCAGATGTCCTGGTCGTCAACTTTATCGTTTGTTTGAGCTATCAGAATCTATTCACGCTTTACATGCCTGCCAGATTTGCAACAAAACTAGATAGGCTATTGTTTCCTCTAATCTATTGTACAACATTTCAGCTATCAGAGTCTATTCATGCTCTACATGCTTGCCAGATTTGCAACAATAATTGATAGGCTATTGGTTCGTCTAATCTATTGTGCAACAAACAACCATCACTTAGCAAGTTCTTACTTTTTCCATTGCTGAATGCTGAAATTTTCTTCTCATATTTTACACAGTACCTTAGCATGATCTGACAATCACAGAACCATATCCCACCAAACCTTTTATATTTATTACATGTGTTCTGTTTCTGTACATATAATCCACAAGGATTGTTGGGCTTCATTTTTGTCTGTACACGAAATGCAGCGCATGTAAAGCTTTATAGAAACGATACACATACATCAGTTTATTCAACAATCTTTTCTCTGTAAATTTTAGTCATTAGTCACTTAAACTTTTTTGCAGGCACCAAGTAGAGTAGGCAAGGTGCCAGGTGATTTTGTAGATGCACCACGTTGGTGGAGTGTAAGTGAACAATGTTGAGGCATAAACGTGCATAGCACTCAATGCTTAATCTTAAACATCCTTCTCTATCAAGTAACTAGATGCATTGGTGGAGTGTAAGTGAACAATGTTGAGGCATAAACATTTGTAGTCGTAGCACTCAATTTTAATCTGAAACAGCCTACTCTATCGAGTAACTAAATTCATGGTTGCCATCTTATGTTTGATTTGCTGTTAATTCTCATAAATCATTGGACTCCAAAACCACATTTTGCATATATAAATGCTAAACTCTGTTAAATTGAAACTTTATGCCAATGAAGTTGTCACCTTTTTAGCTCCATGTTTTGATCACATGTCTGATGCTTATTTTTGTGTGTTAGGGGTGGGGAATGCTTCTGGCCTCTTTCTGATTATGTAGATTGCATAATTTACCACCAATTCTGCAACTTATTTTTATGACCATCATTGATGAAGTGTGATAGATATGTTTCTTTCAGAGAAGTACATGTTATTGCATTTTTAAATTTAGTTATGGTTTTTAAGAAACTCTGTCAACTCATCAGATATATCATCATACTGCTTTATTCTTTTTATAGATTTGTTCAGATAGATCATTCACTTGAATTATTGTTTTCTTGACAGCGGTATGTTGAGGCGCAGTGTTGCATTGCTTCACATGATTATAAAGGTAACGTAAGTGTCCTTATGAAGCATTTTATCTGAGGGTTCCAACATATAGTTGAATTTTGTTGAACTTTTGAAGTAATAATTCACATTCTTATTGAGGGCTTCCATTCTTATTACTATTACACGATAAATGATTTGGAATCAGCATTGACTCTTGGCCACTAAATGTAACTTTGTAGTTGACATTTCCTAACCTTTTCCTGTATCTGTTCAGCATAAACTCGTAGTTTTGAAAGTATATTTTTGCAGAGATGACATTTCTTTATATTTATCAGTAGTAATGGATACTCCATCCAAAATGTAAAGTCGTTTTAGGATTCATGTCGGTCAAACTTCTGTGTTTTTGACCATCAACAGATTAAAAAATCATGTTCACTGAAAATGTATGGTTGATATTATTATTAGATTCACCACAAAAAATACTGTCATAATGTGTATTCCTTTTTATTTGAGGTAGTTTATTACATAATATTTCTTTTTGTAGACTCCACTTGTATGTTGGAGATAAAGTTACAGATTTTAAATCAGTAGCAATGGCATGTATTCATCTCTAGCAATCACATAATAACTAGACTTTCTGTCGCTTGCTTTTTATAGGTGGTCTTGACATATATCTAGAACTAATGCAACGGTTCCCCAATAATGTGCATATCTTGCTGGAAATTGCTAAGGTCTGTCTTTCTTCACTTCTCTAATCTCTATTATTGTCCTCCCTATGTGGAAGATTTGTTAACCTACAAATAAAGGGGTGTCAAGTTCTCTCAGATTTTTCTTAGATCATATATCCCTTCAAATTTTATGTCAGTGTGCTTGTCAGTGTCTAGAGAACATGTGAAGTTAAGTGTTCATTTCCAACTTTATTTTGGTGTTTTTTATGACCTTTTTTCATGTGTTGATCCTGATTTTTGAGCTTCTTGTTTGAAGGTTGAAGCCATCATAGGCAGGAATGATGAAGCGATAATGAACTTTGAGAAGGTAAATTGAAAATGTACAGAGCTAAAGCCCCTGATCCGGAAATCGTGTGAACAAGTAACAAGGTTGTTATAAACATTTGCTACATTCACTGTTTTTTTCTTTCCTTTTTTTTGCAGGCCCGGTTGATTGATCCAAACATTATGACATATATGGATGAGTATGCAATTCTTCTAAAGTCAAAATCTGACTACATCAAACTGAATAAGTTGGTACATGATATGCTGCATATTGACCCTGCAAGACCAGAGACATGTGTTGCTCTTGCAGCAATGTGGGAAAGAAAGGATGAAAGAAAAGCTTTGACATACGCAGAAAAGGTAAATACCTTGTGGGTTTGATGGAAACTCACCTTCCATCTAATCTCCTTACTATGTCTTCCTTTTCAGAGCCTCCGAGTTGATGACAGGCATATAACTGGCTATATTATGAAGGTAATACTGCAAGATATTGTCTATGCAACTGGATTTACGTTATTATGGTAATTCCTCTTGCATTACAATTTGCGAAGCACAAGCATGGTTGCTGCTTATTTTCTCTGGGAAGTTCATGTTTAGATTTTGTGTCTGCTACCATCTGTTCTTTTTTAGGATCGCCATCTTCCATTGCTAGGGCATATCATGATTTTCTCAGTTCGTTTGGCGCCAGTTGGGTGAACCCTTTGTGTTCATTCCAATGTGGCTGTTTGCTAGGCTGGTTATGTGTTTTCTTTTGGCACAAACTTCTGTAATTTCATTGCTTTCATGTAATAAAATTTGTCTCTGCCGTTGTGGAAAAAAAACCATCACAGTTTTCTACTTTTCTCTCATTGGTTTGTATTGTTTGCCTACTGTTCTTTCAAGGGCAATCTGCATCTTTCGTTGAATCGCCCAGATTTGGCAGTGACAGATTTCAGGGGGGCTCAAGAATTGAGGGCTGATCTTCGTTCTTATCAAGGTTGGTAGGCTTGGTGCATCTGATATTCAAAATCTATTGTCATATTGTTAGTCTAAATAGAGGTATTCTCCAGGTTTGGTGCGTGCTTATCTAGCACTTTCAAAATGCAAAGAGGCATTATTCACTGCACGTGAGGCAATGAAGGTTATGCATCAGTCTGCAAAAGCTCTCAAGCTAGTTGGTGATGTTCATGCAATTAGTTCCAGTGGGAGGGAGAAGGTAATCTTTTTTTTCCATGGGTCACTGATCCAAGGATTATATACTTTTTGGGGTTTTGAAAGCATCATGCCACTAGATAGCTAGTATGTTTAACCAGCTGAAATGATTGATGTCACTTATATAAAGAACCCTTATTTTTTCCTTAAAGAATCTACACTGTTATTTCTGTCCACTCCACCGGTTAGATATAACATGCGATATGAAGAAAGATCTTTCTAATGAATGGGTATACTTTTTATGTTGGTCAAGTGTTACCCAAGTAGCATATGTTTTTGTTTTTTTACCATGTAATTCCATGGTTGGTTCCAAGATATGTATTATTTAATTGCCTCAGCTAGCAGCTCTTTTTTTTTCCCTACCTGCTCTCCTGTGCTGTCTGGGGAAAAAGTTGGTCAATATTTTTTGATGGTCTAATTCATGTTTAATTTGGTCAAATATGTTGGCCCAGGTATTCCCTGCAAAGGTGAGCAATCAGCTCACCAGCACACACACTCACGGCTAGAGGTAGGAGAAGAGGTGGGAACAGAGCACAAACACAGCACAAGCACCAGCTCTGAACACTGGTTATGTGTTACAACTGAACCGAATTGCTTTCATTGCATAGGCTAGCTTATATATAGAATACTAGTACCTCTACAAGGTACACTAGTACACCAACTACATGTACTATACTACATGGCTGAGACCAGCGCCTTGTATTCCTGCCTCAGCTGCTGCACCTTTACCTTCTTTGCGCGATTGGAGCTGACGCGCATGGCCTTGAGGGCATCCCAGGCGGCCTTGGTGGAGTCTTTGGTGCCCAGCGACTCCACGTACCTATGAGGCATGCAGAGGATCGCCTCCATCACCGTGCAGTCTTCTTCCTCATCTGCAGCGCCTTCCTCGATGGCCCTCCAGAGCTCCTGCGCCCTTAGCTTGACCTTCATCAGCATTGCCCACTCGCCTCTCTGGCGCGCAGGCGAATGGGACCACTGTGGCGGAGTCCTGGCTCCCGCCGTCGCCGTCTCGTCATCTTGCGCCATCGCCAGTGATCACTGGGGCTCCAATACCACTTGTTGGCCCAGGTATTCCCTGCACAGGTGAGCAATCAGCTCACCAGCACACTCACTCACGGCTATAGGTACGACAAGAGGTGAGAACAGAGCACGCACACACAGCACAAGTACCAGGTCTGAACACTGATTGTGTGTTGCAATTGAACCGAATTGCTTCCATTGCATAGGCAGAATACTAGTACCTCTACAAGGTGCACTAGTACACCAACTAAGTATGGCTGAGGTATGCCACTACTACTAGTGGCTTATTTCCACATCTAAATGTACATCTAATACAAGGAGGTGAAGGCCTAGTACCATACCTCTACAGGAGCAGCAAAGAGCTGATCAAATTGGCCCAACTTTGCTGCAGCAAAAGACTGGAGAGGGGGAGCAGCAGAGTATCTTACAAAGGACCTTCTTAAAACAAGTATATGTGCTTTTTAACCTGCTTTATTTTCTCAATTAAGTTACTGGAGAAAATTTCCTATTTGACACCAGAAATAATGCTCCTTTCTTATTTGACACCGAAACTCAAATTCTTCCCTATCTGTCCTTCAGAAGAGTTTTTCTTTCCTATTTGACATTTCCGTCAGCTAACGGTGTTAAGTCCTAGGAGAAAAGTCTGTTTTACCCCTGGTGTTAATCCAGATAGCATGAGACAGGGTGAAAAGGAAAACATAGCAGTTTGAGATAAAACATTCACAAGAAGATAGCAATATTCAACATCAACATCAACAACATCAACAAAGCCTGTAGTCCCAAGCAAGTTGGGGTAGGCTAGAGTTGAAACCCAACAAGATACCCAAGTCATGGTTCCGGCACTTCAATAGCTGCTTTCCAGGCAATCCTATCCAAACATAGATCACTAGATATATCCCAAGCTTTTAGATCTCTATTCACCGCCTCCGCCCATGTCAACTTCGGCCTTCCTCTGCCTCTCCTTATATTATTAGCTTGGCTTGGGACTCCACAGCGCACTGGTGCATCTGGCGGTCTCCTCTGGACATGGCCAAACCATCTCAACCGATGTTGGACAAGCTTTTCTTCAATTGGTGCCACCCCTAGGCGATCACATATATCATCATTCCGAACTCGGTCCATTCTTGTGTGATCACAGATCCAACGCAACATGCGCATTTCTGCAACACTCATTTGTTGAACATGTCGAGCCTTTGTGGGCCAACATTCGGCTTCATACAACATTGCAGGTCTAATTGCTGTCCTATAGAACTTGCCTTTTAGCTTTTGGGGTACCCTCTTGTCACATAGAATGCCAGAAGCTTGACGCCACTTGATCCACCCTGCTTTGATTCTATGGCTAACGTCTGCATCAATATCTCCATCCCTTTGTAGCATCGATCCCAGATATCGGAAGGTGTCCTTTTTAGGCACGACTTGACCTTCCAAACTCACATCTCCCTCATCCTGAGCCGTTGTGCCAAAGTCGCATTTCATAGACTCGGTTTTAGTCCGACTTAGTCTAAAACCTTTAGACTCAAGGGTCTACCGCCACAGCTCAAGTTTCCTATTTACTCCCGCCAAGCTTTCATCAACTAACACTACATCATCGGCGAAGAGCATGCACCAAGGGATGTCCCCTTGAATGTCCCTTGTAATCTCGTCCATTACCAAGGCAAAGAGATACGGGCTCAAGGCTGACCCTTGATGAAGCCCAATTCTAATCGGGAAGTAATCAATATTACCATCATTGGTTTGAACGCTAGTCACTACATTGTTGTACATGTCCTTGATGAGGGTCACGTACTTTGTTGGGACTTTATGTCTATCCAAAGCCCACCACATAACATTTCTTGGTATCTTGTCATAAGCCTTCTCCAAGTCAATGAAAACCATATGTAGGTCCTTCTTCTGCTCTCTAAATCGCTCCATAACTTGTCTTAACAAGAAGATTGCTTCTGTGGTTGACCTTCCAGGCATGAAACCAAATTGGTTGGTAGATACTCGTGTCCTTCGCAGGCGGTGCTCGATGACTCTCTCCCATAGCTTCATAGTGTGGCTCATCAACTTAATCCCACGATAGTTATTACAACTCTGGATGTCACCCTTGTTCTTGTAAATTGGTACCAAAGTGCTTCTTCTCCACTCCTCAGGCATCTTCTTCGATCGGAAGATATTATTGAACATCTTGGTTAGCCATACTATAGCTATATCCCCAAGGCATCTCCACACCTTGATTGGGATACCATCCGGGCCCATCGCTTTGCTCCCTTTCATCCTTTTCAACGCTTCTCTGACCTCCGATTCTTGAATCCTCCGCTCAAAGCGCCTATTGTTGTCATCAAACTAGTCGTCCAACTGAACAGGGGAGTTCTCGTTCTCCCCATTGAACAATTTGTCAAAATACTCTTGCCATCTTTGTCTGATCTCATCCTCTTTCACCAAGAGTTGCTCCCTCTCATCCTTAATGCACTTGACTTGAGTAAAGTCCCTCGTCTTCCTATCACGAGTCCTAGCCATCCTATAGATGTCCTTTTCTCCTTCCTTCGTATCAAGACGCTTGTACAAATCTTCATAAGCCCGTCCCTTTGCCTCCGCCACTGCCCGTTTTGCAGCCTTCTTTGCCACCTTATACTTCTATGTTATCTGCACTCCGGTCCTGGAACAAGCTCTTATAGCCTTCCTTCTTCTCCTTAATTGCCTTTTGAACATCCTCATTCCACCACCAAGTGTCTTTCATAGCGCATCCACTTCCTTTGGTCACACCTAGCACCTCTGGAGCAACATTTCGAACGTATGTCGCCATCTTCTCCCACATATTGTTGGCGTCACCTTCGTCCTTCCACGGGCCCTCTTCAATAACTCTTGCCTTGAAGACCTTTGATGTCTCCCCTTCTAAATTCCACCACTTTGTCCTTGCAATCTTGGCTTGTTTAGCCCTACAAGTTTGCATCAGAAAGCGGAAGTCAACCACCACTAGCTTGTGCTGAGACACCACACATTCCCCAGGTATCACCTTACAATCCACGCAAGCACGTTTATCTCTCCTTCTTGCAAGGACAAAGTCAATCTGACTGCAGGACAAGCCACTACTAAAGGTCACTAAGTGGGACTCTCGCTTTTGGAAGAAAGTGTTTGCTACCATCATATCAAAAGTTGTAGCAAAGTCTAGGATATCCTCTCCCTCCTGGTTCCTTCTTCCGAAACCAAAACCTCCATGTGCTGCCTCGTAACCTGTACTAGATGCTCCTACATGGCCATTAAGGTCCCCTCCAATGAAGAGCTTCTTGCTACTTGGTACAACCCTGACTATGCCATCCAAATCCTCCCAAAATCGATCAACCAGACTTTTCACATATGTATCATGCTATCTGAATTAACACCAGGGGTAAAACAAACGTTTCTCCTAGGACTTAACACCGTTAGCTGTCCAAACTGGTGGAAATGTCAAATAGGAAAGAAAAACTTGACTTTAGGACAGATAGGAAAGAGTTTGAGTTTTGGTGTCAAATAAGATAGTAGCATTATTTCTGGTGTCAAATAGGAAATTTAAGTTACTCTGACTTTATTGAAATTGACTTATACACCTTTTAAAGTGGACATCTTGTGATTCAACTTTGTACACTATTATTGAATGGTAGTACCTGTTTGTCGATTGTGCTGATATAGATATCATTGCATCACTTACAGGCAAGAAAGTTCTATGAATCAGCCATTCGTCTTGAACCTGGTTTTCTTGGAGCTGCACTGGCCTTGGCTGATCTCCATGTCGCGGAAGGACGGAATAAGGAAGCTGTTATGCTACTGGAAAAATATCTACGACAATGGGCAGATGATTCTCTACACATCAAGTTGGCTCAAGTACACGCGGCTACAAATATGCTTTCTGATGCACTTTCCCATTACCAATCTGCACTAAGGTGCGCACTTTCTTGGATATTTAGAATAGCAACTCTGCAGTATCATCATCATCATTTATTAACCTTTTCTTTGCTGTTAGTTTGATTCCTGAAGACATAGCACATAAATTTAGTATGTGAATATGTAGGAGTAAATCTGATTATTGAGGTAAGGTTTTAGTGATAATTCCTGGAGTTGGGTTTATGTATCATCTACGAAATGTAAATAAATAACTAAATTGTGGAAAGTTTTGTACTAATCATGTTTCTCCTTCAATTTTAAATTGAAACGTTGGCTCCTTGATGTTAGTACCATGGTTTTTCTTCCAACCACGGCCTGAGATAGCTATGACAGGATTGGGTGGGTAAGCTCAATAATTTGTATTTTCAACTAATATTTGTAACATTATTGATTATTCTGCCGATTTTGGAAGAATTGAACTATGCTGAATTGACAATCAAATAATTCCCTTCCTTCCTTATGCTGCAAGTCTCAAACCACATGTTTGCAGCTCAAAAGCTACCCAAAAGCATGAAATTTTTGTAATTGATGTATATTTGTAAATAGCTACATTCTGTGTTCTGAACTTCTGATAAGCTCTGTTTGAGTTTAATTTAATCCTACTTTGTGGTACAAATCAACTGGTCTGATACTCTGATACTGTCCCTGCGATTACTGACTCCGTGCTTAGTATTCTGTCTTGTGCCATCCTATTTCTCTTTTTGGGTATTACCTTCTAGTTCATGAAAAGGATCTCAATTGTGTTTCAGAATAAACCCACAAAATGAAGCCGCAAAGAATGGATTGGAGCGCTTGGAGAAACAAATGAAGGTTTGTGCAGTTCATAACTACCCCCTCCATTCCAAATTATAAGTCGTTCTAAGTACATAACTCTCCCTATGCATCTAGATACATAGAAAAAACTATGTATTTAGAAAAAACCCGAAATGATTTATAATTTGGAATGGAAGGAGTACATCATACTTGACTAGGTCACCAATTTTCAGCTCTTGTTTTGTTTCGGTCTACCTTATATACTCCCTTTGCTTTCCCAATCTTCCTCATTTACTCGTTTCTAAATATCCTACTGGTGCAAGATAACTAGCATTGCCTCATTGCCTGTACTTGTTTTTCATGTGCAGGGAGTGGACCCAGATGCTCCGGGAGAGGATGAAGAGAATGAGGAGGATGATATCGACGATCGAGATGAGTTTATTTGAAGCTAGAAGATGTTGCATATATTCCACCTCTTACCTGGTCCATTACAGGTCTCCTATACTTGCTGGAAGCTGGCGCTGATTGATCACGACCATCTTTGTATAGCGGTGGTAGCAGTGATTGTCACTTGTAACTGAATAGCAGGTGTTCTAGCGTTGCTGTGCTTAGAATCCAGGTGTTTGTTGGGGCAAAATATGTCCATGAGTTTGTTTGTAAAAATGCCGACCAAAACGGTATAATTTAAATCCCTAAATTTTGCACGTGATGATCCTTTCAGTTTCTTTTAGCTAAAAGTCGAGAACGTACGAGTAAGCAGATACAGTTGTAAAAGAAAACATAACTACTGCATCACAGAAGTGGCCTGCATGTACATTTGTTGAATACTACAATAGGGATGACTGAACTGTAAACAAAATCTGCAGACAGGGATGACCGAACTGTGAATAAAATCTGCAGTGTACAAGTACACACGACTAAATCTGCAAGTAATGAAAGGCTAATGAGGAACTAGTCAGTCGACGTCAAAACACATGTGATCTTGATGTTTTTATTAACAGAAAAGCAGACAATGATAAAACAATATCCTTATTTATACTTTAGCTGAAAAAAGTGTGAAAAAGTTTTCAGCTGAGTAGAATGGGCACACAACTGCACATATATGATGCATCATCAAATTTGGAACTGTTGCAGACTCCTACATGTCTGTGCCATCGCGACAGGAATGTATAAGCACCCTAGTTCTTGTTTGGGTATTCTCTTGCACCAAATATGGTTGACCCAACTCTTACATTTGTGCTTCCCATTTCAATCTGCAGGCACATTGAAACAACGTATATTGTTATTCATGCAGCTATCAGGCTACCATGTCTCTTCTCCACTCACAAATCAAAGTATTTCCCTTACCGCTTGTTCATAGTCAGCTGACATGCCCATAGACAGTTCGCACTGCTCTTCGGGTATTCCAAGCTCCTTGCACACCTCTTCCCGGCAGTTAGCCAGTGTCTATGAATTTAACAGACGTAATACACATTAGCGCACATATACATGCCATATTGCCACTCCAACAAAATTTCTGTACCCCAGAATATATTTTTACCTTGAAATTCTCAGGAGTTGAGGAGTAATCAAGCATCCCAATTGTCATCAAACCAGAGAACACAAGGTTCGGGCAGTTCAATTTGACATGCTTTGCTAGTTCGACACATCCTGAGGGATCTACTCCAAATTTCGCTGCAAGAGAAAAAATAGTAGTCAGAACTACATACATAGTGCCCACTAAGCATGCCCGCAGAATCAGCCTATAGCTTCCAACTGCTCCAAGACTAAAAAAATGTGCTAGGTGTCAAATATCGATGCTTAAAACTATAAGAAACACAGTTTTCCACTTTCCACATTCCAAAAATCCAGTATAATCGAGCCCAAAGTGAGAACTTTCATCCTTTCAGTATCGTTTTGACAAGGAAACTAAAGACCAAGTTCATACTAGTATTGAGAAAGGAAACAAGAGTACTTACATTCTTCTCCACTAGTGTTGACTTGAACCAAAATCTTAAGAGGTTTTCTCCCCAAGTCAGCTACCACTCGATCAAGACGGTTAGCAATCTGAAAGAACGATTATTACATCTAATTTGGTTACAGATTCAAGATTGAAAAACTGAGAGGACATCATGCTGAGTAACCCAAAGGTCTATGATACAGTTATTGTTAGCTAGGACCTAAGTTATGCAATAAAATCTTGCTGCACAGAAGAATGATAAATCTGTATATAAACCCAAGTTGAATATACATAATGAACGGCACTATCTTGTATAGCCAGAAGACAACAAGTTATATTCGATGCTGATAGGGAGAGTCTGACAGTATAATGTTTTCCTCCTTTTTGACTCAGCAAAGGAGACCCTTTTACTAGAAGGTAACCAAGTGAGTGGCAGAGTGAGCTACTGATGTATGAGTGCCTCAAATGTAAGTGTTTCCCGGAACCAACAAAAGCAATTTATGGAATCACAAGAAAATATTAAATTGATCACATACCTTCTCATCATCTACACTCTCAACCATATCAAGGTTTGGCACGCCAGCTAAAAGTTAAAGGAATGAGAAAAGAAACATTAGCTCAAACCATGACTAGATAAGAGCATAAGGCACAACACAGGTGCCAAAATCTGTATACAATCAAAATAAAGTAATAAGATACATCAATCAAGGCATGACTAGGATATCTAGTAGGGTATATGACACAAACAAACAAATATCTAGGTAATAGCAAAACCTAAGAAACTGGAAGCTAAGACGGGAACTCTGCAAAAACAAGAAAATAGATGTCCCCTCTATTCTTTTTTACTTGTCATTTGATGGTGCGACTGCCGCGATATTTTAAAACACTAACAATATAAAAACTATATGCAAAGAGTAAAGTTTTTTCACATGGCACTAATATTAGTGGATTTTCCATACTTAAACAGTGTTGTATTTTTAATGAAGTCAATACCTTTGTATTTTGAACAAGTCCTCACATATAACTAGAAAAATAATGGTACATACATTAGTAAGAAAACATGCCAATGCATATACGTAAAAAAAATAACAGAAGCAGTACGAACCAAGTAGGGCTTTGGCTTTATTGCTTTGCAGATTCCCAATGAAGTGCCACTCAATATCCTCAGGAAGCTGCAATGAAAAAAAACACTTGCTTAGACAGTTACATGATTGAAAAAGATTAGGTAAATGGCAGCAAGGACTAGGAAGCATGAGCTATGCAAACTTGGGATACATTAGATCCATTAAAACTTCAGAAGATATCCCCAAAGATGACAGAAAATGGAAAACTTGTCAACTTTCATCAGTTAATGGATAACCATGGTCCAATCTTAGGTCCTAGATTCTCCTAGAATTTAAAAGGTGAAAAATGAAGATGATTGACCAACTGATGTTCTATTAGCATACCCATACCATTATACCTTCTAGCAGCTGGCACGAACCTATTTCTCATGTTAAATGGAGAGAAAAGTTGAAGATGAATTGTTAACATTTCCACCACATTATCAATTACTGAAGACGCATTTTTTTTTTCTCAAACACGCAGGAGAGACTGAAGACACATTTAGAATATGAACAAAGCTATTATACACTTTCCAGGATCAAACATAGCAGTTTGAATAGTATGGATAATATGTCCATTTCATTAGTTCAAATGTATTCCGATGTGGTGCCTCTAGAAACCAAACTTGTGGGCCTTTCCAGCTTACCAATTATTCTACTTAACCTGCAATTGACTGTAGGGGAAGTCACTGACATCCATGTCAACTATGGGTGTGCAGAACAACTTGAAATGCTCAATTAAATTCACTCTTTAGTGCTTTGAATTTTCATGCAAAAAATAATTCTTTAGTGAATCGAATTTGGCTGCCAAAAAAAAAATTTCAATATTTGGCACCCCATTGGTATTTAGATCTTTGTAATCCTAGGAACAAAAAATTCGAAGTCGTCACTCTCAAGATATTGATCACACGAATCTGGATACTAATGACGCACTTACCAGTACTCAACGAGAAGCTTAAAATAACGAGATGCTGTCTCTAATTTCAATGTTCTATCAGATAATCAGTTTGCATGGCGAGGAGACCAAAAGTAAGATTTTGTTGGAAGTGAGAAACCAGGTGATCAATTCAACCCAACCTGAGGCGCCTTGTCGATGAGCTCCTGGACGTAGTTCTCGCCGAAGCAGCGGTGGCCCGCGTCGTAGACGCCCCGGATGACGGGCACCGGCTTGGTCTTGCTCACCGCAACCACGCGCACGGACCCCGGCGCGCGCCCCGCCCGCGCCGCAGCCTGCTGCGCGCGCGACAGCACCGAGCGGAGCGCCGCCGCTGCGCCCTCCGCCGCGGCCACGGACGCCATCTCCGCCGCCGCCGCCACCGCCGCCGTGAGGGGTTGGTGGTGGCCTGTCGTGAGCGAGAAATTTCAATATTTGACCTCTCACTTCGTAAGTCTGACTTCCTAAGCCCCTCTAGATTTAATATCTAATTCATAAGCCTTTCGAAATATTACCCTGGATCGATAAATTCTTTGAAGACAATGGATCTAGTGCAAACTCAATTCCCATATAAACTGTGCAAACTCTAATCTGGATCATATGATATTGATCCAAGGGGGCGCATGAGAGAGGAGGAAGGAGGGATTTGTAAAAGTGTGATTAAGAGCGGACGGTTAAGTGCAAAATTACCCAATCTCTCTGCGCCCCTTGGATCAACATCCTGCTGTCCAGATTAGAGTTTGCACAGTTTGTACGGGAGTTGAGTTTGCACTAGATCTTTGAATACGAGAGATTTCTATCTCTTCCACTCATTTCTTAATTCTAATAAATCCTAGCTACTGTTTGGGGCATAGGAAAAAACATTTATGCCTCTCCTAATAAAAATAAGCCTGGGTGTTCGCTTTGACCCTGTGCCCGCTGCCTCTCCGTCCGTGCAGGTTGTGTGCACTCTCCCCAACATATCAGGGTCCCTTTCCCAACAATATTTCCTCTTATAATCAAATATCAGATAGAAAAAAATCCATTCACATATTTTAGAGATGTACAGATTCACTCAAATAACCATCCATACATAAGAGGTTCTCTAAACAAAATAATCATCCGTACATGAGAGGTTCAATAAATAAAATAACCATCCAGCCATAAGTTCACTTGGACAAAAGAACCAATAGACCTGAGAATATAGAACCATACAAAGGTTCTAGAATTATTTAAACATTATTCTTTTTTCCTTTCCTTGGAGTGAGTTTTTTCTTCACAACCAGGCGCTTTCTTGGAGTGCTCACTGCATTACTTGTCCCTTCTCCGGTTTGACTAAGTAACATGAAAATAGAATGATTCAGTAGATGAATACCATAATTAATTGGGCTTGTATTGAATCAGTTTACCTTCTTGTCACAACTCTTGGGCTCGTAGTGATTTGATTTATCACTTCAAGTTCCACCATTTGGTTAAAAATAAGACTACAAGTTCCACCATTCTGCCTTTTGGGTGGACTTGGAGCTGCGTCACTTTTCGTACAG